>LUCM01009923.1:20063-143673 GCA_008360955.1 Fasciolopsis buskii | reverse complement strand
GTTCCAGCGTTAAACAGCAAGGGCAGCCTCATTAGACACGCTTGCCCTTTCCCCAGAGTTACAAGTTTCTATAAAAAGAGTGAATATCCAAGGGGAACAGGGAGTGGACCTACACAGGTGGGAAAAGATAGGATGCTTCTGTAGCCAACACGAAACATAGTCTAACTGTACAAACACCCTTTCGATCATTCTGATTCGATAGAAAATGACAGCACGATTGCCACTGTTAATGGCTCACTACCCACATCCTTCAGTGGTCTCCAGCAGTAAGTTAGACGGGATCTTGTCGCGACCCCGCCACGAAAGAAGCCAGCCAACATTCTACCCCAAGTTTCGCTTGTGCAATTTTTTTCACTTCCTTGCAGTTAGGCAGCTGGCGTTTTTGCTTCATTAGACCCAAGGACCCTTGCGAAATCCAGTGTCTTTGATGAACGCTAGATCTAGGACCACAGGCGGAACGTGTTGCCAAATGCATCGCCTGCTTGATTTGATCCCACTGATCGTCTACATTGTTGCTCGTCGCAGTTCTTAGTCCCTCGGACAGTTTCTGTTCGTAGCTGTTGCGAACAGCCGAATCAGACAAACGTTCGACAGCCAAATCAGACAAACGTTCGACAGCCAATCGGGTTTGTGGCCTGCGTCGATGGCCAATCAGCTGCAGCAAAAATTGCATTAAAACTAACGCATGGTCCGATTCGACGTACGTGGTCCAGTACGATCTACAGTTCTGGACAGAACTGCGCCAACGGTAGCTAACTGCGATATGGTCAATCTGACTCAGTGTACCTGTCGAGTTAGAACGCCACGTCGCTGTGCGACGCGAACTGTGTCGGAAATTCGTACTAGATAGGAATAAATGATTGTCTGCACAGAATTGGAGAAGTCTTTCCCCGTTGTCTGTTCGCTGTGCAGGCAAGGCGCATCGCCCACCTAAACAGGACTCCGATGCACTCAGTTTTCCAACTTGTGCATTAAAGTCACCTGCTACCACTACAATGTCAGAGCGTTTGCTCTTCTGAACAAGAGTGACGAGGTTATCGTAAAATTCGTCTTTCTCCATATCAGTGCTGCAGTCTGTTGGAGCGTATGCTGAGATAACAAATAAACTACGCTTAACACTACTATCCTTTCGGACGCCGACTGATCCCTGCAGTCTCATGGCACACAAGCGACTGTTGACTGGGATCCAATCTAAAAGGGCTGCTTCCGCCTTCCCACTCAAGACTATTCCTACACCACGTTGACCCACAGCTTGAGTTGCTTCGTCTCCTGAAGTGCGAAGAAAATATCTTGAGGAGACGTTAGGTACAGTCAGTTTAATTACTTTACTGGAATCCTGAATTCGTGTTTCACTCACGCAGCAGATATCAGTCGAAAGTAAGTCCACTGTCAGAGCCAAACGCGCCTGTTGGCCACCCTGCATTAAAGTGCGCACATTGAAGGAACCGAGATTCAGTGACTGACGAGGCTTAAGAAAATGTGAGCTGACAGACTGAAAGCCACCATACTACTTGACAGCGAGCCGTTGCGAGTATCGGGCATGTTACCAGCGAGGACACTATGGATAGGCAGAAGGGACAAAGAGATTCGGCTGGAGACAAGAGACAGGTTGAATGAAAGAGGGAATTCTGAGCAGTGACTTGCCGCTACTCACCCCGCTCGATGCAATGGGCAGCGCGGTCTGGATTATTCTGCGCGGCGACCGATGCAGCATGGAATTATGTGTAGGCATGTCACTCATGAGGATTGATGGACGGGTACTGGCAGAAAGTCCATCCGTCAAGCAGAAGAACGATTAGGGTTCTCCACCAAAGCCTTTGGTTCTGACAAGAACCTGACCGGAAGGCAGTTGAGCGTGGCTGAGTGGAGTCCCATCTGCTTCGGTCAATAATTCTTGCACTCGTCTGATCAGCCCCCGACTGGGAGGACCGGGAGACTACCGTCAGTCATCTACCCACTGACCTTCCAGGTATGATTGGATCTCTGGCTTGAGATAAGCCATCCTGTATAACTCGTTGGGTCATGGAGGCACGCAGGTCGTCACATCACGTCAAGGTGTAGTCTCATAACCGAAGCTGTGTTTGTCGGAGTACTTCGCAGCTATTGGTTACTATTCTGGTTTACGTAGAATGTGCGCGGCTCTGAAAACGGAGTAATTATACGCTTCTCAATCGGTGATTTTGAGCGCCATGGACTCCGGTTTTAAATGAGCAAACCGTGGAACCCGGTAACCCACTGGGGTGTTAGATAGCATTTCAAAGAAAAAGACCAGTTGACTCAGTTCTCTGATATACTTTCTGCTTCTGTAAAAGTCATACAAACACCAAAGGGAGCCCCGACTAAGTGGTTCATGATCGCGTTTATATTTGGTGTGATGAATAGTAATAATAGCCGTGGCAAAGACATGATCGCCAAGCATGTTTGCAGTGCACGGGTGGTGAGTAGTCGGCGGCCATATAAGCTCAGCGTTATGGGTTAACTTTGAAAAATGGCAGCTGTCAGACATGTCAAGGAAACAAAGGTTCCTCGCCTCCATACAGTCTCGAATATATCCGTTATTAAACAGGACACGTAAACTCACCATGTGAATTTCATGGCCCACTATTCATTTGATATTCACTTACTGATTTCCTTCTTAGCGCTAATGTGCGGGGAAAAGTACTCAAACCTAGGTCACATTACCGCTAGGATACCGTGGTGTTTCTAGTGATGGTGTTAGACTGCTTAGTGGTAGAAAAACCTTTGGCACTTGTTCCTTATTCAATTTGAAATCACCGACGTCCAGTGCCCCATTGTTTGCTTAATAAATAGGACACTAATGTCATTTGTCTGGGATATTTCGTTCTCTACTACTGTAATTTTTTATGGGACATGGGCTGCTTCAGTTTAAGTTAATAGACTTTCAAATTCTCTTACAGTTACTTACTACATCCCCGGTGCACCCGCCGTCGGTACGGCTCTCTGGGGACCCAATTTGCAACTGGCGGTCTCTACAGGTTCGCATTCGGCTGTGCAAACAAACATTGTTCCGATATCCGTAACCAATCCAGCGCTGATTCCAGTTCCCAATCCTCAACCTATTGGTCCTGTTGACGGGATTGATGGCTCACACTCCATTCTAAATGATCTTAGTTTAACGTCTTCGGCCTTGATGCAACAAACCCTTCCACGCGTTCCCGTGGATTTACCGTCTTTCAAAGGCTTGAATGTGAGCGAAGTTCAAGTGGAGGTTGTGGATGTGGATAAACTGATTGCCTTCATTAATGAGCGGAAATGGCAGAATGTAATATTTCCTGTGAGCCTGAAAGAACACCCAGCGGTTGCCGCTTCAATTCGTGCTGCCTTGGGTAAATCAGAGACAAGTGATACTGGTGAAACAGGATTTTTCCACACTGAAGGCAATCATTCTGGTAAAATGAGTCAGGAAGAAACTAACGAAAAACCTGGAAAACCGGATGTTATCATTGTCGAAGGTCGTTTCTTTTTTGTTCCACGCAACGTTAATCGGACGAAGTTTTTGAAGTTTGTTTCCAAATCAGACTATATAAGGCACCACGTGTAAGTTCAAATTCGTTATTCTTTTTTGACCCAAACTGCTTACTCACTAAATGCTTTCACTGCGGTTTGGCTTGAATAAACGAGTATTCTGGTTTACTTATGGTCTATGGGAAGAAATTACGCAACGAACGTGACTGAAATATCACTGTCAGTACTTCTTTCGACTGATAGAAGGTATTCTTCCTCTCGAATCTACTGTTGGTTTACTTGTGAAATCCATCAGTTAAAAATTCTGCGCGTCTCCACTGAAGAAATCAGTCCGTAAAATACTGCTTGCATTAGTACCACAAACTTCTCGATTTTAGCGCTGACTTTTGTCGTGTCTCTGCTAGTGGTGAAGAAAGCGGTGTCCGTGATGTTGATTCCAGTCTGTACAGCAGCACTTGTGGGTAAATTGGCATCGGTTTCATTCATTGTCAGTGTTTTTTATCCGGTTTAGAAGTTAAAGGACAAACAACATGCTAGAGTGAATAGTTCGTTGTTTCTTGGTGTTTGGTTCTTTCAGTTAAAATCTCAATTACTGCTTTCGGTAATCTGATTTATCCAGTGATTGTTCCTCTAAATCATCAAACAGTTTTCTTTTCTCCAGTGAATACTACTTCAGTCAATCCAATCTCAATCGAGATACGCATCTTGCGGCCATTTTATCTGCTAACCAAGATGTCTGCCCGATCACCGAGTTACTTCAGTTTAACCGATTGCGGTTCGTGTCAACCACTAAGACGGAACTGCTGGAAGCGGTAGCAAGCAGCCCATCGGTGGTTGTGACTTACGCCGTGGATGGTTCTCCTTTTGGTATAGCGCGCATCATAGAAGCAACGCTCACTGCACCTCCCACGACGCTGACGGACGCGTCAGTTGCCACTAGCTCCTCTGAACAACTGTCAGCTATTAGCACTGCGTTATCTGATTCGACGACTAACTCTGGCTCCACGACCATTGCAGCTTCAAGTCCTGGCCAGATTTTGTCGAACGGTGACGTTCCCACAGTTCGGCCGCATCATTTGCCTTCGACGGCAACGTCATCTTACACTACGCAAACTACTTCTATCTCTGCTGTACAAATGCCTTCGTTGATTGCGACACCCAACCAGATTTCAACGCAATATGTGCAATCTCAAGCATTTTTATTGAACTCGGTACCACGAATGGAATTTAACAATGCCTCTCCTGGTAGCGTAGGTTACCCAGGCTTCACCGCTTCTCAGCTCCAGCAGTACTATCCCCAGTCTGACGCTGGGGTCTCTCTACCTCAAGCGGCTTCCATTGCGTTTCCCAATCAACAGAACCTGTATCCTCATCCTCAAGCGCTTGTGGCGGCTGCAGCAAGTCAGTCTTCCTTACTGTCTTCAAACCAACCAAATCTACAGTCACCAGATGGTGGTGCCGCATTTATGACTGCTTTTTATCGTATCACAACTCCCGGTCATCCACCACCTGCAGTTGGCGCGTTTTTGCCCCCCGTGGGAAACACTGCAGCGTTAACTGGACCCAACAATTCGCCAGTGTTTCTTCAGCTTTTGCCTGCTGCTCATCCGTCCCCGGGATATCTAGGTTCCAATGCGAGTAATCCAGGCTCATTTTTCAACCGACCTGTTTGGATTCCTGTGGCCACGCCTGGTAGTGGTATTGCCGTTTCGAATATCACACCGGCATCACCTTTCCCTCATTACATTACTGTGTCTCATGGACCACCGAACCTCGCCGTACCAAATGCAGTTGCAGCCCCATTCAGTGGAACAGTGCCTCATTCTCTACAAGCTGGTTCTTTGCCCACTCTTCCCACTGCTTTGTTCGACGCTCTGTATGTCAGTCAAAATGATCAGAGTTCATCCGGCCTAGCTCAATCTCATATTACTCGTCAAACCATTCACTCTAGCAATCATTCTCATACCTCCACGATGAACAACACAAGCTCAATGCAGCCGGCGACAACTAGTGTCAGCAGCTCAAATACACATCCCGGTTCAAGCATTAGTGGAGTTACTTCCACCCATCATGCTCTTTCATTCGCTCCCGATTCCATGACATTATCAGTCTCATCAGCCAGTTCCAACCAACCAACACCAAAAAAAATTACCGTTAACGCCCATCCTTGACTGGTCTTTCTTTACTAACAGAAACAACTTGTATTATCTTGTACAGTGTATATACCCCGCATCTTACGTTGCTTCGCTGCATCAGGTGGTTGTACAGTTCCTTGGTATCCACCACATCTGTTTTAGGGTTTATGCCTGCTGTATTGTACTGCCTGCTATGCAACTTGCTTATCCCACCGAAATCATCTAGTCCGCTTGGTCGGTCATGGTTATGTGTACTGCTACGGTGCCTTATTTTTCTCCGTCTTGAGTCTCCGTGACCCAACTATATTATTTTTTTTACTTTTCGTTTGCTGAGTAACCCTCATTCTGCCAATTCGATCACCTTAGACATTTTCCCTCATCCACTATGAAGTTCTACACTGGACTACTAATCTCTTGTAAGACTGAGTAGTAGTTCCGCAACCGCGGAACTTGCTTCTGTGATATGGTTTTTTTACGCACTGTTGGGTGTCTGTGTAGAATTGTCCTTCGCGTTAGATAATGTAGGTTTTTAGTTTGTTTTGTAGCGCTCCTTATGCGCGATCGAAAAGCTTTTATCTGTATCTTATTTTTCCAGCTAGAGTTTTAAGCTCGCCTTTGATGTGATCTAAATAACCACTCATTCCTGTGGCGTGCGATGCTTATCTTGAAAATTGAAGTGCACTTGAACATGTCTTCCGTGTTCTTCCTGTTCAGCTGCACAATGAACCGCCATATGCTTGTCCTTTGCCTGGTCCATCTAACCCTCTTTAGTTTGTCTGTCATCGTTGCGAATGTGCCCACCCGATTTTTGTTTTCCTTGATTTGCACCTGGCCATTCCGAAAGGCTACATTCAACACTTGTAAATGAATCCTTACTTGAATACTGTATTGAAGTCATTTGGCTTACCCATATCTAGTTTCCCGCGTTGGTTATCTTGTGTCGGGCGTGTCGATTGGCTGTGACATCCGTTCACCCACTCGCCGTCCGTCGCGTTTCGTACTTCCACATTTCCTACTGGTTCCTCTGGATCCTCATAAAAGTTGCTTTTGGAATAGCTCCCGGTTTCTCTTTTGTGTGGATCACTTGATAGGGATATCCTCGCCAAGCTATGAATACAGACATGTGATAAGTTATTTCTTACGCTTCTCTGAATTCATCGTGAATAGAAAGGTAAACTGCTTGACGAAACGGACAATTCGGTAAGGCTAGAACAAAGTTTGAATTTCTTTTTTAGTGGTCTGGTGTTTCACTACAAAAAGACTGACCGCTTCATAATATGGTGCTGTTATTTGAGGTATACCACATTGAGTATGGCCCATTGCTCAGTGGGTGAAGATTGTCATCATGAGGCAGTGTAGGTCGTCCATACGGGGTTTCACGTTGGTCGATGAGCACTGCTGACTTGTGTTCTCGATCAGGGGATCTAAGGTGGGTGATTTAGTGTCAGTGGTGTGTCTTGTGATGAGTAATAGACTTTCCAGCCAGGCTGTTATTTTTTGAATGCACGAGACAGCGGCAGTTTCTTTGTGAGCAACCGTAACTAACGGGCGCTCAGTATGACATGAATGACTGCAGGAGTACTACAATAGGTATACATAGTTAAGAAATTGGTGACTGCTGGTAGAGCATTTGCTGCGTGTCTATTGTATCCCAAGAATTCATTCTAATATCCAGTGGCAGTATTTGCTGTACTATGTTGGTTGCGCAATTGGGTCGCGTAGTGGTCCTCGTAGGTGATTCGCTCGGCTGAAAAACGTGGTTTCGTAATGAACAGCAGTTTCGGTAGTGAGCTTTTGCTGGTTGCTAACGTTGAAAGAAAACCAGAATCGCTATTTATATTAGTCATTGCAAAAAAGCTTCACTGGGTATGCACATATCTCAAGTGGCCAAGTAACTTATTTAATGCTTGCGTATGCTAAAGACAGGTTAGCTATACATTGACAACAGTTCCTTGGGAGTGACAAGAGTAAATCACTTGCGGTTTGTTGGTTGTGCTCTACCGTCGCGTCAATTCACCCGTAGGTGGTAAACGAGATTCGGATTTGCCGGTAGCTTTCTGAGCCCTGGCATTGGACGAAGAGTTTTCACCGGTGCTATCCTCATGCGCCGGTTGTCTCAGTAGGCGGCACTGTTTCGTTCGTCAGTTGGTATTCTTGAGTGGTCAGCATATGTAGGACGGACAACAACTAGTGTAAGAAATGGTTATTGAGCATTGAGGTACTAGGGCTCGTATTAACCCGTTCGCCATGAATTGGGGAAGTCTTGTTTATGCAATTTGCGACCCGTAGGGCGTTCCGCTCCAAGTCACTTGACATGTTTTTCGAGAACTTTAGGCGAAAGAAATGCAATCTTCCTGTCCGGGACCGCTCATTTGTGGAATGGGATTAGTCAAGTGGACACCAAGTTTTGGTTGCTCCTGGTTCGTTTGTGTGGGAGGTCCGTATGCGGAAATTTAGGTCATGGAGGTGTAGTTAATAGGACAGGCAATCAGTAGTGGTATTCATCATAGCGGTCTGTTTATTACGTTGGCGGTTTGTCCAGTAATTTCAAATTCTTGTACTCATGCGTGAATCACCCACAAAATCCTGAGGGAGTGGGAAGGTAGGAAGCATCGTAAGGACCTAAGGAGTCATATCCGGGAGACAGCCAGGCAACGGCGGTTTCTTTTCTGTCACGGGATTTGTCGATGGCGATGGGACTGAAAGGTTTGAGCATGGATACTGTGAAAGTCGTACGTGACGATTTGCATGGACTAAAGTATTGCGCGATACCGGATGACCACAGTATCCAGATCAGATCAAAGACTGGTCGAAGCAGGGTGCCGATGAAACCCAAGGAAATTGGGGAAAGTTGATCTGCCATACCGGACTTCCAATCCATCGCGAGTCAAAAACGTTAGTCTTGGCTAAATGGCAAGTGGTGATATGAGCTGCCAGGGTCTCGGTCTCGATCTATAAGAACGGTTAGCTAATAATTATTGGTAGAAGTAGAGTTCTTGACAGACCATTAAGGCGGATCGAGCAATTGCAAGTTCAACGGTATGGGTGGAGTGATGGCGGGTTTGGTAGTGGTTGAGCTAAATATGATGCTGTCACTTAATCCAGATAGTGGTGGGCGCGCATGTTTTACTCGCCAGTTATTCGGTGGTTTTCCATGTCTTTGCTGCTTAGGTTGATTGGAACTCAATTTTGACCACACTAAATTACGAATTTACTGTGAGTCTCCGTCGTCTCGGTAAGTTCACTCACTTCCAGCGCTTCAGACGGTTAGATTTCCAGTGGTGTTTGAGTATACGCAGTGTTACCCTAGGGCTTCGTGCCATCGAAACCGTGGGGTTGGAGGAAGGGATAATCAGGGGCACCCTATGGTTTGGTGTATTGCATCCATTTAGTCAGCTGAACTCCGTCACCCAGGTTCGTATGGGCATGATTTCGTGTTTGCCCATTTCGTCAAAAGTTAGCTCAGACACCAAAAAGGCGGATGGACTACGTAAGGGTTTCTACCCTGGCGCTTCCGAGTATCTGATTGTTCAGTTTACACGCTGTTCGGATGAGATGCTTGACGCTTTCGCCGTGGGGCTGGTGAACCTTGTGCGATATGCGTCCATGTCGCGCCACATCACCTAGTTTGGCCATTAATAACCAGTCAACCATGCGGGATATCAGTCTTCATTGTCACTAAACACCTCTGCAAGAGGGTAGTAGGACTTCATGTGGAGGGACCGCTTGAGACAGTCATTCGAAGGCGTAATTTTGGTTTAGAAAATCCGGTGCACAAGCGAACGATTCGGTGAATACTGTTAACTTTTTTATCGCCTCAGCTGAAAGGCCCAACATTGCCAGCACTCACTAGGTTAGTAAGCTCTAGTGGTGGATCACGCTGGCCATATCACAGTGCCATCCCCGGCCTCATTTGCAATTCCAGTAGTGCCTACCGGAAGTGTCCATCACGCATTGATTATCATCGCTGCTGGAGGGGAACCAACTACTCAGTGAAGCTGAGCGTACCCTACGAATAACTGTCGCTATCCGCCACTTTAGGGCGCACCAAGAATCGTGCAGGTGTTTCGACTGACGTATATGCACTGGTTTTCGTTCTCTTGGCATATGCGTGCGCACTCGTTATAACATCCGATCTGCTGAGGTCTGGTACCAGTGCAGGTTTCAGCGTCATAGTATCCGGTCCTCCCAATGTAGCGGATCCTAGGGGCTGTGCGTCACAACCATTCTGCTGCACTCATGCGCCAAGTATGGAACGACTTACTATCCTTAAATCACCACACGCCATGTCTTACACTTGGTCGAATTCCATGTGGTAATGGTAACGCGAGTTTATTTTTGCGAATAGCTGACTGACTTCTGCAGGCATATGCTTACCTCCCAATAAAAGTCGCTCGCCCAGCACTGTCCCAGTGTAAATTAAAGTTGATAATTTTTTCATTACACTGATAGGTATTCTCCGTAGTCAGATGACACTGTAGGGGGGATTCATGCGGAAAACACTTGAGTGAGGTTCAGTTTGTTGGTCCTGCTTTTAGAAGCAGAGATTGTAGGTGTTTGAGAATGCAGGGGATGGAGGAGTGCTCCACGCCTTTGCAGTTCTGGATATAAGTGGTAACGGATAAGGTTCGTTATCTAGGAATGGAGACTTGCTACAAGTAGTTGGGTGCTTGAGTACAAGAAGGGTGAGAGGGCGTCATGGAAAGAAAGACCAGAGGGAGTTTAGAGGATCAAAACGTCGGAATATGAACGATGGGGAAGTGATTGCAGATTACAAATCAAGCAAGGGTCATTGAAGAACCGGGGGGTTTTTCGTTGAACCCTCCGAAAAAGAGAGAGCAACAGACATAACTCCGCCTCACACAGGTGCAATCCTTAAATATCAGGTGGATTTTAAGCTTTGTACAAAAGAATGGAAGTTTGTGAAACGGCTTCTGGTGTGGTATGGGAAGCCAAATTTGTACGCTTCGCAAGAGCCAAGAGGTGATGCGGATGAAGATCAATAAAGAGAAGAAATATGATTACTCAGTAATGAAAGTGACTCCGTGAAACGGGGTGAACTCAACTGCTGTTTAGTGGGGAGAGTGGGGAGATGCTTGAGTGAGACATAAGTCTTGGAAGCAATAAAACACGATCCGCAGAGCCCTGAGCAAGTCTTGTTGCGGATCGAAAGCGAATGGTCTGTTGAGAACAAATGACCAGTGTTGATAGTAGGATTGGAGAGGGACCAGTGGTAAAACAATGAATTGGGTTGGAGCTTAGGTTGTTCTTAAATAAAAAAGGCGAGTACTAGTATGGGACCTAAGGGCACACTAACGTTCACAGGAAGCATTTGCGACAGAACCCCGTCGACTCGGATAGAGATGGTTCAGTTTCCGAGGCAACATGAGCGAGAGCCGGATGGGACTCGAATGGAAACGGTTTAGACACCAGATCTTCGTGCCAAATTGTCGAGTTTTAGAGATGTTCAGCGAGGTCAATTGAGTTTCTCTACGACTATCCAGTGCAGCCGACCAGAAATGTGAAGGGAAAAGTAGTAGGTTGATCTTAGTGACGCTCACCAATTGTGCACGTTTAGGTAATGAACTCGATCTCTCGGAGATAGAAATTTCGAAACTTTCGCAAACACGAAGGAAAGGGTTATGGGACGATAGTTCTTTTGGGTCAGAAGGGTCTCCGGGTTTCGGGTATGAGAAAAACAATTGTCCTTCCTTGGAGAAGGGAAGCATTTGGGTGAAGGAAAAGAATTTGCATAAAAAGGAAGCAAATTTATCTGGGAGAATACTACCCGAACTGACAGTTTGTTAATGTCTAGAGTGAAAAGAATCTGACGGAACCTACGGGTTCAGTTCAGTTCAGTTCAGTTCAGTTCAGTTCAGTTCAGTTCAGTTTGGACAACCATTAACCTTATGCCAATGTGCGCTAGTACCAATTGCTTGAAGATAAGGGGACAGAAAATAATGAAAAATATACTGCAAAATAGCAAGCTGAAGAACTTTACAGAAGAGGAAAGGTTTCGAATGCAAGAACGCCACTGATTGCGGCATTGCTTCGAGGGACCTCGTGGACCCTAACCGGGTAGTCTAACTGCACCTACACAAGCCAGTCCACTGGCTAAAGGTTTCATACTTTTTCTGTTATCGACTGGTCACCCCGAACCATCTTACAGCCATTACCTGTCTTGAGGAATAGCGTACAGCGAGGTAAGCGTCCTGTGCAAAACATGTCCCAGTCACATCGATCTATTCTGATTTAGTGCTTATGCTAAGGACTGGATCCTACAACTCAGTGTTATAACATCGAAAGTCTTCACATATCTTCTGCTTTCAATGGCCATGTGTCGGAGCCGTAGTGCGATACTGACCTCACTGTTGTCAGTATACTCGACTTTCGGTCCATAACAGGATGTCACGCCGATGCCACAGATAATTCAAATTAACAAAAACGAATCGAGCATCTGTATGCGCGAAAATACTTCACGTGATATGCTCCACTGCAAAAACAAGGTTCGGCTTCGATCCAGTTCAGTCCCGCAGAAGCATTGTCCACCTCGAAGGTGCAAAACGCATACCAAGCACACCTACACTATCGTTCAGACGATCGAGAGAAAAACTGCAACTTACTTGGGTCTTTACTCGATAACACAATATCGTTCGCGTATTCCAAGTCAGACAGATTACTGTCTGACGGAATATCGATGCCACTATTCTCACATGAGGATAGGGCCTCTTCTATAACCATTTCAATGACAGCTAAAAAGGGAAGATGAAAGAAGCAACCCTAACGAAAACCAGTTTAATGATGAATTCGGGTGCGAACTTCCTGGCAGCTATGACAGAAAGTTGTGGTCAAAAACGCAAGAGGAAGGCGAAGAATTAGAGCGTGAGCAGGCTGTTTTGGTTATCAAGCCAGCTGAGCCTGGTGTTAGAAATTAATCAAGACTACATGGAATTTCACTACTGAAACCCCGGATTTTGACCGGCAGCAAACTATCACACTCCGCAATCCATTTCCCTGAATAATTGGCCTTTCTCTTTGACCTACATTCTTTCACTCCACTTTGGAGCCCTGTGGTTCGGTGATTCCTAATAAGCTAGCTAAGCGGCCATGATATATGACAGTAAAATGGGCGCTAACAATAAGTGACAGATGGTCTTGTCAATACAATGTACATAGTGCCCAAATCAGAGTGCTGGTTTCTGAAATATTTGGGCCTTATGTATTCCCTATCAATGATGTCAGTTTTTTTCGGGGTTTGGCAGTTTGTCATTCAATCGGGGAACCGTTATGTACATCCAAAAAAAAATCACGGCATATATGGTGATTACAGGATCAGGTGAAGACGATCAAATCATGTAATCCTGGGACGCCTGTTTTCTGGACTTCTCGAATCAGAACAGAAGTTCGCTTTCGTAGCTGTCAATTCCTCAGAGGACATCTCCGCCAAGGAAAAAGCTCCGTATACCATCTCAGATCACTGCACCACTGAAATGTCTCCGAAAATCTGTTAATCGATATGTCATGTTCTTAATACCCGTTCGCCAGTTGAGACACGGTGCCCAAAAGACAACCAAACGTGGTTGCAAAAAATGGTTGCTGATAGCGACCATTCCGCAAAATCAATTAAAAAGTCCCTCGCGTTCCTCTCTGGAAAGTACCGTCTGCTTCAGAGCGAAACTTGTCATCATTTTATCTTGCACTTTATCACCCACTTAACACTAATACTGTCTCACAGCAAAGCGTTATGGGACAGCAGAAAACGTGAAATAAATACGCCTTCTTAGACGGTGTTGTGGCTGTGACAAGGGACAAGCATTTGGAATTCCGGTGAATTTTAAGGTTACAAATAAGACAAGAGACGAATTACCTAGTGTTGATTTTCGCTCGAACTTCGGATTTTACTGCTGCACCCTTACATCTCTGAAGCTCAGTAGAAACAAATGAGGCCCTTAGGCATGGAGACATCTTTCGTGAGAGGAGCCTGAAAAGTTGCATTAAGACCCATCCACAGGGATAAGGTGAAAAATCGTTGAAACGTTCTAGACATCGAAATTCTAAGGACATTTCAAGGATCTGCCAACAGAAAAGTTGCATGCGGTGACTGGTACCTGCATTTTTCAAGTTTTGAACCTTGTAAGAACCCTCTGCCATCAAATTGAAAATATCTGTTTAATGGGTGCTGAAAGACAAGGAGAATTTTACTCGAGAATCAATGGGACGAGAGTTACCCCAATAGTTTATTTGAGTTCATGGGCCAAACGGGCCCCGGACTGATAGGGTTCACTCGGTATCCAAGAAGTCGCGTCTTAATTGCAATTCAAAGTCGACGGTCTGTTTAATGAACTACAGCAGAAGACTTACATCGACTGCTAGGAAGATCTTTCTAACTGGGTACTTCCATCATCCAGAGGGATTTATCTCGACAAAAGCGACCTTCTTCCGCTGAAAAAATTTAGCTGCCTTATTGTGTACCAGTTTACTTACAGATGTAGGGACACTAACATTGGTAAGACATGATGTCAAGGCGGGTGCCAGAGAGTTCCTATGCGGGTGGTAAAATCGACGATGCTAGACCAAACTGATAGTGATCTCCGTTGAAACTGTTGGTCGAATATGGTCAAGTGGCTGCTGATAACGAAACGCGATATTGACCGAGTTTATTCGTCTAGGCGGTTGATGCACGGCATCTATCCCAAACTAATGGTGACAAGAGAATCGATGATGATTCGGCTACGAAACGTAGCTTCGTGCACCCAGGATCTAATTGTCCGAATAAGTAAACTGTCATGAAACTGAGTTTAGTTAGACATAATCCTTATAATTTTCGTTGTCGGTCCATCGCAGTTACCAACCCAAATTTCTCTATGGGTAAGGTTGTTTCGCGAAATCGATGGATAATATTAAGCTGGAACATTGAGACCTCTTTAGATTCGCAATCTTCCTGTTTTAATGACTGATACTAGTCACGTCTGTAGCTCAACGTTCTAGACCTGCGTCTGTGATCTTTTTAAAGAGTCACTTTAAAATCTGTCAACGAAAGTCAGTTCTCGTTCGTTTTGGTGAACTCTCATCTTCATAATCGAAAAAATTCATACCAAAGGCAAGGGGCTTGCTTGATCGGAGATCGTTCTCTTTTAACGAGAGCCGAATAAGAACTATACTTGGAAGCCATGATTGATGGCAGCAGCCACTGTCATGTGCGAAATACGGTCGAAATCCTTCATGATATGCTTCCGGGAAAAAATAACTGGAAACAGAAACTAAATTCAATTGGTATTCTTTCCGTCATTTTCACTCAATAACTCATTGCCAGGGTTATTTCCTGTGCATTGTGCAAGTCCCAATACATTTCAAAGTTGATTGCGACGAAATGTAACCTGGACTACGAGGGCTTCATGTCCGGTTTACTGCTTGCCATCCTTAAGGAGTTTGTTTTGTATTTAGCTGAATCTTCTTTGGATCCTTTTAACAAATGCACGGCGTATGAAGATATCCGACTCATGGATGCCGGTGAGGACTACTCCTTCATTCGGAAAGGAAATCGGTGCATTTCATCCCAAATCATTTACTTTAAATCTTCGGAAATTATCTGAAGTCCTGTCACTTTGTGATGAACTAATTATTTGTTACCATTTGTGACGCGGTATTAATTGTTGACCGTGAATTGTAAGAATACTTATATCCGTTTTTTCTGACTACCGCTGTTGTGATTGATACTGAAATGCATTCGGATTTTTGAATTCATTCGGTCGGATTACCGGGAAAATGTAGACACGCTTGCGAGTGTCAGGTCGGACAGTGACACCCATAACGACTAGGCGTAATCGAAATATAGCCTGCCGACAAAACTAGAGGTCATAACTCAACCACTTATTTTATCCTCTCCTTAGATTGAAACGGTAGCCGTTTTCGCACGTGCTTTCCTGAATGTAATTGTGTTACGGTTATCAATGTCATAAGACGAAAACCGGCCTACTTCTGAAATAAAACTCAAGTTATCTTCGTCAGTGTTTTTCCTGATATCTAACAATTCCGCAGTGTCCTAAGGTGCCCTTTTGTCTTTTTGGATCTTTCTTCCTTCCCTCCTCTCTCTCTCTCTCTCTTTTCCTTTCTTTCCCTCCAGTTTATATTCTTGGCTTACCTAAAGTTTTTGAAGAGCTAGAGATTAAATGCACGGACAATATTGCGATTCGGATTAGAATTGCCGAAGCTTACAATTATTCGAACCAAATAGTTCTTTATCGTCCATAGTCCATTAGTCTTCAGTCCTTAATGGGTCACCTGGTGTAACTGAGTTCAATGATATCCTGTGTTCAATTGCCAAAGGCGGCACTTTTCTCCATTAGGAAGTAACTGCTCTGCTTTACGAATCGACAGTAAAGAAATTCACAAAGTCACATAAGTGGAATCTGCTGAACTAATTCTATTAAAAGATCAGCTAATCCGAACATATTGATGCTGCAACAAAATGGCAGAGGGGTGGTTCGCGCGTTTATTGCATTGCCGGAATCTTACACCGCCATGTACATTATTTCTTTTCCAAAACTGGTTCATGCAAAATCCATGTTCTAGCTAGCTGAGCCTCCTCACTCCGACTTGGCGCTGTGCTGAACACCATTAGCTTCATTCTTTTGGGCCTCCTTTTGGTTCTGTCGGTCCAACCGGTCTGAGGGCACACTTGAACTATAGCTCTCTCCCGAGAAAATCGTGCCGTCTACCTTAGTTTGTTGGTAACATGGTCTTTTGTTTATTGCGGAAAGGTGTAATGAGGTTACTCTTACTTCTTTGGACTGTTGCTTCCGATGGGTTCGCGGCACCGGGTCTATTGAACTCCCCATCTGTTTCGGTCTCATCCTCTACAGTAACATTTTTAAAGATACGGTGCATATCGTTTCATATTTTTCACTTGAGATACTTGTGGTTTCTTTACAGTCTATCGAAACGATTGATGTATTATTTCCTGGTCCCAACACTGGCAGTGGCCCAGCGGATAGGGTCGTGGCGTTTGGACGTGAAAATCGCGGGTCCGAATCCCCGTGCCGCCGGTCAACCCTCTCTTGGCCGTGGCTCGCTTCCTGAAAAATGATGTACACTGTTATTGTGTTAATAAAGGAAGTAAAATATTGAAGGACGTTTTGTTTTTCGGCATAGTCGCCAATTTTTGGATAAATTCCACTATTTTCCTTAAATTAATCAAATAATATCAAGATCTGGTGATATTTCCCTCTGGAAGCGAGGGTTTATCTTAATAATTATCAGATTCAACTCGTGCTTTGCACATCCACGGAATCTATACTCACATTACTGTATTCCCGAATAGCTGTACACCGAGTGTTAGCCGTTGTTTATCTTTCGCTTCATATTTTTAACTTCTATGGTGAATGATCCCAAAAACTTTGTCTTATCAAAATTTAAATAACAGTTCCGCAGTAATGCCACTGTGGTTTTATTTAAAAAAATAGTGTAGTTTTATTTAATAACGCATATCAACACTGGACACATACAAGGCGTGTTCCGCGCTGAAAGTCCATCATTAGGCAAATGATAAAGCCAGTCTGAATTAAACTGGGTTGAAACAAGCTCTTTTTACGAAGGACGGTCTAATTTCATGAGCTGCCCGTATCACAAACTTAGACAATATGGCCACGAAATTCTACTTATAAGGAATCGATGCGTGAAGTAATGTGGCTGTATGGCGTACTGCTTTTTCTAACTAGGAGGGAACGAACAATTGACATTTTTAGTAGAGCTAAGTTATTCTACTTGGATTATGCAAATGTACCTTTAAAACACGATTCGCTGCGAGAATTTCCGACTCCCCGGGGTATTTCCGTGATTTAGACATTTATATGTTTGATAAGAAACCCATCAATCTGCTAGACGTTGTTTGGCCCCACAGTGCAATGCAGCGTCAGATTTTATTCACAATCATCACCTTGCAGTCGGATGAATAGCTTAGATTAAAAAGTGGTTTGCAATGATAACATTTTCCTTCAGGTTCTTTCATGGGTGACTAAGGTACCAACGTCTTATTTGCAATTGTAAAGAATTCAGAATGAGTTCGTTTTCATAATGGTCGAAACGGTATTCTTCATAAACCCGAAAGCGTTAATTTTGGTCCAAGTATCAACTGAGATGCTGCATAATTGACACCGCAGTCATGATGATCTTGAGTAAAACCGTTGGATTTTTCAATTTGGCTGTTATTTTTCAAAGGTGAACACCGGTTCAGCTACAGGAAATGAAGTACATAGGCACTTATGTTTCCTATTTCAGAGATGATTAAGGTGAAGGGGAAAATATTTCTCCTAGCTTTTAGAAAGCTCTTCATATTAAAACATTAAAAATGAATACAGGATCATCTAATATGGTCTACAGACGGCTGCCTATCTAGACTGGAGATACGTGTATCCAGATCAACGGAATCGTGTTAACGTAGCTGAGGTATTGTCGAAACTCCTGCGACAGGCACTTTCCAATCCGGTATGCAAGAATATAAGGAATAAAACATTTACATCTGCATTCATATTATTCCGCGATAAGTGCCAATTCTTTTCGAATACAAGCCGTGATATTTAGTTTTATCCAGCTAATAGATAAGTTAGAAACTTATCCGATATCACATTATTGTTAACATTAGCACGTCTCTACCATGACTCGTTACCAGCCTGTTTGGGTAACAAAAAAGATGTCTTGATAACAGTTTGGCACAGGCATCGATGAACACTGGTTATCGATAAGCTCGCTGCTGTTCCCTTAATTTTTTCACCATTTTGATGGAGTGTCCGGCAACTGGAGTACGAAATTATTATCATCTCATATGCTTTCTAAAACTTGTCACATCATAATAAGTTTACACGTACATTTTTAACTTTTATGAAGTTAGCAGTCGGTTACTTTCTCATGGGTTCTATTTCGTATCACGCCGAAAATGCAGATTTGATTCCCGTATATTTAGGTAACTTCGAGGTGGTTTGGATCCTTGAGTGAAAAAATAGAGAGAGTAAGCACAGGTCTGAGTCGTGACAAAATGAAGAAGCAATTTTGGCAAGAGCGAGGTCTAAATTAATGTAGTAACTGTTTCTTAGAGGAGTTTTGAGGGTCCAATATAACAGTACTGCAGCACCCGATCTTAAAATGGCTTAACATTTTCGTATGCCAGCGCGTTGAAAACTTAGATCGCAATTAAACACCCTGCCTTCCTTGATAATCCAGCCTTACATTAATAATACTGGAATAAATTACCACTCGATTTTGTGGAGGGTCTCCTTCATTATCGGGAAAAGGCAATTTGTGTTGAAATAAAAAGTACTCCAACCTATGGGAAACGATCGAAGATGTATGTACACTGCAAGTGTCATTGAAAGGTTCAGTGTTTCACGTGATGCAAGGCGAGATCCTTTGGTGCATTTTATCGGTTGATGACGGGACTTTTCGAAGCTAAACCAGAAGCAAAACAGAGTTTCTTCACCTAGTATTACAAGACGGTTGCGTTTACATTTTTTAGGTGTTGTTTTGAAACTAATCCATTTAGTTACAGTTGCAAACTATGTTCTCGAATATTCACAGAGAAGATAAGTTAAAACAAGTTGAAATTAGACTCCCAGTCATATCACTTCTTTGGTATATTGTGACACAAACAAGTTACTAAGACAGGCAACCAACTCCGTGGATTGCTCTGCCCTGTGTATGAAACCCTGGTTTCGGAAGGCTTAATCCATATTCATTCTAGCTGCAGCTCTATTGTGTTCCTGAGGCAGCCTTAAGAAATCTTCCCATAGAGGAATAGAAATGATTGTGAACCGCAGTCCATAGGGGACCATGAGTAACTAAAGATTGGCTATATTTATCTAATGGCTTATCGATTGCGTACTCATATCCGCGCTGACAATACATTTAGGTATATATATTAGGCCACCTAAATAGTACCGTAATCAAAAGTAAGTTGTTACTTTGACCGCACTATAATAAATGAACTGACGCTTCTGAAGTCATACAGAGGTTCGCTGTCACATAAATCCCACATGCAATCATATTAGATGAACTTGGCAGCATGGGGTGCCTGTTTGTGGAAACTTTGGTTACAGTCAAAGTTTGTGCTGGCATTCTGCCATTGTTGGTCGGTCAAGATCGATAGGAAAGGAAAATCGATTTAGTGGCCAATTGGTGACCCTGTATGGTGAAGAATTTATAACTTCGTCGGTTGCGTAGACAGACACCAGCACGGACAACACAAACACACGGTAACCATGACAAAATAAGTTAGATACAAACAATGAGAAGGTATGGAACCATACAATTTGCAATTGGCTTTAAAAATCGCCATACTAGTGCCAGTTTGCTGCTGCATTAAAGGTCAGCATTTCGCACCAGTTTTTCGGGTTTTCAGAACAGTTGGATCTGAATGACGCGTAGCATAATAAATAGTTACCTGAATATGGCGTTAAATAATGAAGTAGCTTAGTTCTTCCTTCTTCGAAAATCGCCAGGAAGAAAATACCGCATAGTCGGCCTTAGCTAACATCGGCTGCAGTAATCTGGAGAAGCGAACTTCCGAACCTGGGTACACTGGTTTATTCTTCGGAAATACGAGGATAGGAGACCTCTTTGGCCGAAGTTCTTTCGTAGTGTTCTTAACCTGCAAACAGAACTGCCACTACTGGACAGTCAGTGTTTTGAAACATTCTTCACATGAACCGAACTGGGCAGTTGGACAGAAAAGCCTTTGGCATGGTAAGGTTCCATGTTAGAATGAATTGGTGTTCAACAAGACAGCTCGTCATAAGGAATGCGTTTAGTCTCTATTTAGAAGGAAATATAAGTTGAATGATATTTAACAAAAGTTTACAAAAAGTAACATACATCGGAGTACACACCTGTTGATGGTACA
This sequence comes from Fasciolopsis buskii, assembly GCA_008360955.1. Taxonomy (NCBI): domain Eukaryota; kingdom Metazoa; phylum Platyhelminthes; class Trematoda; order Plagiorchiida; family Fasciolidae; genus Fasciolopsis; species Fasciolopsis buskii. The sequence goes on along the minus strand of LUCM01009923.1, from coordinate 123,162 downwards.
TTTTGCCGCCACCATTTACGATAAAATGAGGGTAAAAGACAAAAAAGAAAAATTATTGGAACTTTGGGATATATTTTTTGCAACCTTTTTCATTGTTTTTCTGTTAGTGCGCTTCAGTTCTTCAGAAATGGCAACTGGTACGGGCGTTGTTTCGGTCGTCATAGACCCTGTAGGCTGGATAGTCATTAGCGCAATTTCGTCTTGGTATCAAAATAGAAGTGGATTGATTCTTAGGCTGACAAAGACCACTTCGCGGCATGATTTTACACAGTTTTATCCAAAGGTCAGATTGCTCGGATTACCTAAAAGATGTATAATCAAATATTTGCCATCAAATTTTCGGTGTGAATACTGTGATTTAGTTTCCTTATTGTGGATTTGCCCTAGCTTATCTTTACAGTTGACGTTTGCGATTGTCATACTAGGTCCACACATTACTACGGGTCACAAGTACAACCAAAACTGACCATTTGTCACAATAAAACAGTGCTGAAGATACTTTCAATCTCCATTGATTTGTTTTCCATTCACTTTCTTGGTAGCGCTTTTAGAGCTTCTTCACAGTTGCATAATATTAACAAGATTAAGGTCCTAATAAAGAATAACAACGATAGCATTTTGTGACCTTCAATAGCTCGTAATGCAACTCTGGATCTAATTGCGGTCAAAGTTGCCAGAACTAAATTCCGTAGCCCAATCTGGTTCTATCTGCTGCACGTTTTTATTGTGGTAGAACTCTTTGTTGGTGTTGAGAATTTTGTCCGACGCTGTTATTATGCATAAGAACCCATTTTTACAGTTGACTGAAACTCGAACTTTTCATTTGTCATTTTTTAATAAAAACTGAATATCTGTTCGTAAGTTCATTATGTGACTGTCTGAAGTTTTGTCCGGTATGGAACTCACGATCTCAGTACTTACCTGTGACCGATCTAATAAAGCTGTTTGGCTTTGTATTCTAACAGATCAGAGTCGTCTCATTCAGGAATGTCAAATGCAAACACATAGTTGGCTAGAAATATGCTCAAAGATTCATTGGTTCTAACTTTATTGTCGTTTCACTCAGCAGAAAGCAACTTCAAACCCAACGGGTATTACTGTGCCAAAGTTATCCCTCGCGTAATTCGCAGTCTTTGTGATGGTACTTGCTGTGTCGGTTTTCAAACACAAAATTACACTTATAATACTCATACAAAATGGTTATTCTGCTTGCCTCTCTGAATGTTTGGAGATGCCTGAAGTACTACCACTGCGGAGTTTTACTCGAAAGTTCCGAATTCAAGAGCTGACATTTCAGTGCTGTTACCAGGCATTGGCTGACAAAGTAACCTTCTGAAATTTTGTAGGTTACGGCATAGAAGAAAAAGAAATAAAAAGATTCCTGTCACTGAAAATATTTGAATAATAAACAGGCCTATGCAAGGAGAGCAGATAACAGATATTCCAGTTCCACTGCAGTTAATAATATTGGTTATACTTCTAATTTTGCTACTATTGCTCCGACTTGTAATTCTACTAATGTTATTAATACTTTTACTTCTACGGCCATTGTTGCTTATACCCCCGGCAACATATAGGGGGAGCTTTGCACAGGGCACATAAAAGTCAAGTATCTTAACCAGTCTGGCGTCAAAGTTTCCGGAGATGGCGGAAGACATTGAATCTCTATCCAGAAATGATGGATTTTCTATCAGTGCCCTGTTTCTTGGTAATGTATATATTTTTTAAGCGAAAATTCGTGAAAAATCAATTCGTTGTTTAGTCGAAGTGTTTCTTGTTCTTAAGGGTTTCATCATCGGTTTTTTCAGCTGCACACCAAGTTTTCCCACTTAGAACCAACTATCTCCAGTGTTGACCAGATATGTAGCTCTCAAATGAAGTCGTTTCATTACACTCTCGGAGTTTCATTGAAGTGACTGTGAGAATAATTGCCCCTCAGCTGGCACCGATGACATTCATTTATTTATCTTCCGTCCAAAGCCGTTGATTTATATTTCCGAAGAAATAAGTGATCATCTTCTTCATTTAATGGTTAGTTTTATTTACGCTTGAATTTAGGATTCCTGTTAATCTTACATATATTTACGCACAAAATAAATCTACTCCAGTTTTAATATAACATCCTAACCAGACCTACTGACCTTCATTTTATGTTCGCCTCAAATTCCCTATAGTTGTTCGTCGTGACTGTGGTGTCCGTCAGTCAGGAATTGTCCTTCTGTGATTATCGAAAGACATGAACAGTATTATGACTCCACTTGAAATTTTATTGGACCATAAGCAGAGATAAAGTGATCTAATCAATGACCCTGACTATTAGCTCGTACTCATTTGATCGCTGTATATGCTTTTAACAATTATAGATCATTCAGATCGAGAATTTGCCCATTACTAAGTAAGCAATAATGGTTCATTGTTTTACTCAGTTAACGCATGCCTCTCTGAGTCGGACCTGTGAGCCATTTTCAACGGTTTAATGACCTTTTTTATTCTAATTTATAGTCATGAACTATGTAGTCACTATGCTGTGACGTACTCTGTACGGCAGCTTACAGTTACAACAAGGGGAAATATAGTAATAATGATCATGTCCTAGTTTATGTCCATAGGACGCAAATATCTGAACCGAACGAATTAAGAATTATATAAAACAATTGCTGCCCACGTGTCGTTATTTCTATAAATATCACAATGCTACCAACCACGCTGTTGGTATATCTACATTCCCAATTTGTTCCTAGTACTTTCTTTTTACTCAGTATCATGTTTGCATCAGTGGACAGGTTTAAGGCAAACCACGGTCATATTCATGGGCGAACACAGCGAACACAGTGAACCTCTAATCTCACTAGTTGGTCTTGAAGTTCGATCAGATCCTGTCTGGTCGCAGAGCCCCACACCACACGTGGACCGGAAGTGTTCAAGAGTTCTCATTAGCTTCGGATGGGACGACTCCTTGGGCACGCCAAATGATCAACTGCGCCGTAACGATATCATCGAAAATGATACTGACCTAATGGATTGCAGGTGGTTTCTCTACCTGAATTGTGATAATCTCTGTTGTTGACTTCGCACTGCTGACAGGAGAAACGACGAAAACAACCCGAAAGTATTGCACGTTGATGGTACACAAGCTAACCATGGATCATTTTTATGGATATGAAACCGACCTCATGTAGTTGGTCAGACTGCCTCCTGCCGGTTGTCCGAAGCTTCAACTATGGACAGGGAAATCTAGCTCAGTTAAGAAATACGGTCTGTCTATTATAATCCCAGTGAGATTGGGTTTTCCAATCTCAAGTGGAATACTATAAATAAGTGCTATTGTATTTGTCGATTAATGCCGCTGATAATATACCAGTAATCATTATTACCTTCAGTTATTGCACTACAGATGTAAAAATGTGTGTAAGTAAATTCAAGTGGGAAAGTGAACGGCAGCGGAAGGATTCAAATTTGTGACTTCCGCGCCCAAACGCCACAATCTTATCTGCTTGACTGTTACCGGCATTTTCATGTAATAAAAAAAGCTTGAAAAAGTTAAGAGCTCTTGAAATCTAGCCATATATGACAGTCCAAATATTCAAACGAACATCACAAATTATGCTGAATTAATTCTGAAGCTTTGATTCACAAGAAAACACGCAGCCTACGTTTCTTCACAAGCGCCACATGACGAAGTCTTTGAAAACCTTTAATAACGCCACTTCTTCCTCGACTAGTGTAAGACTTCTTTGGTGCACATTTAAGATGCTTACTGAGCTCAGAAATTGCTCGATACCAGGCTTATAGAATGAAAATGCGATTTAGAACTAATCAGTTCTATCGTAAATACTGCTAACTGCATGATCTAAGGAACCGAATTGACAAGTGTAAAGGATCGGTTACTGGACGGAAAGTTAGTGGTTTTTAAAAGAGGTAATAATAGCACCATGACCATAACAGAAGCAATGGAAACAATAAGTCCAGAAAGTACAACAAATTGCTTAATGTTGCACACTGGTATTCTGGATGAATTCGGTTTTCTTCTCTTGTTGTTTTGGTCAATTATTTTGTTGTAATTGTTCTGTCTCCCAGGCGTGCATTTGTGTTCCGCTGGGTGAAATTCCGACATCTGAGCCCGACAGTCAAAAGCTCCTTTTGTGCTCAAACTTGGTTCGTCGGTCTCTTTTTGAACGCATTTGCTTGCCTAATCCTCTGGAAGTATTTATACTAGTCGCAATATCAGAATTCAAGTTGAACACGTTCATGAACACCACTCGACAGTTATGGAGATTATATGCTTGCTTGTTGATGGGAAAGTTACTCATGCATGCAGCGATCAGAAAATGAGAACATTTAGGGATCATATACAAGCCACAGGTACCCGTAAGCATTCATCTGAAAGTGTTTCTTCTGCTTAATAACACAGCCATTTCTGCAAAAACACTGTTTTTTAGATCCAGTTGCATGTACGGACATCCAATTGTGGGGACTGCCATATTACGGAGTGAACGTATAGAAAGTATTTGTAGTCTCAGTATAACGATTAGGAAGTATCAAAAAAGGTAATCGGTAACTGTAAGAAAACAAATTTTTAGTTGCATTTGCTTACCGAAGATCAGCAAACAGCATTTGGTTGTAGTGGTGGATAGTTGATTTGGTTCTTTCATAACTTCGTAACTTTGTCTCCCAGAGTAAAGAAGTTAAAGCATGATTCAAGAGCAAGCAAAAGCCTATTCTGCCAATGACGTTATTTTGTCCCAAATCAACAGAAAGTCTAAGTGTAAACTGACATTAATCAATGCACGCCCTTTCATGTGGAGACGGAGATAGTGGTAAAGTTGCACTCAATGCAGAACTTCCAATTTTCAGCAGTTAGGTTTTAATTCATTTTTCAGTGCGTTCAACTGTTAATGAATGTACTGCAACTCAGTACTCGATTTTGTGGTCTCGTTAACCGAATACCATTGTTCAACGACCTCACATTACCGAGATTTGTGTGTGTATTGGCAACGTCTCCATTCAGTATTGCCCATATTATCGAATTAGTAGACTATGTAAGCTCTCGACCCACCAATGTGACCGTGTTTTTGTCATGAACGAAATTCCAAGTGGTGACAAGAACGGAGGATGTTCTGACCATTATCGATCTACGTAATAGTATGTTGGAGTCTGCTAGAATGTGAATTCAAAAGTATGTACCTGAGCCAACGATACAACCGCTGGCAGCTGTGTGTCTCAAAAGCACACAATAATGAGCCCATATGGCATTCAAAAACTTTACCCGGTAAAAAGCACTAAATGGATGACCACGATCCACTCATGATTTGTTAGCTTAGGCAATTTATACAAAGAGGTAATATTCTAACTTCTGCCAGCAACGAGTTAACAACTGTCTATGAATGTCATTTTTCCTTTGGATAATACATGCGTGGGCCATATGTTACGTTAATCTACGAGTATTAGTATGTTTTCCATTCCCCTTTCTATTGGTTTATTGATACCGATGATACGGTTCACATTTCTTTTCCTGAAGATAGGATAAGAAAAATGCAAGTTCATGATATAAATCGGCGATCGATCTTCAACGGTACTATTAACATTTTCGCACCACTTTCGACTGGTTGCTATTTTTTTTACACAAAAGCAACTTCTCGACTTTGCTACGACAAGTGTAGCTGAACGTCGATTGAGTCATGGACGAGTTTTGCAGATATATTGCTTCACTTTGATTTTTCTAAAAATGGACAATGGACACTTTATCTTTATACTGATTTAATCAACTGCTGATTCGTCAAAAGTACGCCTTTATTTTCATGAACGGAAGGTTAGGTTAACGGCAAATCCGTAAACTGCTACCGTGGGTACAAATGAAATAAACAGCAAAATATTACCAAACAATGAGCATCTCTGATGAACGCGACTCCATCATTGCAAAATCTGCTTATTGGCGATAGTTGTGATCCAGGGAGGAGGGGTTGGCAAGCCATCAAACAATGAAGCCTTCTGAAATCGTTTCTCTTAGGGACTTAAGTATTTTCCATATCCGGAAGAGAAATGCATTTGAATCCGATAACATATTCAAAAACAGTTTTATACAAAGCATGCTGAAGGCTGGAAGGTAATTCGGTGGTAATTTCACCTCGTGTAATTGAGTCAAGATGATCCAGAAATCCCGAAGTACTAAACATCGAATCGGTCAAAAAGTGTTTAGTGGATAAACTTTTGCGTGTGTGTATGTGTGTGGGTGTTCATAGTTGTGGATATGTTTACAACGATAGATAAGACTTTTGAGAGAATGATACTTTTGTCTTTGCCGAGCTTGGGCCTCATCAAGTTATTTCATTGGCTGTCAGCCACGACATATCACCAGTTCATGATTGGACGACAATAAGCTGAGGGAATCTCCGGTAGTTGATACCATTTAATTAACGCGAGCTGTTTTTTTTTTCCCGAAGAAAGGACATGGGATATATAAGGTTGAAACCAACAAGCAAGACAGATTAATCAAAACTGGAATTTCACTGAAATCAATGAAACTTGGAAAGACTATGAAAGGCATGAACCTACAGACAAATACGAAGTCATTTTGGCAAATAAACGAGGTTCTGCATCGGTTGGACTTTGCAAATCTCTGAAGAATCAGAGGAAACTAGCAGCACTGAATAGGAAACAAGACCTATTTGCGGTTTTCTGGTTGATATCTGAACAGACTTTAGGTTTTACGAAAGAAGGCAGATGTCCAGTAAGCTATGCTAACAGTCGCGAATAACATTAAGTACAAGATACATTTCAGAACCGCAAACTTGCCTTCGAGTCTGCATACCTGCAATTATTGCGATCATGTGGTAATTTATTGTGAGTGATATAATATTAATAACACAGCGTTGTTGGTAGATGTAATGCGCCAGCGTTTCGACTACCGTGGGTAGTCTTTCTCAAGGCAAGTTTTACAATCAAATTTGATTGTAAAACTTGCCTTGAGAAAGACTACCCACGGTAGTCGAAACGTTGGCGCATTACATCTACCAACAACGCTGTGTTATTAATATTATATCATTCACAATAAAAACCAATACATGGCGCATCGATTTTTCGATACACTCCTTACGTCGTTTGGTCCGGATATTTACAAACTGGTTACCAATCGAATTGCTCTGGGAAAAAAAATCATGTGATAATGTTTGTAATTGACCGTGATCCTGATTATTCAGAGGCGCGTGCCGATGGGTTAAATGCAAACTGGACTTAGAAAGTTACGAACCCCAGTAAACAGTGCGCATCATCAAGTTATGGTGGAGTTAATTTTCGGTATGCATTCTGCTAAAACTGTTATTGTTCACATGGAGCTCCTCCATGGAGGCCAATTTCAAATGTTTTGCGGACTTGGAAACAGCATATCTGGTAGTCTTAGTCTGCCTCTCTTTTGAGATCACTGTGTTGTTTAGTGGGAAACTTCTCGGTGTAACAATTTATTCTTACATATAATTGCTGCGGTATCCTATTTTTGCGCGTCTTGTGAATGTGACAAATGAATAGCGAAGGGGTTATAGCTTGAGATTCGTGGATGTTGGGGATACGCAGAATGTTTCAAATTCTTCCTGGAAGGTTGACGAGTCTATTACCAAAATATATGGATGGAGTCTGCATGTAACTACCGCCAATGCGGTGGATATGCACTGCGCATGGTTCCTAACAAGGACGAAACAGCTGTACAGTGCTTTCATGGTTTCTTGATGGTGAGTTGAGCGAAGATACTACATGGTGGTAGACGATTTTATTGTACCTGGGGTGTATTGATTAAAACTCGAAGTCTCAAAAACTGGTTTATGATCTCCAGTGGCATTCATAAATCGAGGGGTCATTCCGGAACTCTTTGGACTCTCTAAAACATTTGCACTCAGATGACTTGCTACTCAAAGCAATGGTCACCGCTGGGCAAAATTACCCATAGGGTGTCTTTATATTTGATTCCCTTATTATCCTTTCCAAGAAGGGGCCGCGATCAGCAGAAGGATTCCAAGTTCGGCAGCTGAGCGGTTGTGGGTGGATTCGACCTTGCAATATTCACGTCTAAATGTTACGGTCCGATTCCTGGAATATAATTTAGGAACCTGTTAGGTGCTCCTCAAAAGATATCCTTAGTGTTATGTGCGAGTATAGTGTTAAAATTCAGTAAGCCGGTCCTTGCATTAAGGCTGAGGAGTTTAATGCTAAGGCTTTGATAGTCTCTAGGAGATTCTTGCCTGAAAACGACCGTGTAGCACGGAAGGCTCATCACCAGCTTGTGTGTGAGAGTAACAAAAACGAAGTTTATTTCTTCATTTCGAAGACCTAACGCGTAAGGCCACTGTAACTAGAACGAGTATGCCACACCCATTTATGAGCATTAACTCTCAGGAAAGCGGTTAGAATAACCCTTATCTCGTGGATAAATAGGATTCCGAGCTCAGCTCCGAAAGGCAGCTGGCTGGGGTGGAATAACAAGTTGTTGACAACAACCTGCCAGGTGTTTATTAGTAGCTCAGTGATTACAAACTAAATTATTTTTCAGTAATCTGAGCAATGTTCCTACAAGCCTCCAAACACTTCTCGTGTTACCATTTTGGGTGTACAATGCATTCCGTCTTTTAGGTAAACACTTGTCGCATGCTCTTTGAAAAAAGCAAGACGCATGGGGTATGCATTAACCGAATAAGCAGTGCATTCTTTTTATGCAGACAAAACGCATTAAAATTAGTATTTTGCTGCTTAGGACAACTCGACGATACACAAATTATTGAGTTCACAGATGTGTCACAATCCTTATATTTATTTTATCCTTTCAATACTTTTCATTTGCATACCTTATTAGTGAAGTAAAAAAGTACATCAATTTCAGGAAGGGGTTCGAGGCCAATAGAGGACCGCAAAATGGGGAAGTTGACTGGCGATGGGTCAAGTAAAGCGCACAGCCTTCGGATTGAAACGTCGTATTATTAACCGCTTCACAACCAATGTTCAGAACGGCTGTAGCTTACTTCAAAAGAAAATATAGTTCGACCAGGGTTAACAGTCTGGCGATGCAACCGAATGAAGTGAGTCACGCAAGATAGGAAACCACAGGCGAAGCCCGCAAATCAGGCTGTGGTTCGAAAAAGAGCAACCACTGAAAATCGCTCATTTATCCATATATATATATATGTAAGAAATACTTCTGAAAAATTACTCAGACTTCCAGTTGAATAGACCAGAACAAAAGAAAAATATTTCCGATTTGTTAACTGAGGTACAGATTACATTTTCGACAGGTGCACATTATCGGATCTTTGTGGTCATCAGCCTCGACGGTCAGCTGAAGCTTGTTTTGCCTTAGGCGCATACTTCTTTTCATGGAGCCATCATTAATTTTAGCGCCGATTTTCACAGGTTCCGTTATTATCTCGCCTTTTAAGCAGACGAATGATTACCCAACTCAATCAAGCTGAGAGCATGTTCGAGAACAGGAATGTTGGGGGTTATCAATTGTGTACTCCCATGAGTACTGATATGGTGCGCTATTGAGTGTTTTCCTCACTGATGCTGGCTGAATGTCCACCGATAAACTATGAACATTGCGAAGCACAAAATGTAGCACCAGTCCAAATTTGCTGCGAGCTTTCTCAAATAAACGACAAAAGAAATTAGAGTTGTGAGCTCGTTATGTTGAAACTACTCGGACTTTCAGGGCTTTCTCAGGCATGACACCCCTGAAGGTAATCGATCGCTGTTAAGGCAGTGATGAGCAAGTGTACAAAACTAATGAGCGGTGATATACTCTCTGATATTACTGTTCAGTAATAGCTTAAAATCAGCTCGGGTATTCATGTAATTTGATCACTCGTGCTCGCATTCATTTGCCCCAGGTTAAAGTCTCAGAATGGACAAGATGGATGTACATAAGCAGTTGCTCCTAACACGACAGAGAGCACTGTGGGGAGAGTCTAGGATTGCAATTGTCGAGACAATATGTTAATTTATAACTCAGTCAAACTAAATTTACTACTTAAACTTGTTGAAAGTATACTGAGAAGGGGGCATCAAAATAGGTTATTACATCTGATGAAGTTTAGGGAAGTCCTCTTAAATAGCAATTACAAAAGGATCAATAAAATTGACGGACAGTGCATTTTATATTTAGGATTGGACCAAAAGCATAGGAATAAAACAATACCTAACCCAATAAGTCATTTTACAAATTCTAAACTAAGTTCCATTAGAGAGTTAACTGCTTCGAAATCCATGGTTAGACAGACAAAAATCATAAGGTTTCAACATAGAAATTAAGGCAACGCTCCAGGAAAATAGAGACCGACCTGCCAACAAGCTCTGTAACATTCGTACAGTTCTACCCTCAGGGCAGATCATTCGTGCTGCAGCTAAGTGAAGAAATTAATGTCATAGCTGTACAAAATTATTCAAAGAATTTAAAGTCTGAGATCGTCAAGCGACTTTATTTACACATTGTTGCGCACACCTCTGGCCACGCACTTAAGGTTGCCATGAATGTTCATTTATGAATCGTGGATGGTTTTAATTCGGTAGTTCTGATAACCTTTGGCAATTTTCCAGTAGCACTGGCCTGGGGCAGAAAGAAATATCACGTTTTGTCAGTGTACGGATACCGTTTTGTGTCGCTTCTCATTGCATTTCCAGGCTCATCCACAAGGCGTGACGCACCAGCGTGAGTCACAAAAATTTGATAGCCTGGAGACTCAGCGAATATTGCAACAAAATTCAACCTGAATTGACACGGTATTCAGTATGGTTGATAGGTCGAACGAAGAACTCGGGGAATAGCACGGACGTGTGAAACGCTTCATGCATAAACATAAGGATTACGTTTCAGATGTAACATTGTGCGGTGTTAAGATATACAATAAATCGGGCGAGGAAGCTTATACCGCTACGGTATAAATGTTGATGACGTAAAAAACGTTCTTCTGGGGATATCCAAAGCTGGTATCTACTCTCAAGAAAAGCAGAATTAAGAACGGTTGTCGGTATTGTCAGTAATCTTCATGACTTCGATTGTGGGTGTAGACGGACTCCGGAATCTTGAGACAACACCAATAGTCCATCACCAAAAATTATACGATACAACTAATCAAGTTTTCTTTGAGGACACCATAGGTCTTATTGTAAGATTTAGAACAGATCTCATGTGATTTTCGCTCACTAAAGCAATAATAAAAGCAAAATTTCATCCTCCGATGCGGATACATAGTGAGAAACAAGTAACTGATGATATCTGGGAAAGATATCTTATTGTATTAAGTGAAAGTGAACTGAAAATGTTGGTGATCGCGGAAAGATTCAAATCAAGACATCGAGGCCGCTCGAGCTTTAGTAGAATGCATGCTGCACTACATGAACCGGGGAATGTTGGACCGTTTCACTTGAAACACAAACTACATAAGTTTATAAAGTCAACGAAAGTAATTTGATTACCAATAACTGAAGTTTCTTTTGTGAATCAATAAAGTTCACCAGCTTGTATTCTGGGGCATGACTTGGACAAGAAATGGAGAGTAACAGGTTACACATACGTAGACTTGAAGGCAAAAAATCATTTATCCTGAACAAATATGCATCCACACATGAGGAAACAGGTTCATATTATCTCTAGGCGCACACTGAACAACTTCTCAGCCCCAGCCGGTTTTTCTAGGCTTCCGTCAGAAATTTTCGTTCACTTGTTCTGACTAAAGTGATTAGCTTTACCTGTTGCTAGTACTGGCTAGGAAACTGATGTTGTGCTCAGCACAGATGTTAGTGTAATCCGTGTCGTCTGATGGTTGGGTAGAGAAACATGGGCAATAATTGGTCGTGCATATCATAAGAGTTTCTCAGGCTACCAAGTGATTGCTACTATGTGATTAAACATACCATTATCTGAATAGAATCAGGAAACAGGACACCTAACCGTCGTCCAGTTGCTTTATGTCCGAAGCCAGGTAGTTTTCAAATACGGCGACACTCCTGACTGAATGTAAAAGGCTGATAGTTACCTTTTTCTAATGCCAAGATATTCCAATATATAAAAAACCAACAAACTGTAAATCAGCCAGAGTCAAGGTGAAATGGGCTGAGCTAACTCAGCACTGCCAGGTGATTATTTACTTTTGTTCCCCTAATGCATTTTCCTTTGATTCCTTATTTCTGAAGTTACTTTATTTTTCGGAGCCGGTAAGATCCAGGAAACAAGCTATTAAGAACCTCATTTGCAGGTAAAACTTTGACCCACAAGGGTGTGATCGCAATGGTGATGGACTAGTATGGGGAAAACAATGAAAAGATTATGTGAGGAAATATTTATTTACCAGCCGTTATGTTCACTGCTCAGGCATGAAACAGTATCTCTGACTGGAAATTATGTTAGCCAGGGGTAATTAAGCATGCTTTCAGCTTTGAACTCAAGAACCGAAGGCATTCACTTCTTTTTGCCACGCATTTCATGGTCTTGGGCTCCATTCTTGCTGTTATTGATTAGGATACGCCCCCATTTCTCGGTGAAATTTCCTATCGTACTACGGAATCCAGATTCCTCGACCCTGCATTCGGTTCGGAAAGAGTTATAACGCCTTTAGAAACAGGGTGGCTAAATGAAATCTAATCAATCATCCTTTTCACATGAAATGGAGAATGGAGTAATGCACGGAGAACGAAACTGTGAATGAACTATACCTCGTTTTTCATTGCTTCGGCTGGAATGATAATGTTCTAGACAGTCAGTGAGCAAAATTTTTCACTCAGTTGCTATGATATCGAGCTGTGCAACATACCAATTGGCTAACCGTTTGTCCTTACTGTGCGCAACATCGAAACACTGCCAAAAAGTTTCACACAATGCTATAAGAAGGAATAAAACGTGGAGAGCAATCTTCTTTCCAGAAGCTGCTATTAATTATTCAGCCCTACTGTTTGTGTGTACTCGTAACATTCAGTTCCTATCCAATGAAACATTGAGAAATGGGAAAGAAGTAATTTCAGGGACTATTGTGTGGACAGTTTTCACAGATGGAACTGAAAGTATTCAACTACAATTCTTTTATGAACTATGCATCAACGACGTCTCATGGGATGGATGTTAGTATTAACAACGATAGGTTATTACACGGTCATGGCATTGTCCATCCAAATGTTTATTTCCCCATGTGAAAGGAAAAAGGAGGGCAGTCTAGCACACTTAAACGTGTCTTAGTCGACAACTTGATGGTCCCGTTCGCGTATCAACACAAAGCACCAAAGAACAGAGAATATATTTACTTGCTTAGCTATGTATGTATGAAGGAAGAAAAATTCGGTAAGTTGCTTGGTTAACGGTAAAGGAAAAGCTTTCTAAAGATAGTCATAGGGGAGCTAGGTTTTCTGAATTATTTCTTTAAAAAAGGTTGCCTTTAGAGGATAGCTGGCAGCATAATAGAAAGATAAAATGCAAAACAAAAGAAATTAGGGGCAATAAAGAATTCCACTTATTTTTGCTTGCTGTTTTAAGGTGATAAGGAAGCTGAGGTTATACACTGTTGACTTTCGGATTCTGTAAATAGGGCATTCTTATTGTGAATGATATAATATTAATAACACAGCGTTGTTGGTAGATGTAATGCGCCAACGTTTCGACTACCGTGGGTAGTCTTTCTCAAGGCAAGTTTTACAAACTGGTTACCAATCGAATTGCTCAGGGCATTCTTAGCTAAGCAACTAAATATCCAAGCCGATAGTGGTTTTCGACTAATGAACTAAATGTCAAATTCAGAAGCAAATGGTTTCCATGCAAATAAATAGATCGATTACAGGATCAATTACCTATCTGGTAGATCTGGAGAAGAGTTAGGTTAGTTACAATTGTAGTGGTTCCGCACCTGTCTGAGCCTTGCAATCTACTGAAGTGATTAATGGATTTTCTACTATTTACAGGAGGCCGATCATGAAAGCATTTGAAGCCTTCCATATTCGTCTAAAAATCGCCTCTCTCTAGGCTCAGAGACAGTTTGTTCAGATGCTTAGGCACCCTCGCCCAACCCACCTTCTCTGGCGGGTCTGAAACCAGCAGAACATACAATACAATGGTTCACATGCATGCCTAAATAGAGTATAATGGTTTTCTGTATTTATGTTTCTCCCTGTATTCATTACTAGCGTAACATCATAAATCAGCACGAATACCGACAACTGAAAACGAAGTTATCCACCAAATGTTTTTGTTCCTGAAGACAATACTTGTCATAAAGTGTACGATTTTTTAACCAGATGAACATGATGAGCACTGTTCTTGCATTGAGTGGTCATCAGTGATCCCAATTCTCAACTGTATTTAACGGGTTTCGAGGAAAAATATCGTTTGTCAATTTTGATTCACTGAATAAATCAAATAATCAAGTAAATTGCTTCCATAGTTGAAGTACTGGTTTGGATGATCATGCAGTCAGTTCCATGGATTCAGCAAGACAATGGTAAATGGCTTCCTTTAAATCACGGAGCAAATGAGGAATTTATGTGCTGAAGAGGATTGTTACTTCTCGTGTAAGGTTTGCATCAGGTGAATGTTTAGAGTCTGCTATCTTGGAAATCGATCGTAAACTGGTCTCTGGTATTATTTGGTGTGGTAATCAAACATCTGTTAATCACTAGCTGTTCTCCATTGACATGCAATATGAAGTAAAATTCGGTTTACTGTTTCTGGGTTTAATTACCCTTCTTAGAGTTATGTTTCGCATAAAGATGCAGATGGAAGGCAAGACTTGCTGACCGACTAAGACCCCCGATGAATCACTACGTGATTCTTAAATGGACTGATCATCTATTCACTTCCCTAACGATTCAAATGTGATTCTAATGAGATAAATTACTCCTCAACAGAAAGTACAAAATCAGAAGAGTTTGTCCTTATGTTCGTAATATACCTAACAAATGCAGAAAAATACCAAAGCTTCTGGAAACGGGCAACTAGACAACCATAATGGAATGCCTTTGCAATCAAGTTCTTAGCCAATTTTGGGACACTGTGATATCACGAAATTCTCTTAGATGTTTCCTTTTCTGCTTCTTCTGTGTCACGTCGAAATCGAGCAAACTCTTCCACTCGCTTCTTTCAATGCTTTGCTATTTTACTGATCATTCGACACAATCAGGTCAAATTGAAATAAAAGGGAGGTGTCCATTGCACACCAAAGACAAAACCAAAGGAATAAAAGATAACACCTTGTAAAGTGACTTATTAACCCGTTTGGATGGTGCATTCCAAAAGCAGCCTTAGATACGAATGACCTAGTAAGCTCATTTATGGATACATACTTAGAGGCTGCAGTTTGTGCGCCATTAAACGGCTTTCCTGCACTGTTAACTTTGGCAAATTTCACAACGTTGGTGTTGTAACTAGTAATTTTGTGAACCTTGGAGATTATACTGTGCAAATCTGCTTCGCCATACACAAATTCCATTCGGAAGCCACAATTCACCTCTTTCAAATACAGCAGGATATGTACACACATTTTATTCGTTGAACAGTGGAGCTTATCATTCAGATATTCTTATTTCATACGACTGAAATGGGACTAAGGATAAGAGGTACAATTTTCAATGTACTTTCTTAAGCCTTGTTTGTTCTGGTACCTTGAGTCAAGATCTCAATACATGAGCAGCCTCAAGTGGACCTGTACAACGTACCTAAACGGAAATCTTTCTCCTCTCTATTCTATCTTGCTTTGAATTCCTCTTTTGGTTTAAACGGTTTTTCATGCAGTGAAAAGTTTTTGGCCATTGGTTTTGAAGCTTGCGATTGCTCAATACCAGCGCATTTTTGATACAACATTAGTATGGCTTGTAGCTCGGCAGATCATGGACCTGATCTCGTTCAGTTTCAGTTTTGCATCCTTCAGAGTTGCAAAAGTGTGCTCAAAGTTAGGCTTCTATCTAAAATCAACCAATAGTGGCTGAAAAAAGGTCGTAAGATCACAACTTAAAATAACTTCAAAGAATCAAAAACAATTTGAACGCAAAAACACCACTAATCGTGGAACTCAAGCATATCGCATAAAGTCTCTAGCCATCTTTTTGAGTAATCTCGGGTCCCAATAACAGTCCAGCTAACAGAAGCAATTTATTTGCAAAACGTTTTGTACCTTTTCATGCATTCACGATTG
This sequence comes from Fasciolopsis buskii, assembly GCA_008360955.1. Classification (NCBI taxonomy): domain Eukaryota; kingdom Metazoa; phylum Platyhelminthes; class Trematoda; order Plagiorchiida; family Fasciolidae; genus Fasciolopsis; species Fasciolopsis buskii. The sequence continues at coordinate 107,017 of LUCM01009923.1, read as the reverse complement.
ATCACCTTTATCCATTTTTCAACTGTCACTACCTCGGCGAACCGTTTACGCTGATTTGCGATTTTGCTTAATATTTCTTCTAACCTCTTTAATCTCTCAGAATTGGTTCCAGTTTCGATTGGACAAGTTTTTTCACTCTACCTCAAGTTTCAGTCCACCTCTGACTTCCGAAGAATAGTTGGCGAGAGGTACCCCAGGCTCCGAGCTGGGTACCACTCCTGGAAGCTTTTCAAAAAGCTCCCAAATGACCGTGGGCTCCAAAAAGCTCGTGCTGAGGAAGTGCTGCGCACTACGTGCCAGTAGTGCTGTTTTAACTGAAGTACCCGGCGCTGTCCAGCGGATTGACTGAATTCTGGTAGTCAGCCTAGAGAAGACGGTAAAACCTCAATTCTAAACCAATTATAGGTGACACAGAAAACATGCGGCTGTGTTCACCGGTATCTAAGGCGAGAAGATGCTCTGAGCACCCAAGTTGCCCAATCTCATCCGAAGGCACATGAATTGACCAAACATTTAGCGGCCTTCAGTGGACTACGAGTCCTCAATTCACCATATAGCCTTGTAACTTTGGCTGTTTAGTCAAATGCTCGAGGTAGGGTCCTCTAAGTGAATCCCTTTATTTTGGTTTGAGCAGCCGTTAGTATTAGGCTCACTGAGAAACCGAGCATTCCAATGGACAACCGATGACTTGAAGTTAGAGAATGGAGATACTCCCTTGCTCGTGGAGAATTCTACATTGTTTTTTTCATCCTTCTCGTTGATTGCTTTCTTTCTTCGCTGTGAATTTGATGGCCTATGACTCGGAAATTTACCCACTACATATATGCATATGTCACACCTCAGGGTTGCTAACAAAATTCTCCCGCCATATCTGAGTGATACTTCGAAGACAGCAATGCACAAATGCTTGCAACTTTCGCTTCTCTTTTGTCCACAAGGCTGATACTGAACCACTTATTAGGCCGATCGTTCTTTTCAAATATAAACTCGGCTTCTGATTGACAGTTGATGTTGAAGGTGTTTCAGACTGTTAAACGTCAATCTAGTCATCACTGGAAGCGACTATATTTCATCCCATGTGTGAGGACGAGGTACAATGTGACTGCTTAAGTGACAAAATTTTCCATAACGCTTTCCATCCCATGCCAATAATTGGTTAAGGGAGAATCTAATCCAGCTGCAAAATGTGTCTAAGCGCAAAATGTGTCTAAGCGCAAGCATTACCGCTCAGAGGATTTTGTAACTGTCACAACTTATTCATGCCTTACGCTCAAAGCAAAATAGCACTCATTATAAATTACAGCTTCCTGTCTGGGCAGATATTAATTTCACTATTATCACATGAGGACAGGTAGACTTACGTTATCATATAAATTACAAAGGCAAGGAAGAAGAGGTAAGAAAACGACTGTGGGGAGTGCCAATTTCTTTTTGCGGTTTAGAGTGAAAAATCGCCGTGATTTCGGCGGTTCGCATACATTGGTCGGAAAATAGAAGTGATCAGCCTATGTACTTCGGATACCGACAGTGAAGTCGCCCATCATGCCAATCTATATGCCAGCTTCCTGTGATCTTGCAAATCAGTGACGAATAGATGCATGCTATATGGTGAATTTCAAAGACCCGCCAAGAGCGTTCCCGGTTAGAGCAAAAATGCTTCGGCTTTCTACTGGCAGTCATTCATTCTGGGTTCGCTTTATAATTCTGTCGGGGTGGATATGCACTGCTGATGACGCCGAAGGAGGATGTAACAGCTGTATGATGAGCTTGTACTTTCCTAATGGGAAGATCAGTGTTGATACCGCAAGGTAAATACTACTACTACTACTACTACTACTAATAATAATAATAATACTAATAATAATAACTCTCTACTGATAAGGGGAAAGTGAGTTCGGTTGTATTACTCATGATATGTTAGTCACGTATGTGACCCCGTTGATAGCACTACTAATCTATGGTCAGCCCAACAGGATTCTCGACATCATTTCTGAAATAATAATAATATTACACTTTTTATCCTGACATTTCACCAGTCTGCCTGTACCATCACACACAACTGTTCTGTGTAATCATCTACGACTAATGTTAAAATCAACCCATTCAACAAGGCAAATTACTGTTCCAAATGCTATTCTGAAACTGGTCCACGGACTATTTAACTCAAACATTCCCACTTCCATAAATTCGTCGAATTTTACCACTCTCTCTCTCTCTCGCTGAAAGGCACATCAAAGAGTAATGTTGAAGAAAAACGAAAATAATGCAAACCTGCCCATAAGTACTGTTTCCAATGCCCACACAGCGACAAACTAAATCAAATTCCATCGACGGTCAGTGGTCGCCAAGGAGCGGAGTGCCAAGTTTCGAATTCCAGATGTCAGAAGTGGTTTACGTCTGAACCGGTTAACCATCACTGATGCAGCAGGTAATTAGTATTAAAATTCAATGACTATTTAATTGTAAATGATATAATGTTAATAACACAGCGATGTTGGCAGATGTAATATGCCAGCTTTTCGACTACCGTGAGTAGTCTTTCTCAAGGCAAGTGGTCTCGTTATACATGAGTGTACCCATTGAAGACTATTTAAATTTATTGTTAATATCAGGCAATTCCTTAGAAGAGCGAACCGTACTAGCTGCATCCAAAATTACCAGGGGTATAGGACCTTGTCTCATGTCAATATACTTCACGTTCAAACATGAATTGTACAAACAAACGGATAGTATGGCCATGGGATCACCCATATCCCCCATTTTAGCAAACCATTTCCTACACTCAGTTGAATCAAAAGCCTTAATGAATTTTATTCACCCCCCACGCTTGTACGTACAGTATGTCGACGATACATTTATAATCATCAAGTCGGCACAAAAAGATAGTTTTCTTCAAGCTGTCAATAAGCAATGTAGATCCATTGAGTACACAATGGAGTCAGAAGAAACCAGTAGAGCTTCTTAGATTGTCGGCTGAAAGTTAATGATTCAATGACCCTTTGTTTACCCAAAAAGGGCAGAAGACCACAGACATAATGGGTGATAATGAATTACTGTCTAATTGTTCAGTCCACAGAATCACCAAATCAGTAAACATAAGTTAATAAAGAAAACTTATGTGAGACAAACTATCACGAAAATGAAAGTTATGTATATCAAGCAAATTCAAATTTAAGTCCTAGTTTTATAGCAACTGCTCTTCAAGCCGCTTTTGCATACGTAATCTCAAGAAATTGGTTCTGCAATAACTGGATATCTAGGATCCAGTTGACAAAGGAGTTTTGCACGAAATCTACGGACTCGGATGAATCACGATAACTAATTTTAATAAGGCCAAACTATTAAGAGACAGTCACGCGGTAGTATTTTCTCAATGAAAATCCAGAAAAATAAAAACTTACTGAAAAATTGTCTTGATGTCATGGCTCTTGTTGGTTGGGCCTCCACGATGACATGGAATTTTCAGGCAAACAAAAAATTGAGCTAGTCACTGGCTGTTACCTTCGTCAGCAGAAAAATTCAAGCAGCAATTCATGTTAAGGACTTCAGGAAGGGTCATTGTTAGGAACTCAATTTCACCTTGCAGTATGACTTTGATTGCATAGCTTTATAGTGGTGTGCTATCCTGCAGGGATCAACATTATCTAGATTACATCAAATGTTTTGCATGTTTAGAGAATTTACAGTCTCTCTGGAGACAGAGGTGGAGCTAAGGTTTTTGAAGTGAAACTGTGCACTTCGATTCTTACTGTGTCATTTATTAGAAAAGAGCTACAAGGGCAAACTTTATGGACCAATCTTAACACTACAAGCTTTGTTATGTCCTTTGAGCATCGTGGTAAGGAGTTGGGTAGGGATTAACAGAAAACAATCAGTCTTAAGTAAGCAAGGTTTTTAGCAATTCTACTTGTACCATGACAGCTGAAAATAAACCGATTTATTCCGTGACAGCATTTTGGTTTTAAACACCATGGTCTGAGCTGCAAGAATATCCCAGGTATTAATGGCTGACCCCAGAAAATTTTTTGTTTTTCATGGGAAATCTTCAAAACTGCAAAACATTTCTAGAAAGTTCATTCATACATACAATGACAAACGTTCGCTGAACTCCGTACCAGTTCACCCTTTTGGAGCATGATGTCCTTTTGATTAAAAAAGCATAGTTCGTCTACATATGGACATCGATGATAATTGTCGTTGAAACTGTTCTGAAGAAGCCTTTTTAGACGCCCGATTTGGTCAATATATCTCGTAACAACCAAGTTTTGATGTGACAGCCAGAGCTGTTATCATCGCAGCGTGGAAGGGTACATCCATATTTCACGGAATGAGTAGTACGAGCAGTTATCAAAATCCAGCAATTGGTGATTAGCGAGGAAAAGAACGAAGAGCAAGCGCGCATTTTTAGGGTTTACGCAAAAGAAGAAATGGCTGTCTGGAACCACACAGTACAGCAGAGTAGGCCATAAAATGAACCGACTACATGGTACTTACCATAAAGATACATAACTCACTCAATCGGGGCAAACCAATGAATAGGAGACAACTTGTAAAAATGACCTTGGTCATCGGAAGTCTGATAATACAATACAACAAATCCTTGGAGATTCAAAAGGTCTGCGTTAATCATATTTTGCAATTTGCAAAAAATAATGCAGTTGGTATAATCAAAAAAATGAAACATCGAGGCGATAAGTTCGCCTTGAAAATTTTGAACTGGAAAAAATATTATCTCAAACCCAGGCGCAAAACCCCAGAAAGAGCTTTGTTTGTTTCATTCACCGACAGCGGGACCAGCGCGTTTAGGATATCTCGTTGATACCTGAGGTGCAAATTGTATGTAACACAAACTTGGACACTACAAATAGGTTCATTTTAGTTGGTGTTCCGCTAGGGACTCTGCTCCTGACGCAGACGTAAGTGTATTATTTGCTTAAATTTGTTACCACCAGCCCAATTAGACTAACATGAAAAGAGAATTTTACGTAAGCTAGTTACCAGCCAGCTATACCCGCGGTGTAACCTTTACGTAAAAAATTCAGTGAAGCAAGAAATTAACATGACATTACATGCTGTCGCAGTAGAGTTGGTGACAGGCGACTTCCTCGCTTTAGTGCAGTGTAGGTGGCATTGTGCCCTGTGAAAAATTCAACAAAACAGAAGAAATTGTACAAGTAAAACAATCTGATAATTATGAGACATTATTAGTGGCAAATAATCCGAAAAACGGGAACTTTTTATGAAACATAAATGTTCGGAAAATTTCAGTTACGACATTGAAGATGAGTTAATTGCACTAGTATAATTTGTGCGCTTGAAAATGGATAAGCGGTGTTTGATTGAATGCTAATTGTTTTGAGTTGCAACTACGTAACTGTGGATTGAAAGTCTATACTAGATAAAATTCGTGTTTGTTCTTTATTAAGAGCTTCGATACTGATGAGTCCAAATTTCGCTTCTGGTAATTATCAGAAATATTTTGCGTTATCCTCATTATTGTCCCTTTCGGAATGTGTTTAGAAATCTGCAGTGAAATCCGTTGGTTTATTCCGCTGATTTGTATCCTCCCAACTGCATAGGAACTGCTAAACTGCACGTGTGGCTGATTTAGTCAAACAGCAATTTCCAAGGTTATCCAGCCCATCCTCCCGGTGCACATTAAAATTTGATGTTGGGTGACTCGAAATGTTTTGTTTAAAGCTGATTTGGGCCTATGGGGCACTTTGTTTCTAAGATTATCATCTTTGTAGGCGAGTTTCAGCTAAACCGGTTTATCTGGGGTTGCACACACCGGATCGCTTTCGGGTCTGTTCCAGCTACGCACGTCAGTAAATCTTTCAGATTAACCCTTAAGTTTCGGTATCTCCCGAGGGAACATTTCTTTTGCCTTCAACGAATCAGAATAGCAGATACTGGAATAGACTTTACGAACTCCAAATATGGCCCGCTGCAAGTCGCATTTATGTGAACAACGTTAAGTTCAAGACATGATACTATAAAGGTTTTGTATTTTATGCAGTTTTGCGTAGAAGATGGTCGCAGTTCAGTCAAAAAAGGGAGAACATAGGAAAATAGACTCATTACCTTGCAAAAATGGAGGAAATTGAATAAATAAATAAATATTAGCACACTACAGAGAGTTGATTAGAAAGTCAACTAAAACAAGGTCATATTTTGTCAAGTGCATGCTAAATATGAGACAGTGGAGTTACCATATATATTGATTCTAGAGGTAATGGACTGAAAAGCAAATCTTGTGGAAACTTGAGAGTACAACTTTGATAAATCATTGTCCAGAAGAAATGTGGGATCTTTAAGTACTTTGTGAGCAAATTTACCACGTGTGAATAACTGTTGACAACATAGATCACTACGTAGTATGTAAAACAGCTATTAAGTGATAGCCACTGGCGAAAAATTTTGAAGTCATTTTAGGGGAGCCGGCAAAAAATAACGGGAGAAAAGTAAAGAAGGATTTGGGAAAACACATCGACATACAAAACGGTACATGGTGCTTTGCTGCACCTTGTAGTGTCGACGCTTTCTGATTTTAAATGACAACCGTCGGAGATTCTTTACACAGATGGAAATGTGATAAGTTTACTTCAGAGTTTTATCAGCAATAGCCCCTAGAAATTTCACAGAATCAATCCTGGTAAGTGTTTCTGAGGGTATAATAGGTGGTTCAAATGGGTAGTCTGATCGAGAGAGAAAGAGAGACGGAACAAATTTTCGAAACCTGTAGATGTGTTGAGGTTTTAACCAGCTTGTACAGAGAAAGGGCAAATGGAAGACGAATTGCTGGGAGAATTTTGAATATCGTCGTTGCTCGAAACGGCTTGAGAGCGGGCAACATTATCCGTATGTTTAGGTATGACAGGGAAGACAGCTAATGAGTAGCTGATGCACGTAGAGAGGAGATACGCTGAAAAAACAGCGCCCTGAAGTAGTCTGAGTGTTTAACCAAATGTTTGGAAGTTTTACCGCTCGGTCATGTTCATTGAGTTATGTCAGTAAGGTAATCAGGCAGCCGTACTAATAAAGAGCTGCGACAACTAAATGTCACCAGTTTGCGAAATAGAAAAGTTCGCAGGACTGAATAAAATGCTGACGAATAGTTCAGGAAAGCGCGGCGCACAGATTACATCGACGTGCCTAAGGGTTTGCAAATGTGGTGAATAAGGAAGGCGATGGCGACTAAAGTCGACCTGTTAAATTTATAAGCGAACTGAAAGGATTTGTCAGGAGGATTCATAGAAGCACGCAGAAGCCTAAGCACAATGGGGAACACGTTCACTTAAAGCAATAGAACCGGTAGATTTTGAGATGGAAACAATACGGACGGATCTCCAGCAGTCAGGGCTAAAAGACAGGCTTAACGATATGTTATTAAAGGATGAGAATGCATCAGCCAAGGCCACATTATCATGCCTTAAAAAAGCTGAGGACGGACTGTTAGGACCAACCCCGGCGGTAATTTTAGTGGTGCGCCGAATATCGAGCACTTATTCCTCAGGAAATCTTATAACAGTCATATCATCACCCTGCACAAATATGAGCGGATAAAATTGGAAACATGGATGAAAGCACGATTGATACTGTTGTCATCCGCAGAAAATTTTACATCTTTCTCTTTCCACACAACATTCGAATGCCCTGCCACAGTGATTTGTTTTTGTTAAAATTCAAAAGTTGTCTGGCGAATGTCGTGTCAATGTGTTCGATTTAAGCTTTTATTAGGGTGAAAATATGCCGCACACCCGAGTTATTACGGGATTTGTAGAAGTGCCCCTTGAGTCGCCTTGGGGATTTCAGTATCCAGAAGGATACGTGGCCATTTGAGACGAATATTGTTTCTAAGGGACTGCAGATGTCAAAGATCGCACTGGCCCTCTCTGTGAAACGTTTGACACTGTCAATGAGTAAGTGTTCAAAAAGGAAACAAGCACATACGAGTGAAAGGAATTTCTGAGGTAGAGTCAGGTTGTTTTGTGGGACGTTATGGAGACGAACTCGGATTTGATTTGTTTGCCTGAAGAAATGAAACGCTGGCCAAGTGTATGCTTTGAGTCCTAACAAACGCAGACAATGGTCACTGGTTCAGCTGAGCGCACGCAGTTTCAGGGGAAAGAAATTAGGGTGGTTGGTATTATCTCTATCCGAAATGGAGTTGCCTCTGACGGGAAAAACGCAAAAGTCTGTCATATCAAGCACAGTCAGTGGTAGGGTAGGTGCATGATTGAAATCACCTAAAATAGTATGCAGACTATCCTTAAGAAGAGAAAGATAAAATACTGGAAGAGTCGAAAAACAGGTGAAATTGTGTTGCGAGATTGTTTTCCACTAAGATTATCTCATAAGTGTCATATTGTTTTACTTGTGCGATTGACAAGATTATTTTCAATTGTTAACATCTCGCCGAATGTCTTTTTTTGTCTTTGTGCTCAGGATATAGTGAACACAGACTTCCATCAACCCATAATTTGATCAAAACTAACTCTAACTTGTTAGAAACTACGTTTTTACTCACAAAGAAGAATGGCCTGTTCGTATTCGTAAGAAGTTTATAGTTTATTAGTTTTTTCTATATTGTTTGCATTCCATGCAAGACAAATTTCTGCTATGGACTCGTTCCTTACTGATAAAACCTCAAAATGAAAAGACATATGGTCAACAGTAGTTTAGAAGAAGTTCCCAAATAATTATGAGCCCAAGATGACAGGCTACATGCAGTTATGTGAAACAAATTCGTTCCCCGGACTCATTAGTCTTTTTATTGGTTCGTGCCTATGGATATCCGCTCCTTAATTATTTGGAAAGAAAAGTCCGGTTTTTTAAATTTAGCACTGTTTTAGTTATGATCTCCAAAAAATGGATGTTTTGGTTTATTTTTTACTATAGTAAGTGCATTGAAGGATCTGGGTAAAAAAGGTTTGTTTGTGCAGTGTTAAAACATAATCCACAATTAAACAACTCCAAAATGCATTCTGGTAAGCCTCACATTTTTGCTGAAGAAAAAGTAATAAGGGAAATTAAAGAAAGAAAATGGGACATAATCAGCATTTGCACAGAGAAACCCAAGAAGGGACTGAGGAGAATGCGGCGAAAAATTCCATCAAAACATGCATGAATCAATAAAGAACAGATATTTACCGATAAATATAACGATCTGTTTATTTACTAACCAATCTAACAATCACAAAAAGCATTATTTTTGTCATCCACATACCTAATTATCTAACTACCTAATGATCTATTTATCAATCAATCATTTATTAGATTATTCCCAGTATCAGTCAACGCACCTCTCTACCCACCTCTCTGCTTATAAATCGATCTAGACATATATCTATCTATTTATCTATACTACATAATTATCCGTCTACATAATAATCCACCTAATTATCCAAGATAGAATCCATGAAAATGAGTAAACTTCCAGTTACATATCTGTCCATCCTTGAACCTTTTAATATCAAAACCTACTCCCTGTCTAAATATCTTTCTGTCTATCAACCTATATCTTTCTAATCGTTTACCTATCTGGTTATCTGTGTCTATCCATCCATCTACCTATCTATCTATCTATCTATCTATCTATCTATCTGTCTACCCATCTATCTACCCATCTATCTATCTATCTGTCTATCAATCTATCTACCTATCTGTCTACTTGTCTATCTGTTTTTCTACCTACCTTGCAACCTCTCAGTAGAGCTATTTATTTATTTGCCACTCTGTATATATCTTTCTATACATCTCTATATCTATCAGTCTGTTTATCTCTCCAAGAATTTGTCTAACTTTCCATCAACCGGCGTTTTATCCATCTATCTGTCCATAGAACTACCTATCTATAAATACTTCTGCTTATCTGCACATCTTTCTTTGTATCTACATGTATATATATACAATGTATACCTATATTTAGATATGTCGGCCTTTCTATGCATATATGTATTTATATACTTATTCGTCTATCTTTGATTATATACATACATATCCATATATCTATCTGAATATCGGTCATAACACCTGTCCATCTATTATTCTGACTAGAAAGGGACATTTTTTGTATGCGAAAGTCTGTACAGTATAATGCTGCCGATACATCCATCTTTCTATCGATGTGTTCATTATTGTATTTGTTTATTTATCTGATTGAATAACCATGATAATATACAAATAACCGACTATCTGCCTATCTTTAGATCAGTATATAAGTCTATCTGTCAATAAATCAATCTATGTATCTAACTATTTATTATTCCATCTATGTAGCAATCCATGTATTTTTCACCCTACTTCTGCATGTATTGATCTGTTCAAATATCTGCTTGTATATCAGACAACCTATCTATGTACCTATCTAGCTATCTAATTATCTATCATTCTGTCTGTCCATGTGCCCATATTTTCATATATACACATACTTTCAGTCACCTATCTTTGTATCTACCATTCCTTCTATCATTCAGTCAGTCAATCAATCAGTCAATCTACCTATCGATCTATCAATCAATTTAATTACTTTTTATCTTGATACTCATTTATCTACTGATCTACTTCCGTATCTACCTGACTTAATCTCTATCTATCGACCTACCAGTTTATCAGTCTTTTTTTCCAAGTAACTCTTTGTCAACTGATCATTGAATCCATTTATCAGTCTCTCCACCAACCGATCTATCGTTCTTTGTATAAATCTGTATTTATTTAACTGCTCTCCACGCGCCAGTTTCTCAGTCGCTCAGTCAATCAACCAATCAGTCACTCGGTCAGTCAGTCAGTCAGTCGAACAATCTATCTTTCTATCTCTCTACACTTGTCTGCCTATCTATCTTTGTATCCACTCCCTATCTCCCTTTGTATCTCTCTGTATCCATCTGCCCATCCATCTGGTTGTAAATCCATTTATGTATTCATTTGGTTTAGTTTATTTGTCTATCTTTATGCTTGTCTAATTTCTAACTATCCGTCGAGCTATGTATCATTGTTTATTTTCGATCTATATAAAGAACTATTTATGTCTCTACCAATGTCTTATGCACCAGCCTACCTATCCACCTGTGATTTTACCTATCTATTTTCTCATCTGCACATCTATCAGTTAAACTGTCTGTCTTACGTTTTATCTAACTCAATGTATTTTTCCATTTATCCATTCTTCTGTCGATTCATTGCTGAAGACATGTAACAATTATCTATCTATCTACATTTTTCTCTCTGCTAAGTCAGTCGTTTTCTTACTATCTATCTCTAAATATTTCTGTCAACTTATCGATCGACCTATCTCTTAACCTTACTATAAACCTACCTCTATACACATTTGCATGTATCTTTATACACTATTTAACCTATATGCATCTATATATCTATATATCTAACCATGTACCTACCTATATGTCTACACATTCATCTGCCCATTCATCTATCTCTCTATCTACCTACTGGTTTCACTCCATCTCTCTATCTACGTACTTACTCGTTTCTCTGTCTGTCTATCCGTCAATCTAAATTTCTCTCTATCTCTTAGTCTGTCGATCTATCCATTCAGCATTCTGTCTACCTATTTATCTAAATTTCTAATTATCTATTAATGAACTAACTTCTCCATAAATTGATGTTTATATTTGTTTATTTCTAAGTTTATCTATTTACCCAAATTTATATTGTATCTTTTTGGCTAACTTTATGTTAAGTAATCGCGCATCAGTGCCTTTTTCGGTCTATCCCTCGATATTTCTTATTATAGGTCTCTCTATCGATCTAGCACAGTGATGCTTTCTATATTTCTATCCAACTACTGGACTATCTACTGATCTATCTATATACTGAACAATCAATTCACCCATCTATACAACTAATATATATATATATGCTTATCCAATTAAAATTCTGTAATTCTCTCTCTGTCTTTCTATCTATCTATCTATCTATCTATCTATCTATCTATCTATCTATATATCTATCTATCTATCTATCTATCTGCTTATCTCTCTATATCTCTATCTCTGTCTGTCTCTATCTGTTTGTCTGTTGGAGGTTTGTTTCATACCTTTGTTCCTTCCATTCTATCCATTCTTTTGTCGCTTCGTCCTGATTCTATTCGGTGGCTTGTTTATTTAACCACCGCCTTTAGCAAACTGGAATAGAATTCTACTCCGTTTTCTGTGGTTGATCTCACATTCTTATTGTTTAAGTGCTCCTTGATTCTCAGCTCTGCAAAGTCTTCTCTTGTTCTGGGCGGATTATGGCTGCGTCTATTCTGTTAGTCCAGGCTGCTAGACAGCTAACCCAGCCATGATGTTCATTGCGGTATTTTTTGGTGAGATTCTCAAATAGGCATTTGAGAGATCGGACGGAAAACCAGCGCGCTTTCGGTGCTATTTGTTAGGACACACATACATTACCCACGATTGGGAGTTTCGGGATATTTTGAAAATGACAAAAATTTGGATTAACGTAGTGCGCAGTAGTCAGACTAAGGCGATCAGAGGAAAACGTCTTTAAATCCTGTCTATCTTTGCCTGGTAACCAGCAGCTGTAAGGACCAACGTAGTCATTCAACACGCGGAGAAGAAAATTCCAAATATTTGTATGCCTTGTCCTAAAACTGGAATATCTATAGTTAGGTATAAAGTAGCTGTGGGAAACAAAAAGTTCACATTAAAATTCGCGCTTGTGTGGGTTCACAGGGGTAAGGAATGCTGCTGTGTTGTATACGTGAAGCATTGGTCTTTATAAGATAGCCTGATAGCCATCGATCGGATCCGATCAGTCCCTGTTGATGGATGAGAAAAGCGAGTTGACATGGCTAGTAGAAATGATAATATGCAAGGTATATGTGCAATATGAACAATTCGGTAAGTGGTTACCGTTATGGTGACGCACCCGATGTTCAGCCAAATGGTGGATGCACTGTATTTGTCTTGCTCTGAGCTAATCGCAACAGGGACAGCAAATATGCAGGAAAATTCGTACAAAATTGATGCATTCATAAAAAACAGTATGATGTTGGAAACATTGCACCGCATATAGCTGGTTAAGTGACTTTTGTTTCCTTTCAATTCCGAGAATTATTTTAAAGTCTCAAATGAAGTAAAAATTGAGTGAATTTTAAATGGAATTTACTCAAAAGTCCCCACTTTCTGTAGTTGGAAAGCAAGAAGCTTTGCTTATATTTCGCCGGAAACCTAGCGCAATTTTAACGCAAAAAGATCGATCCTTCCGAATGAAAAAATATTGCGCTACAAAGTAAATTTAAGGGTCTGACCTGTGCTAAGGTTTTTCCAGATTGCTGGAGAAACAAGTGGTCGGGGACTAAGTAAAAGTTTTACAATAGGACAGGATATGATTATGGCACATTTATCTTTTGAAGTAAAGGCTATTTCGTACTTTACTTATACAATATAATATCCACTGTTCCCGGTACTTATCCCTGTCGCGGTGAAGATAGAGGTGTCATTGTCCTCGGTTCTGGGTACTGAAATGATCAGAAAATTGGAGTGAATGTTTCAACACTGCAACATCTATCGTAAAACTATTCAACTATTCAATCTTTAGAAATGTGGACACCTCGTGAACCACTTAGGGCTAGAGAATGTGAACCATTACTGTATAAATACCTAAGGTTAATCACTTATTAAACCACTTATGTCCTATATTTGCTATATAGATGCGCACTGACTTTCCTAAAGACGGAGAAATTAAAACTTTATCAATGAAAAAAATATTTTCAAGTTCAAGTTTCTTTTCACCTAATTTTTGTTAAGTTAACAAGGCTGCCCAAATAGTGTTAAGAGAATCAATATGATTTGGAACTGATCACTACAATTGCCCAAGAAAGCAAACAATGACGAAAATTCATGGTCTTTTTAGTTACACACCGCCTGATAGTATGGGTTCTCAATAACTACTTGACCCAGTCCATCAAAGTAATGTTGTACATTACAAAATCAAAACTAGATCGCTCAGCCGAGTAATGGACACCAAAGTTCACAAGTCATCGCATTGTGTGGAGAAAGTTCCGATTTCAGATGCTTATTTATCACGGTAATATGCTAAGTACCGTACTTTTCTCTATCTTGTTCAAAAAATTATAGGGCATTCAGTCTGCCAAAATTCATTACTTGCGGGTATTGATAAACATCATAGGTCGAAAACGGAGATTACTGTGGTAATCTCTGAAACAAAACACGGTCAAATGAGATTTCTCATTAATTTCGTTAGGCGACTGTCACAATTCATTTAATCGAGTCATGTATGTATTGATATATTTTATGTATATCCACATATCTATACACGTGTTCGAGCGACATTGCATTTCGTACCCCTTTTGAGTACCTCAGATCCGAGACTCAACAATTTCCAAAGATTCTGGAGCCGGCAATGAAGAAAAATTGTGTTTAATTTTCCGCATGATTAGGTTGTCTTAACCAGCTGTGATTATTTCCTGTGCATGCGTTTCTTACAAATGCGAAATTGACGGTGATTATTTTATGATCGCTGGCGATGCAACGGTGACAGGGTGTTCTGATTGGTCATTCAGTCCTTATTGGGGGAAAAGGCAGGCTTTAGATTTCCCTTAACCTTATTAATATTAGTTTTACTGTTATCAAAGTCACTAGTGGTACCTTCAAAAAAGCTTATGAGTAGAATAGGAATCAGGGGGGCTCGATCGAACTTTAGAACGCGTCATATTGACCTTGGGTTTAATTCGTCAAGCAGGAATGGCCCCCAAAATTCACTCGCCAGATTCCCCTGAAAGAACTGTTTTACGAGAAAACCGTCTACTAACAGCAATCTGCCGAAAGGTCCCCTGGTTAGTGCAGTTTTGCAAAGTGTATACGGTCACAGTAAGAGTTTTCTAGAACCAATGACTAAACGGGCCCAAGTCCTTACGTTTTACTTTGGATGCCGGTAGGGTCTAGAACTCACCAGTTCTTTTTGTATGTAATCGCATTTCAAATCTTATTGTTATTTTGTTTTTTCGTATATAAGTTCACTAAATACTACCACTTTTAAAGACGGAAACACAACGAAGCCCTAAACGGTTAAGCGTGAACCAGTCTAGCAGCGGTGAACTTTGGTTTTCTTGGGCTGATTCGATCAAAGTATGACGCCTAAATTTCAGATGATAAACTGGTTCATATTTAATTCTTCTCAATCATTTTAAACTTTAATCACATCGTTTTGCCAAATTTATTGCCACTACTACTGACAGATTCCTAGATGCACACAAAATGTATAAATATTGCTTTCTGCGGAAGGTTTGTCTAAAATTCTAATCGGCATTTGGTTGGCGCTGAAGGCAGTTTCAGCAATAGAAATACCCAACAAATTCGTATAAATGTAGACAGGAATCAACAAGAAGAAAAGGACATCATACTGTCACCCCAGTGATAAACGAGCTGGCTTGGATAACCTAAATGGGCTCAAGAACTAATTTCCAATAGGGCCAACGCTGCGCATGGGATCAGTACAATGTTCATTTAAACACTATGTGACCGTAATGCAGTAATTAAGATAGTCCTGTCAATGAGCCAAGTAACATTGGTTTTATTTGCTTTCATGAAATCAGCTTTTGAATCGGAAAACCAAAAATATACACCAAATCTTCTGCTTTCATTAAAATGCTTTAAACCTAAGTTGTTTAATTTAAAATCAAGGTGTGTAGTTGCTTGATCAACATAAAATGAACATTCATTGATTGTTTCAGATAATATAACGATTACTACATGGAGCTGACAATGTGGCGTGAATGAATCTTGTTTGATCTGATATATGTTTCGGATGTATTCCGTTGGGAACGCCGACAATTTCAAAGTCCCGAATTCACACCAATTCAAGTGTTTTGGTTCAGAATCCTAACTAGAAATCGTCGGGGGATAGTATTTCTGGATCGAGAAATAAATTGATTTATATTATTAGTTTACAATCTATGTTTGTCTTTCACCAACAGGTTGTTGGACTATTATCTAGCACAAAAATCGATAAGAAACTTTTTGTTCACCGGTAGACAATTGAGTTAGCAAACAGAAATCTGGTTAACATTTATAAATAAAAAGGAACATAGATGAAGAGGCATAACGAAACAGAAAGCCGAATGACCACCGATCTCTTATTACTAAAGGAAATTACATTGATATGCAGCCATGGGTTCGTACAGCGCAAAGCTCACGGTGGAGACATGCCGCAAGGGGCAAACGAATGGCATGCCTGAACACTTGAGCATACTAGGACCACAAGGAAAATTCCAGGGGATGATAAACGATTCTCCTGCAGTCTCGTATGCAATCCTGGAATGTGAATAGAAAACTGGCTAATCTGCCCATTGTCGATGGAGTTCAATTTATCATTATCTAATTTATTAGATGAACGGAGAAGTACAAAAGTACGAGCTGTGAGCCTTGAGCGAAACAACTTAAGAGTTATTTATTCTTGTCAGACACTTATCCAGTCACTGATTTACGGTTACATGAAAACTGATTTACAAAGTTATCGCATTTCCTTGTTTTCAAAATTTAATGCCCAAATTACTGGGTTTTTAGGCCAGTTATGAACACTTATAAGTTCCTCTTGTATATTATTTTTACCAACTGAATTTTCTAAGAGTTACCGCTTTCAGTACCTGAAAATCTGAATAACGTAAAGACATTGGAATATGTCCTAATCTTCCTAGTCTGGGAATGTTTTTCTTGCTGTACAAAGGCACGTAACACACCCATTTCTTCTAGTGTTTTTCAAAGTCCAGTCAGTTTACAATATCTGAGATGAAATGCGGCGAGTGCGAATCTTCTTTCGTCTGACTCAACTTATTCAAGCTGTTAGCTACGGTGAGATATTACAAGTTATACGGATGCGAATATTCGACTTTTTTTTAACACAATTGACTCCTGAACAATTCAACTTACATCCGATTTTGCTTAGATTGTGTAAAGATCTAGTGTTGTTTAGTCAGGGGATGGTTTATTTTTTGTGCTATTACAAAACGTAGATCAGGTTTGAAAATTCTGCAACCGATCTGCATGTTGTTCTATTTACATGAATATTTCAACCTTGATTTTTTAGTTTGAGTAAGAAACGGGTAGCTAATGTCTGTCTGATCGATCGATGAAAAGGAATTATAAAGGTTATAGGTTTAAATAACTACTTAACGTTCTGAAGTAAATGCAAAAGAGAGCGACCGATAACAAGCAGATACGACGATGATACGCTGGTAGAAACCTTCGATCTTGCTGATTGACGAAAAGAACCTAGGTAATAATGTCAATGGAAAGAAAACTATATTCTTCAGTCATCTAATTTCATCACACACAGAAAGGATGACGAATAACCTAAGCATCAATTTTTGACAAAATCACCCCACAGTCTAACACCAGAACACAATCAGAGCAGAATGTTCATTTATGGAGATAAAACTTTATGTAACTGGGCTCGGAAATCATCGAACTTATTTTCTTGTTCCTGAAGAGATAGTCAAACTTGTGACCCTGTATGTATGTGGGTTTGGGACTGCCCGTCTCTGATTCCGGCCACCACCTCCATTTTATGACCGAATTGTTTCAGCGTTTGATCGAGATCAGTATAGTTCTAAAGCCTTCAGGAACCGATTTTGGGGGCATAAGAACCAGTCTTCTAACATGTTCTCCATAAAGTCTGCGGTTGCTGAATGCCGTTTGCTAGCTACTTTGGGTAGACTCGTCGGTACTCTCCAGAAGAACTTGTATGAACCGTCGTTTAATTAACACTTGGCGTTGGTCGAGTGCGGCAAAACTGCACTGATCTTAACTTTGTTGTTTCCAGACTATATCTAGGTAGGATTGTAATGAGGTAGCCTGCGGATTTTCTACGCAAGCATCTGGTCATACGTGTGCAAAAGAAAAATATATGCAAGACTGTTTACATTTAGAAAGTTTGTCATTGAGACTCGGAACCAGCAGAATAAGTTTGCTGAAGTAAACACTCAGCGACTGATGAGCGGTGCTGAATTCAGTATTAAAAGAACTGTGGTCTGTCCTGACTTACATTGCTTTTAAGAAGAACTCTAAGTGGCTCAAATTTTACCACTGGCCTATCCGTACCTAATATGAACAGCATGATTTAATATGAACAGCATGTGGTACGTTGTTATTTGGTTTTTGTGACGGAACAAGGATAACCCGTTTAATCGCATGATGTATCTATTAGTTTCAGCTGTCAGATGAGTGCTGCTGTCAAATGCTTTCTCAAACCTTATACCACATACTTTCGTGACAGGTCAAGCAGTCTGTGCGATCAGCAATCCCCTGCTGCCAACATGTTGAATTAAAAATACCCGGGTCAAGTGTCCCAGTCATGCGGTCAATTACCAGAATGCATGAAATCCTATGCCACTAGAGAATCACAAGTAGCAATAGTAGAAGGCATACCTTTGCTGCACTTATCGCAGAAATTCAAAGTGACATTGGCGGTAGGAGATCCACATACTGTTCAGTTTCCACTTCATGTCTTTTGCACTTGATTTTAAGGACAACAAAAGGCATACATTTAGTCCAAGCCAGTCAAACAATCAAAATATCAACAGCTATAGAACACTAAAATAACTAGTTGGTTAAACCATGTTCTGATACTGGTAATTCAATTTCAAATTTCAAGTCAGTAAAAATATGGTTGAAGCTTCTTTTAGTTATTCGCTACTTATCAAGGATGGTCAGAAAATCACAAACGAGTATCTTCAAACCCAGTGAACAGTTCATTTACGCACAGCAAGTTTGATGGTTGATCACGTCTCGGTTGGCAAAACTTGAATGTAATCAATTTGTGAGGTCGAATTCACAAAATTATGAAAAAAAATACTTATTCGTGCTATCCCGTGCACTTAACTCATCGGTCTGGGGAAAGACGTAAGGTATTCATTATTAATAAATAGTTTATTGCTAGAAACAGTTATTTTACGTCGCATTCACAAGTCAGCAAGCCGATCGGCATAGAATGATTCGCACTAACGATGACTGGCTGTGTCTGATGCATAAACCTGGAGAAACGAATGAACCAACTCAGTGACCGTATGAAGGTTTGCTGGCAAACCAAATAGTCATGCATGTAGCATGAGCAAGGATTTTGAAGTTACCCATTTTTCGTCGATATCTTCATTTCGGTCATTTGATCTTTTTCAAATCTGTCTAATTTCTCTGAAAGCCATTTTATGCAGCATATCAGTATAAAGAAAAAAATAGCAGCCAATTGCGGACTCTCGAGGGATTGAAATGAATAGCGGTGGGAGAATTCGCAATTGTCAAATTCAAGGTCCGACACCAAGATACTGACCGCTCAGTACTCGGAACTTTTGTTGCGTAGCTTAGCTGCTCACTAGGATGACTAAACTGAACCTAATACTGAAAAACCTCCCCATGCGGAATAAAACGAATCTTTAAAATATTGTTTGCTCATTCGGCTACTGCTTTCCTGTCCGATGCTGACTTACGTCGAGGGTGTGTCTAACCGTGCTGAGAGACTTGTTACCAGTTTGTTTGGAGCAAAGCTATATCCCTCCTGCTGCGAGGTAGGTTGAAGTAACAGACACACTGGAAAACAGCGGAAAAGCCGAAAGACTATAGGGAAAATTTTCACCACTCTGGTTTTTGATGTAGAATGACAACAGGATGGAAAACCAGGGATTTTAATGAAATTTGCTTAACAGCGCACGGGGCAGCTTTTAATTTGACGCCAAGGCCGCAGAATTTACGTTGGCCACCTATTCCTGAATTTAGTTGATGATGATGTTTCGGACAGCTCCTATTCGAAATTCGTTAACTTATGGGCACCGTCCTCAGTGACCCCTAGTCACATTGAAAGCGAATGTCAGTTTCATTCAATTCACTAGTATACAGCTCAGATTTTAGTGAAGACATCATGGGCTGCTAGTTGGAGTAAAAAGTCCTAAAATGCTGATTTCGCCATTCATTCCTTTTGGTTTTAAAAGCACATTATGGAAGCGTTTTCAGAGGAACACAGGATAAAACATTGTCGTAAATGGCTGACGGCTTTGCGGTTTATACCGAAAAAGTACATTGAATGAATCCATCCAGGTTAAATTTCACTGGCGTAATCGTCATAAGGAATATTAGGCTTTAGAAAGTTTTCAAGGCGTCAAACAGGTGTATGAGCAATATCTCATTAATGTATTCAACTAACTTTTCATGAGCTGGTAAACAATAATTTTTGTATGCGAAAGTTTAAAGACATCTGTCGATACTAGAAGAGCTCATGGTCATCAACGTTTGAACAAGATCACTTGGTCAATGAGAACTTCCATGGTGAAAGGTTCTATGAATTTGCGCTCTAATAAACTCCTCTCAGAAATTTGCTGTTCTCAACAGCTCTCACATCTTTTGCTTCAAAATCCAGCACAGTCTACCGTATTGCAGACTGATCCGATCGTGGTCCGTTTTGTCAGTGCACTCAGGATGAAGCGGAATCGGACTGCTAGAGCAAATTGTGATATTTCTATCCGAACGTGTTGATACTTGCTATCAGGAAGCGGAACAAATGAATGGCAAATAAATGAATATTTAATTGTGTTGCTATTAGTTTTCGTTGAGCTCTTGCTTCTGCTTAATTCATTCCCTGTTATCTGTCTTCCGGTTTGCCCATCGATCTGTCGGCCTGCCTCCCTGCTGGAATAATTATTCGTTCGTCTATTGGCAAAACGGGAATCAGTTGCTGAGATCAAAGTACTGAAGTAGAAATATGGGGCTTGGGGTTCTTTTTACCGCCCACATTTTCCTCACTCCCCAGTTGATCTAATCCAGCCCTATTTGCTTCAAAATTGCCTAAACTTCCGGTGCACGTAGGGATGGCCACTTTGGCAACTATGACCAGTTCGGACTAACAAGGCCAGGCATGCGCACACACACAAGTGGACCCTCCAGTACAAAAGCAACACCCATTTCGGATGTCGATGCGACACCGGACCCATCCTAACGTAAGCACTCACGTACACACCCAAGCCCATCTGAAAACACGGCATGTTGCAATGAGCCAAAATTATGGACTTATGGAGAGCAGTTGACACGCCATCGATCTCGAGATGCAGACTGCATTGTCGTCGCGGTAGTATTGTTGTTGTGAGGCCTATTCGTCCTAGAGGCATAGCGGTGTGTTCGAGCCAGCCTAAAAATCTGAATTTGGGACATTGTTCAGTTGCATTCAGTGAATCCATATATAACCAAGCAACTGATGTGGCCTAGTATCCGACTGTTCTGAACCTGACCATACACTTTTATTTCACATGAAAGAGAACAGAGGCATTTGTTTCACTATTGCTACCTCTTATTCAGTCTGAGTGATTAGGAGGAAATGTTTGAAATCACATTTTGTTTCGCCTATCCAAATTAAAATTCTAATCCACTGCTTCCGGAAATTCGAAGTTGTTTTACGTGCAGACTGTTGGTTGTCATAACAGATAAACTGCTTTGGTGATGAATTTAATCAGTAACTTACTAAGGTTTGTTTACCATGTCTTTTCGCTAATCGCTTTGCAAACCAAACACAAGTATCACCTATTTTGATACATGCCTTTGCTATTGCTTTGATTTCAGGATAATGCATTTGCATTAGAATAGCTTTCGGAAATTACCAACTGTGGTTTCCAGTTAAAAAACCCAACTTTTGTTGTCAGGTTAGTCTAATTTCCCGTGTAAGTTCTATCAAACATAAAACCTGGTGTTTGGAATACTAGATGCAATATTTGAAAGTGGAGAATCTGCTCCACCGAAGATAATCAACTATGGCGCGTGGATACAAATGCACATCAGAACAAGGCTTTAATTGATGTTGACTGTCCATACCACAAGAAGAAAAAGGAATTACTAATCCCTGCTGCGTATGGCAGAAAACGGAGGTGTAGGTAAGTTTTAGTTTAGTGGTGGGCATCAAGTGGCCCTCATCCGGCTCAGTGATACGCTTGATCCAGCAAGAGTTAAGAAAAGGGTCATTGCAAAGATCGAGATCATACTTCCTAGTTCTCTTTCATAGTGTTTTGGTCCCAGGGATTAGTTTATAAGTTTCTACTAACTTATTTTGCAGTTATGTTCAACCAAGCGAGGGAATTGCACCTATTCACAAGGAATGGGATGTTTACTTCAATTCAGGGAATTTTATTCGAATAATTGCTTTTGACTATCACCTCCTGATGAAAAATGTTTCGGCTCAGTGAGTATCGGGAATCACTGCTAAGTGCCCGATCGTTAAAACCGATTCACGAGGAGATCATAGCCAGTTTTTCTTCCATTGTAGAACTTTTCATGGTGACTGAAGATCTAAGCAGTCTACTTCGTTTTGTCAATGTCATGGATTAGGAGTTGGAGCGGACCGTTACAGCTACCGTGTAGATCAAATCAAGATTGGCGATAATGGGTTAGCTTGTTCAGTTTTATCTAGTCGAATCACTTCGACACACTATAGTACATCGGGATAGAGAGTTGCACAAAGTTAATGCGTCATTTACATTCTTTTGAGCTATTTATTTTCGCGGTTGTATCACGCGTAGCAAGGAGAGAAAGGCTTTAATTATTGGGCTTACAGATTGGCATTATTTTTCAGCGGGCCGTCGGAACGAGGTAGACAACCGCCGAGCTGGTACAACATTCGAATGGATTCTACAGCCACACATACTTTGTGGGAAGTTTCTCTGGGTGTCAGTGATCAGCAAATCATCTCTATCTTCCATCTACCTATAGTTTATCACGTAGTCACTTGGCTAATTTTGCGGCCAAACCTATGAAAAATCTTCAGGAATCAGTGCTTTGAGTTCCTCAAGCCATGCAAATTCGAAAGGTAAAATAAAAATTTATCATGGCTAGGATCAACGGACATGAATGACTACCCGCGGTAACTAGAGAAAAGAATACTTAAAATAAACTTTCCGTATGAAAATGAGCTGGACTGGTGAGCCACCACTGAATAGATTAGAAAATCGACAAGATATTTTGATAAGAATTAAGGTTGAAGCTTTGATGGAGACAGTAATGCAAACCATTGACTTTAACTATCACATTGTTAGCTCCGGCGGCCGGCTACTCATAAGCAACAATATTAATAATGGGGTTCATTATTCATGATCATATTGGTTAACGATTTGATTTTCCTAGACATTTGGCATGCACGTTTACACCAGCACACTATAATGGCTAGTTAAAAATACGAACGGATTCCTTTCCTTCTCAAACAGGTGCATCCTTCTAGAACAAAGTTGAATCGCAAAGTGCATATCTATTGATCGATTTGCTGTCCAGCGGGAGCCATCTGTACTTTCGGCGAAAGAAGGTACTTCTAGACAAAACTGCAATAATAAATATTTCATCCAGGTCCAGGTTTGCCGATTTTGTTCCCACTGTGCACTCGTATCGATCTTGTGCTGATATTGGCAAAATATGGTGACAGTTCTATCCACCTTTGTGGTACTGATTCTTGCATTATTCTTTCTTGTCTTCGTGGGTCACTCAAAAATGCATAAAAATGCAGTTCAATAAACTGTTAATCAAACAGTCATTCTTTGTTTGAATTCTGTTTGGACCGGTAAATCATGTTACTGCCAGAAATAATTCAACACTGCCAAACGGGAGTGAGATAATTTTCTTGACATTATCAACACTTTTTAGGACAATTTGATACACTCCCACCTTACCTTTTATTTTTGTAGAAAATGGAACGGAATGCACGACTGATTTTTGTGCACAATAACAGTGGTCACGGCAGTACTTGAAAACAATCCTTTAAAAAGTGGCATGAATCAGATAGACACTGTCTTACACTTCAGGTTGGAATTTCCGGAAATCTTCCATATTAATTAGAGGAACCATCGTGCAGTATCAAGAATCCAGCTTTGCACTGTTCGGTCAGAACTTTCCACATTCCTCATACTCAAAGCTGCACGGTAATGGCTTCGTTCTAAGCTGACCATCAACACCTTGCCTTACATTAGTCCGACTCTTTTAAAGTTGAGGGTTCTGTTTACCGTTTGCTATACCAACGGAACAGTCTGCTTAAGAACCATCTTTAATGGAACCGCATCCGGTCCAGCCATGGTTAGTGAAAAAACCTAAGACTAGGACGAAAACAGAGAGGACGTACTCCTTATAGTACAAGTGACTGGGCACATACGATGTAAACATACTTTTGTTAATTGCGTCCGTACAGTCACACAATGAACAGAAAGGGATCTGTGTGAGCATCAGTCCTCAGATAACTAACATAGGTCTTGGGTTTATACTTGCTTAGGCGTCAGCTTGTGAATACTTTTCTATGTAATTTTGATAGATAGACGATCATATACTCTAATAACCGCGCAACACATTACTCATTGACAATATTTGCGCAAGCAGCTATTCTTGAAGGGATGCATTTTCGGATTCTATTTTCATTTATTCAGTACAAAATCTATTTCTCATTACATGGCTTTTGCATTTGCCAGCCAAACTATGTCCATGTGTCAATCACCGCTCAGCTGTATTTCACATCTGACTCAAGGATGTCTACCAAAATCCATACAGTCCATATAACCATTGATAGTTCATTCGGTGTTCAGGATTCTGGGGTAAATGAATTTCGGATCAGCAAAATAACATAAATTATTGTGTAAAAACACTTTGCATTGCTCAACGGGCAATTGATAACCGAATAAATGAGCAACCCTTGTTTTATTGGCAAGAAAAGAAGCTAGCGACAAAAGGAAACGAAATAAAATTTCCTGCGGTAGCATAAGCAAGGGAAATGCTTTCGGTACTCCGTCCCTTTTTGGATGAATCATAAGTTTTAAAGCGCTTTCCACCTAAGCTAAAATCAGCAACGTTTGGAAAAATTAAAAATCATCCATTCGCACTAATGGATCCTTGAGTTTTCAAAGAACAACAGAAGACGAACCAAAGTGCTTTTCTGAAGTGATTCAGAAAGAAATTGAATAAGAAGCGTTGACAGCTAGCAGTGCTCAGGAACGCCGAGGGTTCGTGCAACGACAGGAGGGCTAAAGATAACCAAATCATTTTAGCGTTAAACAATTTTCACCAACGTGCGATTACCATCGTTGTGGCTGCTCTAAAGCTTGCCTTGAGAAAGACTATCCACGTTAGTCGAAACGTTGGCGCATTGCATCTACCAACAACGCTGTGTTATGAACATTATATCATTCACAATTAAAACCAATACATGGCGCATCGATTTTTCTATGCACTCCTTACATCATTTGAAACGGAATTTTACTCTGACAAAATGAGTTACTTTTAAGAAAAAATGAATAAATCCAACTCACCACCTGTCCAAGAGCGATTGATGGCAAGTAATTTTCTAATCTGGTTCCGAACTTCGATTTTGAATGGAGAAATTTTCGGTAGCTAGGTGCAATAGGTTCACACTAAAAATAGGGTGTAAACTGAAGATAACAGGTGCACAAAATGACCAGTGAATTTTGTTGTTAGTCGTCTTTAGTGGCATCATTTATACCGTTTGCAAAGGGAGACTTGAGATTTCAAAAATGGAAGGAAGGCAAACGAAATTAAAAACACTGTCAATGAGAATCTTTATTATGGAAAATCCATGCTTAACATGCGTTTTACCAATAGTTTGGAAAAGATTGAAATCATTGAAATTTAGTTCCTTTCGAAATGCATTGAAAACTCGATAAACCTTGCGAAATGCTAGACGCTTGAAATCAGTCGTGAGATATGCCAATTCTGATGACTAGGAAGTCGACAGTTTGCCAATTGTTTTCTGCCCCGCTGATGAAAAGAGGATTTTTCCAAGTAATTTAGTCAGTTTATATGTCGCGATATCCAAGAGACGACAGATTTCTTGGTTTCCACTCTTTGTTGGAACAAACACTGAATAACTACGTCATTCTTCTGCTATCTTCAGTGGTGAATGGGATACCCTTTGCATGATGACCTACTCTTTCCTCAAGGAAACTCTAAAAATAATATCGTTCTGAGAAATTATAATTAAGACTTACGTGAAATGTCACTAATATCTATGAAAGTTAAAGGATGCAAACATAATCAGAGAAAACTGGGTTGCAAAATACCACCTCGGTCGAATATGAGTGCAAAACAATCTTGTCACGGTTAAAGTGGGGGTTAAAATTTGCTAAATAACAATCAATCTTTGTAAGTTGTTTTAACTTTCGTTAATACTGTATTCTAAGGAGCAAAATACTTTTTACCGCTGAAAAGCAGTCTTTTGATTGCTAAAAGTGGATGATGCAATAGAACCGAGGTATAGATTATCTAGGAACATGTCCACTTAATCCCCATAGATCATAGTTATGACAGTTAGTGGGAAGTGCTTAAGCATAACAGTGTACTCCGTGTTACTGTGGAACTTACACTGTTGAAGGTGCTCATTCGGTAGGCCCAATTTCTTCACTCACATAGTTGAGGTTATTGATGGCCTGAAATATGTAAATTTGATTGGATACTACATTTCGAAAAGTTATTTTCTACTTTTTTTCAAAGGTGATGAGATGCTTCGTTATTAGTGGACAAAAACAGCATTCCATTCTGTACTTTTGAGGTTCAAGCATCCAAGTTGAATTCGGTAGACGTTTGGATTAGGCATCGCGCCGTAGTGGTTGTTTTGCGAGAGGTTTTAGTATCATAGTAGTTCTAAAAACAGCAGGCACTTTTGCCACGGGGTAAATGACATTAAGGACAGAAGCCAGAAAAGTTGTCTACAGTAAGGTGACTGACATCATCTTGTGCTGTTCAGCTTCAAGATAATTTGCATTCATGTCAAGTGCGACACTTCCTCCTGAGATGTTTTGCTATGGAATTCGCAGGATCTAATATTCCTATTTTGAATTTGGTAAAGCACCACACAAAATGCATGATCCACTTGCAACCATATCGGTTTCATGAAATGGTTCAGAGGAGGTGCGAAAATTAAGAATAACATTGCAGTACCTGCCAGCCGAGTTGAACTCATCTGCGATCCGCAAACTGTGTCTACCACTGGTTTTTTCACTTCCACCCAGATAGTGTTAGATTTGTGACTGTGAGATGCTGATTTCTGATACCCATTCTGCTTTAAAAATGTGCCTAAGATACCATAGAAAATTCCTTTAAATTGTGTTACTAATGCGTGTTTTATTTTCTGTTCCTGTTGTCGCTGCTTGTTAAAGTTTAGTTTCTGTCGTTTTCCAGAGTTATCTGCATTTTGTGTCGATAATGCTGACCGACAATAGCAAACGAGAAATTTACAGGAATGCTTTTGCTTGAGTTGGTTGGTTGGAAAATGCGGTACACTTACTTTCATGAACAATTGGACTGCAGTTGCATGCATGTTGACTAGTATTTTTAAGTAAGGTTGTTGACCTCAATGTTCTTCAGTTTACCATAATGATCTATTTTGGAGCAAAACATAATGAGGTCTAACGACTACGGGGATTGTTTCCACGCTCAGTGGGCTTTGCGAAACGACTGACCGCTGAAACTAACGGTTTTACTTGTGAGGAATTAAAAACTTCAATAAAATTAAAATAAAGAAGACCATGTTAATTCTACACATTACCTACAACAGTTCCCATATCACTGAAATAAGGAATGACGGTAGTAAACTGTTTTTGGGGCACGATGTTCAGCCCTTTCGTGTACCACGATTTATCATGTTTTTCGTTCATTTTTGCGAGTTTCTAATTAACATGCAGCTAACAGTTCTAAATGAAAAACCCATCTGATTGGTAATTCTTAAAATGAATGTAATTTGGTTCCCCCAGTTCATAATCCCCTTGTGCCTCACGTACCTTTGCGTCACAAAGTAAGCTGTATTGAGTCCTTTAGAAAATTTCGGTTGAAAATCCTTTCAAACACTAAAATTTGTAACTTTTAGATGAAAGATTCGGACATCGTCTTAAGTGGGGAGAGGGGAGAGTAACAATATCTGGCGACTGGGAAGAATATTTTTTTTGGCAAAACGAAGGAATTCATCTTATAGCAATAACTCTGTGGATATGATCCACAGCGAGATACTTCACCATAATTTTAAGGCAAGATGGCAAACTGCTTGAACTAAAAAGTTCACTCTAGTCCTAACCACAAGGACAAGTCGGATAACGTGGACAACTTTCCGTGATTTATGAAGACTTGGGATCTTAAATTTAGAAACTGAAACTATGTGGGTTACATGACAATGAATAAGCCTTTCTGATTCCTTCACCGAGGCAAACAAATTTATAAGCGCTTTCCGTCTGCATTAACTAACATTATTTGTAAAATGTCTCCTCATTACCCGCATAATGAAATCATGCGACAAAATATCATTATGCTATACCAAACTTTCGAAAACTGGGTCAGTCAGCTGACTTTTGGTTGAGTTCTAAGCCGTCATAATTCGTAGACGCACAACTTAACGTCTGCATTGGGCCGTTTGGTGCATCACAACTAAGTAACTCTGCTGCCTGATCTGAAAATATCTGTGAGTTTTTGCAACAAATGCTAATAAGCGAGCTCACAGTTATTCGCTCCTTTAAAGACACCAAACTCTAGAATTTCAACTAATATTTGAGCCATTCGTTATGGCGCTTTCCCATATTCCCATGAGAACCAAAATTCAATTACTTCCAACTTAATACTACATTGTCGAAGTCTACGCACAAAATTGAATAGGTAGAGCAGAATATTATTAACCTTCAAAACATCTGCATAAGGCAACTAAAAAGCTGGGTGGTGGGATCATTAGGATAATTTGTAATCTTTATTTACCTCCGTTAAAAAGTCATGGTTCACTAGGTAGTTTGCTGCATCATCGAACACTTGATTGTGCGAATGATGTTTTCGGTTTGATCAATAACTGCCTTCGCCATCTCAGCCGATGAAGTTGAAGAAAGCGTTCTTCTGGTTATAATTAAGCATTAAAGCAACCAGGTCGATCAAGATTCATTTTCAGAGGAATGCTAACCACACGCAGCGCATTAGTAGACAGCTGAAGTTTTGTTGAACTTGTGATGGTGCGTGTTATGATCAGTAGATTGGTTTGCCTTATTTATCAGCGAAAACGGTGATTGACAAGTCTTTTTTCAGAATAATGTAATGAATACGGTTTTGACTGTTAACAAGTAAATTATCGATCTGTTACTTTCATTTGTCTCTTTGCCACAATATATAAAACTTTGTGTTCTGATTGCAGCAATCTTGTCACATCTGATAATTACCCAAAATGTTCTTTCAAATTCTTCTCTACCGTTTCTTGTTCATTTTGTTTCATTTTCCCGCACGGGTTCTTCGGCGTGACTGCTGTATTTTTTATTTATCTGAAGCATGCATAGGAACAATCGAATGAAGTAAGGAGCAAATGTGTAATTGCAGAAAGGAGTGATAACAGGAGAAATTAAGCGTTTCCGGAACGTTCTTACTTGGATACGAACTGAGTTTTTATATTTATCCAAACCAAATATAATCAGAGATACAGCATATTGTTGTGCACGTATACACATTAGAAGGAATTTCATATGATACCTGGACATGGGTATGGGAAGCGGATTTTAGCTGAAAATTTTCATGGGCTAAGGTAGACATCCAGTTCGGACTCCGGAATATTGAGTGAGATGAAAATAAAAAGGCAAGTCACCAGTGGTAACGAGGCGGACACCAACGAGTTTTTCATGCTAATTACCAAAGTTAGAATACAGATGAAATGTTATCGTCCACCATCGATACGACCAGCGGTTGTCTAATCCGAACCGTTTTATTGTGGTCTGACAGACGGCCAGTACACCTGACAGTTATCAATGCGACGAAGTCACGACCCACCTTGGATTGGGGAACATTTACCGTAAAGTTTCATTTCACCCGGAGAAGTGTCCGTGAATAGCTGAGCGATGTTGCAACTGGGTGACGTGTTTTGTCTCTGCTGCCTACTCTGTTGTTTGAGTGGTGAAATTGAAAGCTTCGATCGATACGATGAACCCGAGACTATTTCGTCACATCACAATTCGATGCTTACCACGGTCATCACAACTACCTTTTTAACATAAATAGATACGAAATCACGAAAACTTATTGCACGTTATAACACTAAGTTTAAAGAAGATTTATCGAATCGTTTATCACTGCAGTAAACAAAATGGTTCAATAATCTCATTTGGCCCGATAATTTTGAAGTTAAGATATTTAGCTGCCAACGCCTATGGGAAAATTACCACAAATATTTCAAAATGGTTACAAACTATCCCAATGACCTTCTCTTGTTGTGGAGCAAATAAAGGATCATTTCGGAGTGACCCGAAGAAAGGACAGGTGTCAAGCACCGTACACTTTGCCTTCTACATCACCATTTAATTAGTATGGTGGTGATTCATTTAGGAAACAGTTAAGTGATCCAGCAGATTTCTCAAGACAAACGTTTACGCTCGTGTTTAGAATGTCAGTTATGTCGTCTCCGTCAAGATACACCAAAAATCGTTGCCAACAAAGACTGAACTCATAAGGACATGAGAACAATTTTCGTAGACAAGGATACTTCTCTACACTGACGGGTGATTAAACGAGGTTGATGGTTATATGCTCGCCGATGTAAACTAAATGAATGGATAACGTGATTGGATTTAGCCCCTGAAGACCTAATTACTCGTCTTCCCGCGTTTCACGATTTCTAATGTTTTAACGCAACTCCATTAACAGAGGATTCCAATTCTCACTGAATTCACCTACCAACTCAGTTTAGTAAAAATAGGATTTAAGTTCCTTCAGCTTCAAGTTCATGTTTATTCAACAGTTTGAGACAACGTTTTTCTGACATTTACTGTGAGAATTGCATCATTTGAAAATTGCCCAAAATGTTGTTTCATCAAAGATCCAAGAAAACTAGCACTTGTCCAAAACTCGAACTCCGTTTATCAACTTGAGAGTGGTTAGCCCCAGTAGATCCACTCTATAGGTTATTTGTAGTTCAAATTTCGCTAGTGTAAAAGTTACGATGTTCGAATCTCTGATGGCATTTCCGTTTATCTTTTGTGGAGCCTGTGTGAAGGTCTAAATCACTGAAGTAGATCACAGTGTGGTGTATAGGAGCAACACTGAACCGGTGGATATTATATTAGTATAGGAGAATGCTGTGTTAACTGTTTTCTCATCAGTTGCTGGTACAAGCAAAGGTAAGCGGCCTAAAATAACCTTACAGAAGGAATTAACTTGATATACACCTTAATTCATGTAAAAATGCAACAATATAAAGTGAAATGTGATAGCAACTAAAGATGATAAGAATTAATATTGTTTAAGGTAGCAGACGATTTAGCGTGAATTCTAACTGATTTTTCATGTGGCACAAAAGCCCTGCTCATTGGTGATAGACTATTTAAACAATGAACAGGACTCACCAACTGTGCATCTACATTCCGCTACACCGGAAACTAAGACGAACAGTTGTAAGTCGAACTTTTTATCTATTCGACTAACTGGATTGAATCTTGACAGTACATTTAACATCGCAAGTAACTGCCATTGTTCCCTTATATTTCACTAGGTCTTGCAGGGCACAGATGGACAAGAATCAACCGTTAAGAGCTCTTACTAGTCACGGAAATTTGTCTTGTGTTTGCATTCCAGTGATGAGTTTGGTTTTAAAGCTGCATGGCGAATCATTTGCAAGCCAGTGTTGTGTCTGCATTTATGAAGAAAATCGAACGCCTCTATCCTGGGTCACATGCACCAACGTTTGCCTGTTTGTGACCCGTTCAAACTGAGCAGATTTTCGAAAGGGTAATTTTACACTCAGTGGGAGTTGGTCCCAACCGTAAAGAGATTCTCATCAATTCCACTAATTATTGCGGGATAAGTGAAGTCTGTAACTTTCGCCGCTGAAGTAATCGTAAACTTGACACATGAACTAATCGCCTCTTCTGTGTCTGACTTTTCGTACACTATGTAAAATGAACTTCAAATTTGATCACTGGGTAGTCCAAAAGTTCGCAACTGAATTTGCATCTTCTCATGTGTTGGTATTTTTAGGGCAAGGGAGCCGATTGTCAAATACATTTTCTCTGAGAAATCACCTCCGACTAAAAAACCTCGTCGCCTTTACTGGGACAGAATAAACGAAACCAAATCGTTTATAAATCGACTAACAAGATTACTAACCATAAGGAACAGACACGTCACACAATCTACTGGATTTATAAGATCTGAGTGTTAGCTGTTCACGACCACCCTGGGAGCTACATAGATAACCGTGTTGTACAAATAACCTGAATAGTTCCGAACCAGAGATCTCATTAAATTTTACTCTACCAGTTTTCACACTGAGGATCTGCCACTTGGCCTTCCTCCGAGCATGTGCTTGCACGCATTTGATTGAAAAGAACTGGATAAACGGTATCACTATACAACCGTGTTTGCTCTGTCCAAACCCAAGGCTGTCACTTAAAAGAAAACCAATCGATGATATCGCAAGATATAGACCGGTCACAAACCTCCGTCAAATGATGCTACTAGCAGTTGCAGACTAGGCGATTCCAACATCTGAGCTGACCAGAAAACAGCTTAACTGACAGAGTGAAATACTGTTAACGATTTAAAGTTTTAGTTAACACAGTATTTTGGTTGTTATTGTCCGGACAATAATAGGTTTTCCGGCAGAAAATTTCACTATGAACTAGGCTATAAACTGGCACTTTATCGACCAAATACCGTACAAAACAATTAGACATAATGGTTATATAAGAAACTTTATCACCTACTTTTGTTTGTTCTTCAATTCAACCGGGATGAAACGTTTGCTGAAATTCCGCTGGAACATACCTTCGAATATTTGTTGCTCCAGCTGAACGTGAGTCATCCAGAATGTTTATTTCATTAAGGGAATTGTTTATATCCACCGCAAATAATTTGTAAAAGCTATCTCTTGTGAGACTATCCGGAGCAATTTTCCCGGCAGACTTTTGTAGTTTTTGTCGAAGTGTGAGTACTTCTGATCTATGGGCATCTGAGAGTAAGTCTAAGCTGATCGGGACGAGAGACGAAACAGTGCACAAAAATCCTTTCGCCGCCAAATTGCCTCTGGCTGGAAAAGGCTCACTAGTTGCATGAATCCAGAATTCTGTGCAAATACCTACGCAGAATCTACTCGTTTCTACCAACCAACACACCGTTTTAGCTGAATACCATTTTGATGATATGCCTATTTTATTGACTGATTCTTGAAATTTATTTTAACCACGAGAAATACATAATTATTTTCGATTCTGTTCATTCTGATTAATGCTACGCTAAACTCAATGCAAAGTTGTGCGACCTTCCGTCCATTCTGCTTCAAGTGGCGCATCCTGGAGAGGCAATCAACTTATGTACTGCAACGACACGGGTTTAAGCTGAGATTTTATTTCATTATGTGACTTCGTTCTTGATTAATTCAAAGTTAATGCCTGAATCGTAACATGAAACGCATGACGTTTTGAGGTATCAGTTACTAGAGTCTGATAACCAATATTTTTTTCATTGGTAAAGCTTCTCGTGGCTTTTACATCGTCGGTATGTTCTGTAATGAGCAAAGCATATAAGTGGCTAGGCTTTTACTGTGCAAATTCCTATTTGCTTGGTATTTCATAATACGTTGGTAACACAAAGTTGTCCCATCTTGATAACTAGTATATCGCTGCTAGTGATTATGCTTGGTTTATTTGCTACCTGACTATCTCGAAAAGGAAAAATTTACGCTAGTAGTTATGGGCATCCAACGTACACTGGTTCTTTTCAGACTGAGGTTCTCATGCAAAGTGATGCAAATGGAACCTGAAGAAATTCCAGTGGCACTCTTAAGTGCTGCGGCCACCTGAGCATCATCCTCAGTTATCTTGTGTGCCATGACATTTCTGCCTCCCTTCGTAATCTCCGAATGGTCGACTTCACCGTCGTTCTTTATCCAGAGACAACCTGTCCAGATAGACTTCTATAAACCACTGAGACAACAGTGCCCCATCAGTGCCCTTATATTTCTAAGCTGGTCAGAAACCATCGGACGCAATTTTGCTCTTTAAAATAACCTTGCAACGGATGATATCACCTTCCAGCAGCACTTATTTCCATATCTGCTGTGCGAGTACAGCACACCATGCGAATAGCATAATGATTTTTATTGATGCTGGATTCCGTAAACTAACATCATTAAATGCTCATCAGATCAGATTGCGTTGTGCTATTTTGTTACTGCCGTTTGAATCTAACCTGTGTAATGTTTTCGGAATTTTATTTCATATCTCATGTACTTCATGGCTTTCATGGCCAGCAATGATTGGGAGTTTTGAATTGTCCACCGAATAATGTGCAGAAACTACAATTTATTTTGACTTCAAAATGTTACTCTCATTTGCTTCTGTTGGGGAAAACCTGTCCTGTGGTCTAAAATATGAATAAAATGGGTTCGGAACATTGTCTTACGAAATTCATCTGCGTTTCCAAACTGAAATCTGAACTCGGAAATGTCTTCATATAAAATTCGTGACTAAACCTATCATCATGTCATTGGCCACAGAAATGCGCTTTTCGTAGATATGACGTAAAAATAATGAAAAAGGGAGGTTGTCTACCTGAAGTTATTGCCCTTGAACCTCCACTAAGTTAGAGGAGCGCCTATATAAAAGGTTCACTGGAGATTTAATTAAATACTGCTTACCTTGCCTAGGGTTCGGGTGAATTTCCATACTTAAATTTCTGGTGCCAGGTTATTTGAAATGAGGCTCGAAAAATAATTTTGGAGAAATATCATTTGATAATCTAAACATTTGTTACCTAAAGGCTATTTGTTCATAAAACGTGAAGTGTTGCATTGCCTTTCAATAACCGTTAGTCCTGGACGATTATAACAAACCACAAACACTGAAGATCACCAATATGAATGACACAAGCGAGGTATCACTTAACAAAATATAGATCCGAAATACGTATCTAATACAAATGCCCTAGCAATAAAGCAAGTCGTTTTCCTAATTGCAGTGAGCCGAACTTCGCAAGTCAATGATCTCTGTTTCCGAAAAATAGGCGCCTGACCCTATTCTGAATTGCTGCAAACATTCCTCGTTTAGGACATCATTTTATTTTATGTTATGATCAAGCTCAGAAGATTTCGATTTCTCGATCTGTTAATCACGCTGCAGGTAGGATGGACTTTCACAGATGGAGATAGGATGCAAACGGCTAGACAGGATGAAAAATTCAGTTGGTCGCTTATTCCCTCTAAACTTGATTTGGAACCTGCTAGACACCACACTATGATTCACGAAACCCCTATTAGCTGTCAGCTGTCCCAACACAGACAAAACTATTTCCTTCTGTTTGGTGCACTTTCTCAGAAAATCACGAAGAAAGATACTTTTGGGAATACAACTAGGTCAAATTTATTAAATCGATTAACCCCTTGAGAGAAGAAAATGGGTATCCGAACACTAAATGATTTTGTTCCAGAACGAACCCAGTTTGCCTGAATGTAACACATTCTACGAGAAGCTGATGACATGATTCTGCATCAGATACGGTACTGTTGCGGATACCAAAGAATCGGTATTCATCGGTTTGACACAACTGCGGCCTTCGTTTGACAGCTAGTTATCGCCTGAGGTCTATTTCATGCAACATTAGTAAGGTGGATCCTGTCATACGTCTCAGAAACATGGCCGTTGGAGAGAGAAGCACAAATAAATTTGGATGCAGTGCCGGTAGAGTACAGCATTTTGCATCCAAATTTAATCTTTTTCATACCGTCCTTCAAGTTAAAACCTTAAAATCTATTTTTCAATATTTATAGTTCTCTTTAGCTTATTTGAGTAGAAAGATTTGAGGTAATGCATTGGAGCTTAGGGAATGGCTGTAAAAATTGGTTTGCATTGAAAAGGCGTTCACGCTTGTCAACAGTGATATGTTTGATCTTAAGGAGATCGTAAAAATGTGCCAGTTGATTGTGATACCCTAATGCCCACTTGTTTACAAATTTAGATATAGCTAATCCCAACATGAATTGCTATTTATTCACGTTCATTCAAATCAGTCAGCCGATATGTCAGATAGGTAGCTTATTTAAGTGTTTAGACGCACGTTTCTTAAAATGCATGTTTTACCCGTCAAAGTTTGCCCAGCAGTGTACAGCCTCCGGATTTCCCATACCAGATGAGTTTTACTCCGATAAGAATAACCTGTCATTCGTTCCGGTTTCCTAGGAATAAAATGTTGGGGCACATCCTGATTAACGTTTCCGCTTGATCATCGTTATTACCATTGACGTAAGTTGTACGCAGGTATTTCCATAAAGTTCTTTTACAAGAAGAACATTGTTGCCGCAATTTTTCTATTGTGCTATGAATGTGTGGACCAAAAGTGGCTCCAAAAGACCTCATTGTGCGCTTCCTGCTATCTAATTACCGGGGTAACATTGTCATGGAAACCACAAAGCAACACAGTAAAGACATGAGAAGTTTGAGATTGAATAAGCTAGCGAAACAATTTACCTCTCACTATCCTCACCAAACCTAACGTGAAAAAATGGAGGATGAAATACCTATCAGCTTCCTCCCTGTTAACAAGCATTCTGGCAGCGAGACCGTGATAAACAGTCACACGTCAGCCATTCCCTGAGGTGGTAAGTTCCTACAGTTCAACTGCAAATTTTTCGCTGGAAATAAACCACACGTAGCATTTGAACTCAGTGATTAGTAACCTGTGGCCCAACTCATTCATCATCTGATGCGTTCTATACGACGCAATGTTCATTGTAGCCAAACTATCCAAAGCCAGAGGAGCCTAGTTCCTGTGACTTTTGGCTCAATTATGGGTGCACGATCAAATTTGCACATAGTGAATGCAGATTGCTGTTGATTTCCGACACGTAATAGGAAACTGTGTAATGACTGCTTTTCTGCGTCCAGTTTCGTGCAAAATACAGTGCAATAATTCATCATGCAAGTAATGGAAATAATTCCCTCATACTTGGGGGGACGGGATAGGAACGCAATATCGCAATTTTACTGTTAGCTACATACTTATGTGCTAGATTACACAAGGGAGGCCGTTGAATGTACTTTCGCCCTTGGCACCCGTAGGTCTGAAAACTGAGCAGAAGGAGTTGGAATTAACTACATTTCAGGACCAAATGTTGCAAGGAGTGTATCGAAAAAACAATGGTTCATGCACTGGTTTTAACTGCCAATGGTATGATGTTAATAACAGCGTTGTTAGTAAACGTAATCCGCCAACGTTTCAACTACCGTGGGTAGTCTTTCTCAAGATAAGTTTTACATTATATCCTTCACAGTTAACAAGCACGTTGGTGGCAATTACCCAGAATGTCGGAAACAGTACTAAGTTCACCCGGGAACGAAGTATAAGTCCTGGAAATCTTTATTTGGAGGAATTTTTCCGGGGTGCTTTAAAGTTTTCTGTCGAGGAATGACTGATAATTTTCAAAATCTCTCGTCCGCCGTTGTGATATTATCCAGAAGTTATTGAAACAAAAGTATATTCTCTCCAGTTTTCTAAAATATTTTTTAATTTCCGTTTCCTTTTAGCTAACTGACCGACTCGTCGTTGGTACCATCTTTAGTATTTGGATTAAATATTGGGATTATAACCGCTGGTCAGTAAATCGTCAAAAGCAGCTGTTTGTTCTGATCACATATTTTGGACGGAATCCTGATAAATTTCGTTCGTTTGAGAGTTGCAGTCTTTACCGAATCGGGTGCTTATGAAGAGCCAACTATATTACAGATATGAGGTTCTTAAAGGTTTGTAATAATCCAATTAAAAGTGCCCCAAAGGCGGAATATCATATACCTGGACAAGTACTTTCCTTTTTGTACATCAACATTTGTACCTTTTTTACTTGAAAATACTACAACAGAAATAATGTAGGCTCATTCTTTCCACATAAAAGAGGTTCCATTTCAAGCACTGTACTTTTGTTTGCAACAAGGAGTAGGCTGCACAGTGACCAAGCAACCTTTTTACGCTCACACGCGTTTTCATGAGCAAATTTTAACTCCGCTTGGGTTTTCAAGTTGTCGTATGTGTTTTAGAGCATCATGTTTAATGCTATGTATCTTCCCGCTTTAAACCCATAGGATCATTAAATTTAATCACTCACACTTGCTCCATAGAACCCAGTTGTATAAACGGTTTGTAGTATTTTAGATTGCAACAGTCTGTAAATTGTTTGGTTTTGAATTGCTGCGTTGGCTGAATTTTTGTTCGCTCCCACTGATGATGATAAACCTTAAACAGGATAGGCAACATGTTCATTAATATTTTGCCATGTGATTGTAAACTGTTATTCTTTAGTCAATGACACTCAGCAAATTTGGCCTTAGAAATGAACCGTTGTTTTCACTGAACACTGATGCTTTTACAATCCTAAGAGCCGTGAGCTTTCTGTGCGCTTCATTTTTCATCCCCAGGTTAACGTTTATGACTGATAAATAAAGGTAATAAATTCTTGCTGACGGATGGGGAATAAGGCTGCGGTTCTATTCATTTACCAATGAGCTTCAATCCCGTGTAACTGAGGCATCTACGTCACAATGCCATATCGATGTCGGCCTCAGAATGTACATGGAAGTTACCACAAGCTGGAGGTGGAGTATTCAGACATTTCTTCTACGTGGGTATGGTGCTTTCGCATAAACTTCACGTTGTACGTATTCTAAGTTGAAGTTCTATTATGTCGAAATTGTCATACACGAACATTCCACATTCTGCTGTTACTCCGGTTATATATAGCCCGGGCTTCACGCCTGTTTCAAATAGCCAGTTGTATTCTGCCCTAATATTTTTAATCAGTGCGTCATCAGGCGGTCCACGAACACGGTTATTTATCAAATCACCGTGGAATTGATGGGAACTGAGTATGAGTGCAAGAATAATGAGTGAATTTATTTCTTTGTTAACGGTTAGTGCAGCTAGTTTAGCGGAGATATACTACTGGGAATGTAAACAGGTGAAGCTCATGCTAAATCCGCAGATTCACTCGATATCACGGTTTCCCTTAAGCCGAGTGTGAATGATGAGTTTGTCTAACATTCAAGAAGATGGGTCTTCGTCAGATCAGTTGCCGAACTGATTACTGAGGTTTTTGGGGAGGCAAACCCGTGATTTTGTTACTCGAGCCGTGTCATATAATTAAACACTTGAATCAGAGTGACCCAGTTTTCGGAGGTAATCTACTTGACGTCAGTAACCTACAAAATTCACAGACACTGCATTCTTTATGCGGATGAACTGAGAATTAATACTCGCCCTTGCACTCTTCGCGAACGGCTCCCGTAAACTTCCCAACAGCGAAGTACTTCACAATATACCAGCCACGGATGTCTCAAATACAATTCAATAACTACTAAGAAGAATGGGGATTTACGTGTGTCCCAATAGTTTGTGAATAGTCCTGTGCTGAATTTTCAATGCCTCATTTACTGTGTGCCTACATCGGATAAGCAAAAAACTTGCAGTTCATTTAATTATTCGTGTGCTGATGTACCTCTGAGCGTTGTACTTATCAAGGTGATTCGGTGAAAAGATAGTGATCCAGTCACCCGCTAGGACCCCCAGTTTTTTTCAAATATGTCAGCATCTTCAACTCATCTATTTACTTGCCTCTTAATTCGTATTAGGTCATGTACTATTGTTCGCCCAAACAAGAGTTTCACGGTGTAAACGAAAATTTATTCACTGATTACCTCAAAAGCACATGATGACCACGCACTGAAACCTGTAGTTATAATTATTTATCCCCACATTGAAACATGCCGCAGAAGTTTAGGGATATTCAGTCTAGGAACAATTGGTACTAATGCATTTACTTTTAAGTCATTTGTGTCTGTGCGCTGGGTATTTAATAAAAAATCTAAGTAGGTGTCACGAACTAGCAAATATTCGTGTGTTCCGATCCCATTCGCAGCACCCGCCATACGCATTGTATTAGATGGTTTGATGCTTCGGAGATGTACCAAGCGGATCACAAAGTCGGATGAGATGTACTGAACAAAATCAAAAAATCATTAACGGAGACAGTAATTATAAACTACATAATAATAAGTGCGGTTACTTCCGAGCCGGAATTTTGAATGTCGGGGTAAAATGTCTAATCACAAATTTGAGTTCAGCCCACTTTACGGGTTCATGCTGTTTCAGCATAAACCATGCATGTTGTGGTTGGTACTGGAAATTGAAAAAAATCTTAGTTGCTTAATGCAACTTCTACGAGGTTATAAAAAATAATGGGTTTCATTCAAGGCAACTAATGTTCCCAAGGAACCAGTTCGCTGTTAATTTTCTATTCGACAACAAAAGATGCCTAATGATAACTAGTCTAAACGGCAGAAATGCTAATATGCTTTGGGAAAAGCCAGCTTTTTAGTAAATGTAGACTGAAGCAAAAAAACTGGGTCAGATTACTCTTTTTTTCTTTTCAGCTTCTGCACGAAAAGCTGGCATGTGGCGGTAAGCTATATCGTGTAAAATAAAGCGAAGGACCAAGACCCTCTTTTTCAATGAAGGAAACGGGTCACAACCAAGCAGACTCTAGGATCACCGGCCACCAAATAAGATGACCAGCTGAGTCACAGTAGCTTGCTGGCTATGATTAACCTTGACCAACCTTTTGAACTCCAAGTTATTTACATGACACTGGATGCCTATAGGATATCAGTGGCAGCTGAACCTTTCGAGCTAAATTGATATCAAGACGTTCGACCTACGAACAGGTGCAGACTTGCACGCATTTAAACCCATACGTGCAAGCTTGTGATAAAGTTGTACTCGAGATTCCCACTAAACCATTTTTCTGTGGTCGTTTTTGTTGATATAATCTTCACAGCAAAAAGCAGTCGTCTCCTATTGATGAAAATGATCTGGAGATTTTATTATGTTTCAGTCACATGACTGCCTTCAGTTCGTGTTATTAAGTCAGCACGATACTGGACACCAGTGACGAAAAATGGCTGATTATGCCGCATATTTCTGAGAAGCTCAAAATGGTCGTGACTATCTGGAGCTGATGAAACCTGACATGGTTTTTACTTTGAGTGAAAGGTACGTAGTAGGCCACGACCCCTGGAGGTATTATTCACCCTAGTTTGGTGCAGTACTCATGGTTTTGTAAAGTCTCTGCTCAAAGGTTTGAGTGTGCTTATTATTTTATCTAGTTATATTTAACTTCGTCTTTGGGTTATCGTTACGACCTCTCGAACCCATAGTGTTTTCGTAGAATTTGGGCCCTCTTCTTGATTGTCTCGCTAGTCACCTTTGTTTTCGGTTCTTTCTGTTGAACCTTTGCCTTCTGTGATGGTCCAGATTCAAAAGAGTAACCACGTCAACGCACTTGACGCTAACCGTGGCGAATATAGAGCTGTGGTAATGAGTCACCACGGGTACACCTGCTAATTAAACGATATTGATTTATAAAATCAGATTCTTGCAAATGTTTTGTCGGCTGACTACTCGGGCCTCGGATTCTTTAAACGCATGGAAACAATTTAACGGTTAATGGTCTGTCCTGGAGATACATTTCCATATATGGGCAGAATGTATGGGCATTCTTTCAGGTCATGATTTCAAGGCCTGAACGAATAAAATTTTGCCACATAAGTTTTGAAATCCCGAACAAGCTACACAATGCAGAGGGTAAAAGTATCCCATTCCTGATTTCACTCAAAGTATTCCACAGGATTTGACGCTTTAGCCCTTTTTGTTGTAAACGTGAACACCCACTATGGAAGACTTTTATCATAAGGCACACTGAGAGTGTTGCGGCTGGCCTACTCTATTCCAATACCGTTGCGGTCTCTACCGTTCGGTTTGGCTTTTCTGATCTCGATATCTCGTCGAAAGCTCACATCCTATCTCTCAATTTTTGAGAAATAATAGATTTATCGCCTTTAACTAAAAGCCCAGTCTAGCAGGACCATGTTGTTTCTGTGTTTAATCGAGTGAGAATGTTTTATTACCATGAAAAGGGTCTCAGACCAGCATGTGTAATTAACTTTTGTTAAACGTTATTTCCTGCTCGTTTAACACCTCAGTGGTTGTGCTCGTTTGTCACCACCACCCAAGCTGCTGAATAAAGCATTCATGAAAATGAAAAGGCCACAACCAATTATTCTAAATGGCTAGATTACCTTACTCCATCATCAGAAACATGCAAAGGTTTTGCAGTGGAATCCTTCATGGTCCACATCACCGAATCCACAAAGACCCCGCTAGTAGTAAATCCTTGCTGCATAGGCTCAGTCGATTCGTGCTCACGATTCCACTTTATGCCTAATCCGTTTCCCATATAACCAGGCAAATTGACTGTCTGTTGTTTTTTTCAAATCCAGAAGTTATCCTGGTGAATTTAGGTGCAAGTCTCCTGATACATTCCAATACCGCTTGGCATTGACTTGCGTTGACAAGCAACCAATGAGAAAAGTGGCCGCAAGCGGTTGCAAAATCCAAAAGTTTCTCAGAGTCGACTGGACGAAACGCATTTCACCAATTGGAATATTTCCAACTTCCTATGTAAATGCATGCGCTGCAAATAGAACTCGAACGTATTTTGATTCCATTTTGATTTTCTCGTTGCATTCGTTTGCGCTGGAGCCAATTCAGCGCCTACTCATAATATTTGCTATCGTTGACTTAATTCTGCCTGCTCACTCCAAATCCGAACATCACAATTGCTCTTATTTGCTTTGCTTCAATGCTGTGTCGCGTTGTATACACGGTAGATTTGGCAAATGCTTGAGTTGAACCTCGGTCCAGCATACTTTCAGAAACAAGGTCTGCTAATTTTGCAAGGTCACTTAATAAAACCTTCGACTCAGGATTTATAATTTCTAGTAGTTTCATGCAATTTTACGTTGCATTGCTCAAATAATACCCAGACTGATATTAATTTGATCTGTAAATCCAGGTGTGGCTGCTCTGGACTTGGTCTTGGACGCATTTAGTTACATCCAGAAATGTAATGAGGGCCATTTTGAGGAGGGTATTAATTTGTGAATCCTTCAGTAGTCAGTCTATTCCTATTATTGGCTGCATGCAGCGGTACGTGGGTCCTAATTTCTGCGGCCATCCGTAAGTTGCTCAACATAAAAGACCTAAATGCGCGAGAAGTCACTTGCATCGCGCAGTCATGGTTTTGACTGACTGCAATGGCTTTAGACTATTATACCCAGTGATTATTATCATTCACTCGGGGGCGTGCATAGATCAAACAAGTATTGGGTCACAGGTTTGCAAAGGTTTTCCCCAGAGAACTTTTACTGAGGTATTCACAGAAACAGTAGGTAAACCAGCGTATTTGATTTTTGAGCAATCTTCATTAAAGGCTCGTAGAAACAGAAAAACAGTTCCTTACACCAGGAAGGTGATATTTTAAGGGAACTAAAAAGAGGGATAGCAATTTGAACCGTTTAAAAGATTTTCCATCACACCCTCAAGAATGGAAAACAGTTCGTTTTTACGGACACTAAATCGACTCAGCGATCTGGTAATTCGCTTGATAGGTATAACTTAAAACAGGATATATGGTTGGTGCAAACTGGGTTACATATATTTAGTATCCTGACAGCCTTATCTCACAGGCCGTGCGCAACTCGCGCAGATGCTCTGAGCGGCAAACCGATCATTTAACCAGCTAACAATACTGGGTATCAACAGGAATTTGTATTGTCCGAAACCGGTGACAAACTGCCGAGAGATGATCCATTCCGGTAGTTCATAAGCAACTGAAATCCATGCTCAAATGCACCTGCAACATATTTCCCTCAATAATTTCCTTGCTTTTATCCCAAAATAAAAATCGTTGGCAAAATTTATTTTTAGTATGCAGTGTACCCAATTATGTCGATTCGTTAGAATATGAAGGGTTGGGTGTTAACTTAAAGAGGTCCAAAAGCAGATAAGTTGTTGGATAGCCAAAAGTACTACTCTATGATTGGGTAAGTTTTATCAATGAACAGAATTTTTGAAGACAGAAAACTGCACACATATAAACAATCTGATTCGATGATTTCCTGTAACCGCTCATCATTTACAATAATTTATCAGGCGTTAACCATAAAATCATCAAAACAAATC
Source organism: Fasciolopsis buskii (assembly GCA_008360955.1). Lineage (NCBI taxonomy): Eukaryota > Metazoa > Platyhelminthes > Trematoda > Plagiorchiida > Fasciolidae > Fasciolopsis > Fasciolopsis buskii. The sequence continues at coordinate 62,954 of LUCM01009923.1, read as the reverse complement.
AGTTCGACTTTACTGAATGAGCAGTCAGCTTGGATCTGTGTAGACATGCCAATAATTAATCATATTCACTTCACCGTGATGATGAAACTTCCATTCAATAACCCTAATCGGGTTGGGTATTTCGGCTATAATTTTCTGTGATATTGTTTCCACATGCTTTCGTTCTTGAATGAAGGAAACAGTCACCAGGATTGCAGACCGCACTGGTAAAAGGGACGGGAAATGCTCCTTGTCTTGTTTTACCAATGAGCGAATTGATTTCGCTCACTGCAGTGGATTAGATCTATTGGAAACAAACGGAAGCTGCCGTAGGAAATTTCCCTCTACCTGGTCACATCTCGCCACTGAAACCCGTGCTGAAGCCTTGTCCGGATCAGAATCTTGACCTTCGCAAAATGTCGGAAATTAAACGGTTTCACCTCAGTCGTCACTTTCACAAGTCACTTCGAAATGTGTTTCCCTTGATTCTTCCACTCACTGTTAACTCATTTTCGATCTGATTGAAAACTAGGTGAGCCAGTTCATCACAATTTCACATCATTTATTAGAATGAGGCTAGTCATATGAAAATGAGTCAAGGGCAGTGCTGTCCCCCTCAAAACCGTTCACCATCCAGCTCGTAATGGAGCACCAGAAAAGCAATTAACGGGGAAAAATTTCACGTGTCATGTGTTGTTACATGATATAATCGCACCTCCTAATGATAAACTCAACACATTTATATTTTTGGCTTTGAATCTTTCATGATTCATTCCACAGAAGCCATTCATTCTCTTGTCAACAATACCCCATCAAAGTTATGGTTTAACTAACTGCATTAGTTAAAGCTTGCTTGTCTTTTATTTCTAATTTATGAATGTCAGCCTAAAAAAGGCGCCTGAAAATCACATGAAATATGCCACGCATCAATACACACGGATACACTGATGAAATCGTCACCTTCAGTTATTTAGATGACAAAGGTGGGTGAAACTCAAGGAAAATGTCAGATTCTTAACATTCCAATCAGCCCTTTCAATGCTATGTACCTGATAAATCATTGTCATTGTTTTTGCTGAATTAAAGGCAGGTGGACAGATATAATTATTTGCCAATAATCGTGACTGCAGTTCTTCAACAGGAAAATGGCGCACCAAAGTATAACATTGAGGAATAAATTTAGGGGGCAGATTAAAGGCTGCCAAATGCGGCGGATTCAGTAAGATTGTTTGGCCTAATCAAAGACGTTGGTTTATGATCCAAAAGATTTTCACAGAATAAGCCTCGCAAGGTATACGATGGAAAAGCAAGAATTAACAACCAGTGTTCTTGTAACAGTAAGGCGAAAAGTGAACGAACATAAAAGACTAAAATTTCGGATCAATGTGTTTTGTTTTAAAAAGAACTTGCATGTGACCAAAAATTGTGTGAAAATTAAACTTCAGAATAATACGCTTATCAGTGCTCCGGTTGTCATTCTGTGGCTGCGGAAAACTGAGTGGGTATTTCACTTGTCGAATTCAGGGAAATTGCGCAATGGCTAAACTGAGCTAATTAGACAGATGATTACAATAATAAAAGTATTAGCAAACGGGCATCCTGTCTGTCTATTTCACATGAGTCGTACGCCGATTCAGAAAATTGTCGCTGGTCAAGACGAGCCGCGACCAGTGGGATTAGGTTTCGGACCCTGGATTTTTATGTTCGAATATTACTAGTTGAGATGCACTGAGGTTACCCTAGAGCAATTGAAAACTGCAATTACGACTATGCTGGACATAGCAGATGAAGGTTATGAGAAACATATGCGGGCACTGTGCACCTATTTTGTCATATTGTATTTAATCACTATTCACTGATGGAAACCATGGAAGCTCGGCTATTTTGTTGGTTTTAAAAGTTAGTTAGAAACTCTGTAAGGTAAAGGTTACGGAAGCAAACCAGAAAAAGAAAAAAAGTTAGGGAGCAGTCTGAAAGCTGGTACAGAATGTGGGAATAAAAGGAACGTTATTATCTTAAGAAAGTGAAACAGGGTTCCGTTATTGTTTGTTCACTCTTAACCAGTATTTGTGCGGAAAATGGACTAATAGATTTGAAGCAAAAAAATTATATTGAAGAGAAATCAGCCTAAACAAGCCAAAGAATAAAGCCCATTGGGATCTAGTAAGAGTGGGATCATCAAAAACTAGCAGCACATGCTATAAGTTTATTAAGCATCTGGGGATGAATACCTGATTGGCTAACAAAGCTGGCTATCAGTGGTTGCAAAACATCTTCAACATATTATATGAGCCTTATATATATATAGGTATATATATGTAAAATTATTCATGTACTAATGAATTGCGGACGATTTGTAGTATGGTTGAAACCGCGGTACGATGTCACTGAGGAGTAAGATAGTGACGCTGCATGGGGGTTTATCTGGGACTCACTTTGAATATCTTGCCACATAAAAACATACATGAAATTCTTTTTGCCTAATCAACCTTGATTTTCGGCACCCAAGGATACTGTCATTTTCTGTGATTTTACTGGGTAAGTAATTCTACCGTGATCAAACGAATGTTCTATAAAGCAAGAGACTTGCGGAAATCCATGTTCACTGCATACACTTCTTTGGTTAGCACTTTTAAGTTATCAATCTTTTCCGACTATCACCGTATTCCCGTGTTTATTCATCCTAATTAAAAACACTATAGTGACCATAGTTTTTAGTTACTTTTCTTCCGGTGCACTTGGTATTATTCTGTAATGTGACTATTATTAACTTTGCTGTCGATCGATTTGTGACACCGACTCGATCAGAATGAAGGCGATAATTTGCAATACTAACGGATGGTACCTGTCACCTATGGCCAAATATACAGTGAGCCAAAGGGCACAGTGGAAATAGAAGTTGGAAAAAATGAAGCAGCATTAAGAATTTATGATGTTTTATTGTTGAACCTGAAACGTCAGAGCTTTAGTCAAAAATAAATTGCCCAGAAAGAGTGATCTAATCAAACATTGCTAACAAGTAACTGAAAGTATCTGCAAATGTTGACCAGGCAGATGTTACCGTAACTGCCTTCAAACATGCTGACCTCATTATTGCTGGGCTTCATTTAGATGTTGATTGCAAAATCGTGGTAATGGGGTTGGTTTCAGTTGTTGATTTCAGTTAGCGTTCATCCTAGCATCAAGACTGAACGATAAGCCATTTTAGACTACAATTACAGCGGGTAGGACATGCGGAAACTGAATCAAGCATTCTCATAACGAATAAAAGACCGGTAAGACCTTGATCATCGTGTTCACTCAACCTCCGATTGATCAGGCTTTCTTGTGGTTTCTAGAATTTTAGAATGAAGGTGAGTAAAGGCTAATACAGGAACTCAGGTGAGCTGTCAATCGAACAAACAATCAATCAACCATTCAGTCAGTCACTCAACAAATCAATCAGTCAATTAATCCACCAGTTCACTCATCTCTTTATTTAGCCGCCAGTCATCTTGATCAGAACTTGGGTGGACATGTGCTACTTTCGAAAGCTCGTCGCTATGGGCGTAGGTGGTGAACACTTTGTGTGTTGACTGCTGTGTAGAATTCTTCAAGTAAAAATCGAGCTTTGTTTGCCAAATCATTAGGAGCCGCACTCAGGTACAAGTGCTTGGCCGGAACCTGCCGGAATGCTCAATTTCTTTCGACCAAAAAGTCAACTCGCTTTTTTAGAAGCCTCCATTTGTCTGCAATCATTCATTAATTGCGGTTGAAAATAAACGTCTAAACGCTTCGGGCGCTTTCCATGCCATTTAACCCAATGGAAACGGCGAGTTATTGATCATTTCATGCCTAATTAGATGTAGGTTAGACATTCCGAGTTCTTAGTGCTTCAATCTTCCTCCATTGTCGGTGAGCTTGAAGTGCACCATCCGTGGTTCGTTTGGAATCAGAGTTTAGCCGACCACCTATCACTGATTACTAGAGGTTAGTCAGCAACGTGTAGACTTCGCCTCCGGCTTTCAACCTTGGCGTAAATACCTCTGTCAAAAGAAGGCAGTGAATGGAATTTCCTCAACAGAATCCTCATGAGGCCAGCTGTCATTTGACAGCATTTCGAGAGTCGTGCAGGTAAGGCAGTGAACTCGGACTTTGGAACCTCTATCCTTGAAAATACCGAAAATTAAGAGGCAGTCAAATGGTACATAATGTTTGTCAGTCATCGACTGTTTTGCATCGGTCCTTTAAGCAAACGCTTGAATATCTTCAAGAGAACTTTGGTCATAAACGCCATCCGAAAAAACGTCCACTGAACTTTCAATCAAGACAAAACCTTCTTTCCAGGAAAACAGTTGTTCAAACGTCGAACAACATCTCATAAGAACTAGTCAGTCTAACCAGTTAACGGAACTGAAATCAATCGTGGTGGTAATCTAAACTTTTATGTCCGGCAAATAAATAATTGCAGCTTGCTTCAATTTACTATATAATGCATAACATCGAAGTAAATTGCATTGAGTATTTGGTTAACTTTTTTGATGGAAATGACTACACTGCGGAGCTGTTTGTTGACAGCGAGCTTCCCGCTTCGGGAGTTTGGTCATCTGCAACACTACCTCACATTCCTCACTGGTATAGCTTTGTTTAATTTCCTTTTACCGCCTAATACAATTTAGCACTTCCTGTCACGATTTGATACACTAAATCAATTGGTTTCCAATTTCATCGCCATCTCACTGCAGCCCACATTAGTATGTCGCATTGCATCTTGAGAAAGCAAATCTGACTGCACCACAATCATTATTTTCACCGTAGAAGTGAAGTAACAAGTCCGAAGTAATTTCAGTGTCACTTTTGTTTTAGCTCGATCGACATAGCTTTTTCGGGCGCATGAATGCATAGCCCACATCGCACCCTGTAAAGCGCGGTTTACCTAAGATATCAAACCCGTCAGTTGGGCTGAACAACTGAAGCACTAACACAAATAGAAAAATATTAGCTTCCCTTTAGAAAACGCAACTTAAAGCTGCATTACCTCAGATGCCTGAAATTCGGCATTTTCCTTAACTTATTTGACTTTTCAAGTCCCTCCATTAATCACATTGTAGTGAAGTAACCGAAGAATTTCGAGAACTGTGATATGTGCATAGAAGACACCTTCTGCTTAATTTCCTGGAGCAGGATGAGTAGTGTACTCTAGGATAAAAGTTGGACGCGCCGTAGTCTAATGAAACGGTAAATTTGTTCATCGAAACGTAACTCTCTGTTTTCGAAGAAAGAAGACCCCTTAACCTATGCCCACCAAAAGATAGAAGATTGTTTCATTCTCACTGAAAAACCTGACGTGATTATCATTGTTTGGGATTTCACAAATCATTGAAAACCCTTTACTTTGACATTTTCCGTCTTATTTTGCTGGCTACAGACCTAGTAAAAACTATATTATGCAAAAAAAACCTTAATTTGCCGTGTAGGATAACAGTTCACACTTTCACAAACGCTTTGTAGGTTTGAAGTTTTTACTTGCGTAGAATGCAGTCAATTTCCCGAAATACTCCAGTCATTCTTTCTCCTATGAACTTATTACCGTGATTTTCTTGCATCTGTAAAGTTATTAAAATTTGTAATAATTATTTCGTCAATTCCCCACTGCAATTTCAAACGACACTCGCAGATGCTGCCAGCATAGAGAAAGTATTACAAATGACTTGTTCGAACTCCCATGTTACACAATTTGCTTCGGACAACCGTTTAGCGTTGCTGGTCGTTACGAAATCATCTGAGGCGCGTCATATTTTCGTTCATGCATATTGCACTGAGATTCTGATGCACTTCTATATATCTTCTCAAGCGCTATTTTGTGATTCGCATGATTTGGTTTAACCAGTCAGGTGTAAAAGCCAGTGAAAAAAATGGTTATATTTTAAAAACCTGTTTTTATTATTATCCGACCAATGCTGAGTTGCGTAAAGTATAGTATCGACAAGAGTCAACGATCGGCATTTAGTGTTTGTTCTGCACTTATTCTAAGGTGGCACCAGAAGCCACAATTTATATAGAATGGTAAATCTACTTATTCGATGCCTCGCGAGCCGGAGTCAAACCAGTGGCCTTCCGCTTGGCAGGCCGATCACCTACTTCCGAACGGCCGTAGTCATAGCTCGCAAATGCGAGTTTTTGAAGTCAAAATTGTTGTGCTACCCGTGAATAACATTAGGTTATTAGTTGTGTCATTGGAATGATGGTTCACTCAATACCGAATGTTCATTTTGCGTAATCAGAGTTTGATTACGTTTTCCTCCGCATCTAAGAGGTAGAAAGTATGTCCAGCAGACTGAAGTTCGCCGGTGTGCTTCTGAGTCGTGGAGTCGACTGCCCCTGCTTCGTTTGAAAACACCTTGGAAACGTTCTCTGAAGGTGCGTTTTCTGATGAAAACCCGTATAGTTCTAATCATCTGATATCAAACAATCCACTCACAAGGATGCATTTATCACGTTTTGGGGATATATATGTATATATAAAAGGTTAAAATGCACTGTTTCGACATTTTCATCCATATTTGTCACGGTCAGTATGATAAAAAAAATAAGTGTATTTGAACTAACTTGCGCTGTCCGTTGAAATCTAGTTATTGGTTATTCGATGAACATCACAAATTAGCCACAATAAATTCCTTCAAATTGGACGCGACCGCTGGACAAAAAGTGAAACTGTTACAGGCCGTGTGATTGAAAATAACTGCACGTTTGAGGCAATCTTTCAGAACCATTTTGCAAGAGATCCGAAATTCAAGCAATTTCACTGTCGAATCTTAGATAACTGTTGTTCTGACAAAACGCAATGAGCTGTAAAGTCGGAGTGCAGTCACGTCAGGATTTACCTCTGCATAAAAGCCAACTTTCTGTGTCGAATGTTCTCTCGATTTGGGCAATTCATATAAACTTTAGCGTCAGGTAAAGCCAAACGCAGCTACGGGGATTATATTCTGGAATGCACTGGTTTGTTTCAAATGTAATAGACTTAAAGGCCCCCTTATCGAGAAAACTCTGAACCTTTGTGATCATTACCAAGAATTAATGAATCACAATTCTTTAATCGAGTTACACTGTGATGATTCGAATCTACCCATGGATGAAACTCGTACATGTTTCTCAGCAAATGATATTGGATGTAATTCGAATTCCACTGAAGTCATCAAATGGCAAATTTAGAGGGACTGAGAACTGCAGACATTGGGGAATTCAGTCTAGTTCAACTTCAAATGATCAACTTTAGAAAGCCAAAAAGGTCAAATAATTAAACAAATGGACCTCATAAAATTTTTACTGATGGGTAATAATTTTACTGAACCAAAACAAGAAATTCATGAGCCACTATTTTCTATCCGTTCAAAAAAGTGTTCATAATGAATTTATTCCACTTCATTGGCAGAGAGAGAATGGATCAGAATTTCGTGCTCATTGACAAACTGCACCTAGAATAGCGAATACCATCGGAATGTATTTCATGCGCTATTTGTAGAGTTTTAAGGGAGCAGAAAACCGGTTCTATCCATCCAAGAACCCTTGACTATTTTTGCATATATATATAAAGGTTATCAGAGCCATGAAAAGAAAGTTAAAATGCTTGTGCAGAAGAAAAAAAGGTTTGTTTGGGATGACCACACACGGTACCAGATCAGCACTGACGTTTGTTCCTCTGCGTGCTTCGCAACACTGGCGGCCTTAATAGAGAATTTCTCTTAGAACATCCGCCCTCAGCAAATGTTTAAAGTACCCGACCTGTAGGGCGGTAGGAGAAAAACGGCATCTTAAAACCGCTTAAGGTCAGTAACCGACGGCCCATTTCGTCTTTTCTCTATTTATTTCAGGTAACCAAACATACTGGAGGTCCCAGTACAGCCGGCCACTAAAATACAAGGTTCATATGACTTTGCTGGCATACATTATCTAGAAATGAGACAATGGACTGCGGCTCTTTGGGTGACCTGCAGCGTGTTTCATGAAACATTACTACGAACAGAAAGTTTTGGTATGTGATAGGATGAACGGCTATCAGAAAAAAATTATCACACCCTAGACGTTGCCAGTGCTCGTTTGCAAAAGCTTATCTGGTGAGTATGTACTCCACCTTGTCTATACACGGACGTGAAAACCATTTCCTCATACATAACTTAAGGACCACATCGGAAAACGAAAGCTCAGCCGCTTGCACATACCGAAAATCAAACGGTGGCAAACTTGATGAGGTTGGATTGTTATCCACAACCCCATAAACAATTTATCTTCTAGGACAAACTAACTAAATACTCTTAAATCATAAACTTTCTTGCCATCCAAACTGCTTTCCAAAGAAAAATAAGATTTACTTTGATTTGTTTGTTAGAAATATGGTGCGTTGCCTCACTTACATTGATACCCTAGGGGATAGGAAAAATGAGAGACTTTCCCGGAGTTGAATACCACACAGCCGCATGCGCACAGAGAAAGCATGAATGAAAAATGCACTGATTTTGATAAGAAGTGCATTGCAGCAACAGGATATAGATTCGATTCCTTACCCGTCGCAAAAACAGAGGTCCACCTACAACGAATTTCTTAAGCATGGTCATGAGATAAAACGCACTTTCTGCCATGGAATCGAGCTCATTGATCTTATTGATGGTTTAGTTTAAACGGTTAGGACTAGGTCAACATACCGTTATAGAAAAATTGAATGCGCCTAGATTTTTGCAGACACAATGATGACCGATCTACTAGAGGTTTCTCACCGACTTGGAATGGATGACTGAATACTTGCAACCCGTGATACTCTAAATGAAATGCGGTATTTAAAAAGTTCGATTAGGAATAATCGGACCGTGAAGCAATCAATAATCTTGAAACCTGAAAGGGCGGTGGATAAATTGGCAAGCTGTCACAGCACAGCCAACCAATGTTTTTGAAGCACTGAGTGTCTGAGGCAGTTACGAAAATATTTTGTCTCCTATTTTGTTCTTGTGAGAAATATACCTGCATTCCTATTTGGCTTACTGCGTCTGCTTTCGGCAGCTACGGGGATAGTTTGGAGACGAAACACAAATGGAAGAACAGGCATTCCCGCGGACAAGCATGTGGGAAACCCAATTCACCTCAGTTGCCAAGATTTCAATCGATGAAAATCTAATAAATGTCGGCATATACTTTTTCCTGAACACCAACTACTTTTTTGATAGGACATTTATAACCCACGGGCAATTCTTTCGCAAAACGAAACAGTGTCAGACGGCAGCTGATCCAGCGGAGAAAACAAATTTTTTCTGAGCGTGAGTCGTTTTTCAACCCACGCTGCCGTTTCCATTAACACTAAAAATATTAGACAGTCAGGGTGAAATTCTAAATAAGCTCGTCAACCAGAAGCCAGCGGACGCTTTGGCTAAAGTACCAACGCATATTTCAAAAAAACCAAACATGGAACAAAACATTTCTTGTAAGTACTTGGATAATTTGAGAAACGGCAATTAACTCGCATTGACGGGCTTAACTGCTGGCAGCATCTAGGGCAGTTGCGCTCCGTAATCTGGGAAAAGTTTATTGATTATCTTCTTAGTATCTACAACACACTGATTCAGAATGAGCGAAACCGCTTGTCAAATTGTATGCATATAAGTGAGGACAGATTTAAAAATCTTTGAGTGACTATTTCGAAACTTTCGGTTAAAATATTCCGTGGTAAGAAATATCGGGGATTCGGTTAATTTGCCGAGTTCCTTCTGCTTCTGAAACTTGATAATTCTTGCAGCTTTTCGGAAATGATAAGGTTAATGGGATATATAAGGATATGAGCTCGCAATATGCATTCGTTCATCAAGGATAATTACCCATTGTTTGAAATGGACACGACTGTCTCTTAGTCGATCATAAGCGTTACTGAGAAATATATTCAACGACTATTCAGTTTTTATCACCAGTTGTTTTTATTGCCCTGATTTGTTACAAAACGACTCTGAATCCGTAAAAAAATTTCACAAAAAGCTTTTCTCAAACGAGAGTCCAGGGTACTTAATTGCATGGATCACCGTGCAGGTTTCGTGTGCATGGTGACAGACGCATAATTCTCAGTCCTAAAATGTCCTACTTTGTTTTGCCTTCGTTCATTGATCCTTTTGTACACGCATCTTAAAAGAGCTACTAGAAATCTACATAGCCGGAGTAATATATGAATTTAACGTGACACTACTTGAAGTAATGTTTAAGGAAACGAACTCCATACCTAACGGTTAGTCCTTCACAAACAACTACAGTTTTACGATCGTGATGGAGTTTGTCAGGAAAGCTTTCTCCATATGAAGTGTTAGCAGAATCCCTTTCTGGCAGTCACATAGTGCTTGTTGCTTGCTACTTGATAAGACCACAGATCTCTGTATTCTATAGATACAGCCTGTTTTTACGGAGGCGCAAAAACCTGACATCTTGGTAACAGATTTTATTGGAATGTAAAATAACATTAGCTTCGTTTTGAGACTCGAACATAAGGGGAATGAACGGGACTACCGGTAGCTAGTTTACAGTTATTTGGAAACACTGCTTCACTGTGCCCGTCTTAGAAAGTCCTGAACTATTGCGTAAGTAATCGATAGGTGCACACGTAAAGAAGCAACTATGAACAGCTGACCACCTGGAGAAGCACTCCAAGCACTCACATCCGATTTACTTTTCGTGGTTATTTTTTCACTTGTCTCTTTCAATTGCACTGATATCTTTTGGCGTGTTCGCAGTATAACTTAAATAATGCAGCGTATCATTGTGCAGTCAATGACAAATACAAATAAGGAATCAAGGAGTTACAGACAACTTTATCTGTCATTCCAAACATCTGAAATTTACTTCATTTATTATTGCTTGAAGTCCGTGGGGTAGGCTACTTTCATTCAGTATCTAAATATTATCGATGGTCCGAACACTTATCGTAACGTACAGGTCAGAGTTTATTTTTCAAATGTCTGTAACAGGGTGATAATCCTACGCTAGAGTGATAGAAATGGTTTCTATTTTGGTGTAGTATTTATCACTATACAAGACAAATTTGAATTATTCCTGTGAGTTTCCCTTTATTAATTTGCTTCAGTTGTGGATTCCAAATGAGCCGAGTGTGGCTGCCTGCAGGTTCTACGATTTTGTTCAAATTGAAGGTGGATCCAAACAATGGTCACATTAATGAAAGCGTACATGCATTTTGATTACGCCCTTCTCAGTGAAATCGTGACATCGCCGAACGTGTACGTATAAGCATCCAATTTAGTCCCGCTTGCAAAACATATCAAGTGCTCATAGAAGCTCTTTGCTTGGCGGCCACCCACTTTCTACATCACTCGGTATTATCATCAATCTTCGGTATTTTATTCTGCCCATTTTCGGCTAGATAATTTGTTGTGCAATTTTTATTTAAAAACAGCCCAAGTGTAGGTTGTGATTGCTTCCTGCCTCTGTATTAGTCGAAACAGATCAACCGTAATTGGGATTAATGAAGGCAACAGAAATTACTGCAACAAATCTGGCTTCATTTTGCACCAGTGACATTGAACAGAATAATTAAAACTTTGTTGTTTTGATGCAAACAACACATGTACTACTTTGACGGCCATTATAAATGATGGCGTTATGTTTGACATCGGTATTGCAACGAAACGTGGCTCCGGTTTCAATACTTGCTCAGCTTCTGATTCTCCAACGGGTCAGGAAGTTTAAAGCTCAGTGAAGGAAGATGAAAGACTGTCGAAGAAAACTGGTCATGTGTGATGGATTAACCTTAATCTCTTCATTACGTGGATAAAAATTTTGAAACATTCCAGCAACTTAATAAAATAATAGTGATAATTAAAAACATCTACGTACCGCTAACTTGTGTTATTTTATACTGATAAGCCTTCCTGGATGAGTGATTAATATAAGAACTGCCATCATTAACAAAATTCAGCTAGCATCTCCATTCCTTTACGGCAGCATTCTATGAAACAAGTGAACTGCCTAGCCCTTCGCTCTCAATGTGGAATTTGATTGGCAGGTCGATAAACTAGGCCAATCAAATGATCATATTAGTTGGAATCAAATGCGACTGAAGAAATGCACTTCATTAACTAGCAGTGAAGAAAATAACCTTGTAGAATGCTTATAGATAACCTGGAGTTTGCACGTTGAAGGAGGTTAAAATAGCAGAGTTTTCTGGAGTTCTTCAAGGCGAAAATCAGGAAGCCAAATTATGGGAAGTAATTAAATTTCCCTCGTTTCAGTTAGGGTGAAAACATAATTAAGCAGATCTCCCTTCGTCCAGTGATGGAATTCTCTCACTAATACACTGGGAATTACGCATGATAAACCTGAGGGTCAGGATTTTGAACGAAGCTAATTTAAAGGAGACATGGTTTGTTTATCTTTTGTGAAGCAGTTCGATCGCTACAAACCGCCAAAAGGTTTCATTCAAAGTCCATGTCCAGAACAAATGATTTGCTTTCGTTTCGGATTGAATTTCTGTGTGCAGGGAACTTATGAAACTATCCAAACAGTAGGTTTTGAATATTATTGTGGTGATTAATTTTCGAAACTTTTCTTTCTCAGCACTTCGAATTTAACGCCAGACACTTTCTCCTTAAAACGCATTTGTGCCCGCGCAACTGCTGAGCCATTCTTTGGATTCAGTTTGGTTAGAATAGAATTTCTTTTCTTTGTGGACGTTCACGAAATACGTGGTCTAAATGCAAAATAAGGTCTCGGTAACTGAATGAAATAACTATCTGATTACTGATTCGCTTGTTATTCTGCCTCAGCAAGTGCACAACTGGAAAGGGTTTTGTGCTTTTGTTTTACAGAAATACATTAGCAGGGAGTTTTCTTTATAGCATAATCTTTGTTCATCACGAACTTTCACATAAATCTAATCAACCAGGAACTTCTGCAAGTGGTTCTGACTGTCCGAGTGGTTTAGTTTCTAACCAAGATTAGTTCACAATTTAGTTCAGTCAAAACAATTGATTTATTTTTCACTTTTGTTTTTAGCGGCATTTGTCTGACTGACGACTGGATCGATTGCTGCTTACCAGTCAAGTGCTTTTATCGATCTCCACTGTATCGTCAGCATTTTCGCTAGATCCTGGCCTGACTTTGTACATAAGCATGCTATTATCACCCATGGAAACTCCTCGATGACGTTTGCTGTCTGAAGGTCAAAATGGTCAACTTTCAATATCATTTGAGCACATGAAGTCTCAGTATACTATACCCTGTGCTTCGTTACACGCATACTCGCTTAAACATGTACATTCAACCCCGACGATTCGGAGAAATTTCCAGTCTTAAATTTAATTCTTTTTCAGTGCGTACAAGCAGATTAATGATGGCCACCATTGGCTTAAACCCGAATAGCAATCAGTAAGACAAATTGCAAATTTCGGCTATACTGATCATTTGGATCTGACGAAGCCTGGTAATGGAGTCTAAAGTTATATTTCATACAGGTAAATCTCTATCAAATCACATATACTGACAAATGAAAAACTGTGGTTAAATCTAAATTAAAAATAACATTGTTTGATGTTCACAAAATGCGGGAAAATTTATTGAGGAACATTATACATATTGTAGTCAGCAGGTCGGATCCTAACACCACCACAAACATGCCATTTGCACTATCATCTTACAACGGTTTTCCTACCATTTAGGTTTTTTCCTGTTTTTCGCCGGGAACTATGTAAAACGGACGGTATGTTTTAGATACAGTGTTTTTTTAATACATGCCCAATCTGAGCAAACTGGGCTTTCGATAGACGAGAATCATTTTTAGTGAATGTTCAGTAGATGCAGCTGGCACTCAGCAGATTGTTTCATTTTTAGCACAAGTTCAGAAAAATTAAGATGAATTCGGGCAGCATGGGGTTTAAATGAAGTACAAGACGATTCTTAGTGCAGCAATGCTTTCCGTATCAAAAGTAAGGAAGACAAAATAGTGTGAATCTATTTTAGGTGAATCCTAGAAACCTTATGAAATTAGCAATCTCAGAGAGCTTATTTAGATTTGAACTCAAAATGAACATCCGTCATTTAGACATTTCGTTTGCAGGTCTGTTCCAGCTAAATCCAACGAGGCTTTTAAAAATCCATACTTTTCACATCTCTTTCCCACAGCTTGTATTTATGGGCTTCCCGCAAAGTAGTCATCTCTCGTGACAAAGGAAAACCAGATGAAACAAATGTCTGAAAATAACCCTGTCTACTTAATTTACCAAGTTTTGGATGATTTTGGAGTATGGATGTCTGGATCAAAATATTTTTCTCTTGATTTGCCACGGAAGTGATGTGCTAAGAAAATGTTAAAAATCCAAGAAAACAGTTTAATGGATTTCAGGGATGAGTATCTTTCATAAAACTGGAATGAGAGAGTTATCCTGTGGATCCGTTTTCTACCGTAAAATCTATTTCAGTTCACATAATTTCCGGATAACAAATTAGAAAATTTGCATCTTTGTGAATACGCTCACAGTTACTTGGGAGTAATGTGTGGATTGTATGTCGTTGTTTGACTGACTACCTTTTCAAATACAGTTTTCACCCTCAGACCTAAAGCCACTCGGCCAACCTTGCATGAGAAAGGACCAGGTCCAGGTTGCGCTCTCATTAGAACCATTCAGCGATGTTTAACTGCCATTCTACCCAGAGTTTTAGCCTCAGCTTTCCAACGAAACGGGTGTGTTGCCAGTGCAACATCAGCCCTTGCCAAGCCTGTCAGGATTAACGAGTTAGGGTGCTCAGCTATCGTCTCTAATGACAGACAGTACGAGACGAGTGCTTCGAATAGAATCCCGGTGTCTATTCAGCGAACTCCATCCGGAAGTCACCCACCTAATCGGTCTTTCTCCACAAAATGTGCCAGTGTCCTGTTAGCTTACCTCGCATTTGAAGTTCTTATGTATAAATGTCACAATTGTTTGTGAACAGTGTGCTGACTAGATGTTGCTACGTTGAGCTGACCTAGATCAGATTTCCTGAGGATTGCAAGTAAAAGGTGTGGTCTGAGGACAAAACTTTTGTCTGTTATTTAGTACGAATATTTGACTGAGCAAAAATTATCCAGGAATACTGGTGGTGGCATTTGACAAACGAATAATATAGCATCCAAATGGTAATTACACGCGATAGTGAATAAATTGAGGTGAAATGATAACAAAATAAAAATAAACCACTGTAATTAAAAATAGATCCATCAAAGGCAAAAGATTGAACAAATGATAGAAATTGCGTTAGATAATTGGTACATTTTCGCAGATGAAGCGACATCACTGAATCTTGGCATCGTCAAGGAAAGTCGATGTTGACGGTTATGAAACCTAGCTGGCTTTGACACCTTATCAGATTTCAGTGAAATGGGAGTGGTAATGAGCTGCGAGAAAACGTCGATTGCAGTTCCTCGCTGAGTTTAGCAGTACTGATAGAGTCCGAGTCTTTCAATCCGTGTGTAATAGTCCCCTAGTTGACTTAACCATCTTGATTAAAAATCAGATTTCAACGTGAGCTATTTCCAATGTTATGAAATCAACCAACGTGTATTTAATACACAAGTGCAATGTGTCAACAAACAAGAAAAAATAAATATGATAGATTGAGACCAGGATTCAGCGTCTCAGATGGCGGAGCCACGGAAGCATACTTGGTAACGTAAGGTTAAACACCATGCATTGTGTGTGAGCACACTGGGAAAGAACGATGTAATTGACGCTGCTCCGGTTACGTGCATTTTTATCTCGCTGGCAAGATAAGGCACTGAGAACCCACAGCTTTTGTCAAGCTTATGACTTATATTGCCAAGGTGCGTCATTGTCGCGTGTATGAACCGAATGCGGCGTGGTTTTAACCCGGCTAATGTGCTTTCATGGGCGCGCCTTCCAAACACAACCTTCTGTGTTTTGCAGGCTTGGGCAGTTTCAGTGTGCATAGATGCTCAGTATGCTTCAAGACAAGCCCCTTTTTCTTAAAGCAACTGAAAATGCATTTTGAAACTTACTGAAATTTACTAACTTATTCAAAAAGGCTGCAGGAGCAAAATAAATCAGCCAATAAATTGGTTTGGCAGTGACGCTCGAAACAGATTCTCTGAAGACGGTTCATGAGTAGTTCGTTTGTGCTGAACGATTTTTCTAGGGATTTCGCCTCAGTTTTGATCTTTCATTCAAGCGAATTAGAAAAAAAATGTGCGCACGTATTTCTTGTTTCCACGTGCCGTTTTTTGTCAAATGTTTTGCGTTGCTTGAGTATCGAATAGTTAGAAGGAATTGAAAGTAGCAATAGATATGAAAGTATGTTATCATTTTATTTTGCATTGCGTTTGCGGATGTAGCAACAAACAAGCCAAGCTTTGCAATTTACGCTCAACAGAACTTGTTGCTAATACTTTCCACTTAGATAGAATAATAAAAACCAAGCAATTCTGCATCGCACATATGGTGATTTTGCCGTGGTTCGGACGGAGTAGAAGATCAGCATTAGGATTATGTATATACCTCTCGCTCTTTCTATATATATATATATATACATATATATATGAATATGTTCTCATCTCATAGTGTACCAATATAATAAACGAGGCAGCCGTAGTTTTTTAAAACTTCCATACCCGTTATTCTGCCTAGGTTTACAAGCTGCTTTAGTTTATCTTCTTTCACGATTCCCAAAATCCCTTTGGTATAACATATCGTTTGTTGGAGAGTACGTCCGAATGCACAGAATCACTTCGCATGTTTGGACACAACATCTCGCAGCACGAAATCCTGCAGCCGACTGGCGGGTTTACCCTCCTCTGCTGGAATACGCGTATTTTTTATTGTAAGTGGACAAATAATTTTGTATTTAAACTACAGACCTCAGAACAAAGATGCTGCATATTGCAACGGTCCCCAATCCATTTTCTAACAATCTATAAAAGTCCTCTGAAAACCACAATGCTTACCAAAGTCCAGAGATCAATTTACTATTGGATTATCAAAAGAATTTTGTTTTCCTGATTCACGGCTATATGCCGCCTTTTCTTCAGACATAAATCTCACCATGTGATATGATCACTCAACTGACGATAAAGAAACGATGGAAGCACTGTACAGCTGTTTCATCCTTCTTAGGAATCATCAGCACTGCCTGTAAAACTCGCCGGCGTAAACATAAATTATTTAAATTTGCCATATAGGACTAATACATTTCCCAATTTTTCTTGTCCTTTGCGCTTACGTTCACATAAATGAGGAATTTTTGTCAATATTGTTATGTTGTTGACTTGCGTGGGATTCAAACTGGCATCAACAAGATATGTAGTTTGAGCATTATCTGAATGAGTGAAAAAATGCTCCCAAAACACAAGACTGTTAATGCTGTTTTTTATGTCTGTGCATGCGGTACTCTGTTGTCCAAACATCCCCATACATGTACACTCCCGATTCGTGTGTGGCACACAAATCTAACTTTTTAACTGACCTGTGTGCAAGGAGCCGTTCAGTGAGTAGTTGAGTCGACAAAAGGAGCACACATGTGATTCCCGATATCAAAACGTCCGAGACCAGTGATCACAAACTCGTGGAAAGTATCCAAAGTTAGTGGGCTATACGCATGAAGGGAAAGAACAGTAACCAATCCCAGAACAATTCCCAGAGTAGTGCAGGCAGATTAACAGAAGGTATCCCGATACTGCGTGGTTCATTGTCAGGCGAAATATGAAGCCAGTTGCGTAGCGAGGACACCATAGCTCATACACAAAGTCAGATGTATTCCTCTGCTCTGACCATTAGGGTCATGTGGACAACAACAATACTAACCTACAAATGCACCATAATATTTGCAGACGGTGTCAGTTTGCTTTTGACTTTAAGTATCGGTGCTACATCATCAACAGAACAATCGGCACTACTAAAAACTAAACCCTTTACATCTTAACTAAACTGAGAAAGCAGCACTACTATCAATGCACCCATCATTTTCAGACTTAAGAAATTACCCCATACGCGTAATATTGATCACCATACCTATAGTTTCTGTTTCTGCTTGTTTCATTGGTCCTATCTGTGCACTCTCTCCCTGCATAATAGTTAATAGAAAATTCGGCCTTTGCTTCTTCGAGGCAATTTAAGTAATTGCTAAACTGAGTTGCAAAATTCAAGGCCTTAAAACGTTTGTGATCTTTCAGCAAGAATCTACTGTCGACAGTTCATGGGAGGCAAACTAAACAGTGAAGGTCAATCCTGGCTTTCATATGATCGGATGTTTGATGGAACACTTCCTAGTTCATAAAATCACGGAGCACATGAATTTTCATGCTTTGTCTCGTGCAAATCAAGACAACTTGCTTCGTCATGATCACCAAGATTGCCGAGTCAATTAAATATCTCACTATTTATCATGTGCATATTGGTTTCAAACTGCAAGAGGATGACCGGAGTAACTAAAGAATGATTCCCCTGGTACTATCCGTTTTTCCGCATAGTGCGTGACCACATTTACTCAGTTGCATATTTTCAATAATTTGCTTGAAGCAGGATTGCACTGACTGAGGGATATCACTTATCTATAAGGATCCACTGCTTGGGGAAAGGGTCGTATTGACTATGAAAATTGGGGCCATACAGGACCATATGAAGTCTGTTATGGTGACAGGCCGAGCAGCAAGCTGCCAGCCATCCATGGTAAACAAGTACGGTGCTCACAGCGATCACCTCTAATTGTAAAAAAACATTTCTTAAACTGGCTTTACTCGGCAGATTTAGGTAATTTCGTTAATCTTTATTAAATGAATGTAAAGGTGAAATGTCGACATGTTATAAATACCTATATTTAATGCATTACATTATTTTCATGTAATTGCTTGTTGTCACCTGTGCTACCATCTGGACATTTATCGGATTTACTACCGCCTTGTAAGGTGTCATGAAGTTCAATGTAAGAGAATAAAAATGTATTCAAAGAAGTGAACGAAGTCTTTGTAGTCAAATTCAGCATACCACTAAGTCAAGAGCTGTTGCGTGAAAACCAGAGGTTGTCACGCCTTCTACCAGAAACTATCAAAGTCCAGTTAAAGGTTCTGATTCAACCGGACTGGGTTTTTGGCTTCAGCGCTCTAATCCCAGTTGCTGTCCCCAGTTCAGTTATGAAATTAGAGTTAAAAAGTGCTTCCAAGTGACGGTTTCTGAAATACAAAATTAAGCAAACTTTCATTACGATGCAGATAAGTGGCAAACGATTGCAGCGTCCAATCATGGAGAAGCAATGGTTCATTCTGTGCTAAGAATCATTTTGTAGTCGGTCTAAGCCTACTCCAAGGATCTGAAAAACAATCATGTTACAATTCATATAGTTTAAAAAACTTTAGTTGATTTAGGCTTCGTGAAAGCGACGGTTACCGGTGAGGACTTTTATAACATCTAGTGTCAGTTCGGCCTCTTTACACGAGTTGTCCAGTTTTATCCTCTCTCTTCGGTTTACCGCCAGCCAGGCTCTGGTTACCATGCCTTTCTTTTAAAAGCTTATGATAATTTTTCGGATACCAAATTGTTGCATTTATGCAAAGCACGTAACTGAAATACCCATTGCCTCTAGGCATCTACTATTGTGGTGGCTGGTCGCAACAGGTAATGGAAAATTTGCTTGTATTCAGTACAGCCGTACAAAAAATTTACAAGTGAGAGTCAACCCCTTAATACCCGTGTGTTGTACATGTGTCGCAACACTTAGTCTTTTCCTGCATAGCCTTCATTTGCGAATCAAATACATGAAAATCCAATATTTTAGTTGTCGTTTTGACTTTGATTGTTAGATTTGGGTCGACGAATAATTTAGACTTTAAATGGATAGCCATCTAAACATTACCCGAAATACTTCGCAAGGCATCTTTGGATTTTAGACAGCACGAAGAACCGGATTTTTCAGGAAGCCTACCGCTATCCCATAGTATTTGCAAAATGGTATGTGTTCACTTATGTAATTCGTGTCTGAAGCCGTAGCGATAAAGTAGTTATCCCACGAGAAAGAGTTCTCAGTATAACTCCAGTTTATAATGACTTTTTGGTGCGCAGTGCATAAGGAGATTTTACATGTTAGATGAAAGCTGACAACCAATCTTGCTCAAAGTCCCATAGGTGTTATTCATTAACTAAATATTTGAACTAAGAAATGAACCAACAAAAGTTGCCGCAGGTGTTTTGATTGTTTGCGAAAGCAGTCCTAGATTCAGGATGATTAAATTTTGATGGAATCAAAAAGGTACTATTATCGCCACACTGATGACGTCTGGTTCTGGTAATTGGGGTAAAT
Organism: Fasciolopsis buskii; assembly: GCA_008360955.1. Taxonomy (NCBI): domain Eukaryota; kingdom Metazoa; phylum Platyhelminthes; class Trematoda; order Plagiorchiida; family Fasciolidae; genus Fasciolopsis; species Fasciolopsis buskii. Next base: position 42,677 of record LUCM01009923.1, on the reverse strand, counting down.
ATGTTCGGTAAGACATAGATCCGAGCAGGATACAAGACCGGCAAAAACTTTGCCCTCGTTGCTTCATAAAGGCCAACGGATCCTTAATTTTCTTTTCGGCTAACCTACCCAACAGAAATTGAGTTCAGTCAGAAATCCTGCTCATTTCGGGACAGTGTTTTTCAACACACTGCATTTCAACATGTCCCTCATTTTTGTTCGTTCCATAAATAACTGTGTCGCTGTTATTACTGATTTTTCCGCATTACAACTTTACAGCGACAAAAACAACTGGTATGCTCATTGGATGTTTGTCACTCACTGACTCGTACCGTTGTTTGGGATGAATCTCGTGAACCCCAACCCGGTAACCTGATTACATCCACACGAGTTGGTCCACAGGTTAAATTTTTTACACTTTTTGCCACATCGTCGACTGGTCATCTCGAACCAATTTCCGATAAATCCAGTTCTGTAAGAATGGCTTCAACAATGAAGTCGTTTTGTAATCATGCGAATAATGTCCCACTTTGACGTATCAACATTCATTGCCCGCACTAAACTTTAAAATCTAGGACCCGGAAAGTTCTATATTACGTCGGAGTTACTAACCAACTATCCTCTTATAATGCGCAGATAAAACGAAGACAGCAGTCTTCAAACACCAAAGGTAGTTTCATGTCTTCGTCTTTCAGCGGCCACGATTAGGAGTAGCATAGCGACACGGCGTATACCCAAGGCTAATGGATGATCGGACGTTCAGTCGGTGTCAAATGTGCCTTAGATTGATGAATCCCAACTGAGCTCTTTGTACGCGCAAAGAGATCTCATGTAGAATGTAACCAACAGTTGAGATACAACTAGTAAATTGGATAATTCACTGTACCTTACTAAGTTGTCACCATTCAAGATTAAAGTTTGTTTCAATTCAGTTCTGCAGCGGCATTTTGTACTGCGAATTTGAAACTACGGCCCAAACTTAGGTATACTGTCTTTCAGACGGTCATGGAATACCTATGACTTACGTGAGTCTTCGCTGAATATCACAACATCGCTTACATATCCAAAGTCAGACAGATTCCTGTCTAAGGGATTGTCAATGCCGTCATTCTCACATGAGGATTGGGCTGTCAGCATAATCATCTAAACCACAAAAATGGAAAAAGAAATGTTGAACAAATCAATGCTGATGAATTTGGGTGAAAAATCGTTGCAAGCAAGAACTCGGCTTCCGATGTTTGCACATAGAGGTTGCATAAGTTAATTAAATTTCTTCTGCGCACCATTCATCGGTAAGCGTCAATGAGGTACTGCACGAGGGACTGAATCAAAGGCCGCTTTCAAATCAAGGTGTCGCAAAGTGGGAATTTGGTCAAAGCAACCAAGATCGAGACGAAAGTGAACTTGACTCCCCCCATACAGTTTTCGGGAGTACTCGATATTTGGTGGAGAATAATGTCTGGGAACAATTTTGATACAAACCTGACCAAACTACTTCATGTAATTTTTACAGAATGATCTATAACCCTTCTTGTGAATCCGATGCAAACGCCGATTAACAGAAGTCCTTTTTGCTTGTCTTGATTGATCAAAGGCGTTTTGTTCACTTTGATTTTAGAACTTTGCCAGCGTTATTGAAAAATGGCTGAAACAGTCCATCGGGTCCAGCCGACCTATGACTTTTAAGAAAGCCTATCTCCTTTATCACCTTCATTTCGAATGGAACGCTGGCTAACTTGCTAGTATTTTTAATTGGTTATTATTCATTCGTGTCTGCTGCCACTGACTCTATCGTTCGCACGAATCGCGGGTACTCTGATGATTCTACAGCCGGATTGAAGTCTTCGATTAGAACTAAAGTCAGTGATTACCTTCTAGAATCAGCTTTGCAGGGTGCATGGTTTTCTTGTTGATACGACCACAGGCTAGGAGCAGACAAGAGTGAGCATGGACCAAAGAAGGATCTTAGTCTACAGGCTTGGATTGGAATCACCGGTAATCCTTGGTTGATCCACGCCTATAGGATCAGTTTGAAGGCGAACGGGGATGCAGATGAGCGGATGTTTCTATTTATGACAAAAGTTGGTGTCTTCTAGGAGCGGCTCATCGCTAGAACAAACGTGGGTGAGAGGATTTTCGTTGTCGGTGAGATTGGCTGAGACGAAAAATCGGCTTCTACTACGTAGCCTAATGAGCGTTAAAATCACCAGCGACGACCACAAGCACCACTGGAAGCACCATTTGTAGTAATGGAGATAACTATTAGTGGAACTCGTCTTTGATCTCAGGGGACCTACCATCGGTGGGCTCACGCGTACATACGCGACGAACAAGCAAGAAAGCTTCAGTCGGTGCCACTGAGACGTAAAGAACCGTACAACCGACATGCACATAAAAGAGTGTTTGCTGCGATCCAATCTAGGAGCGCACACTCGGATTGCATGGTCACAGCGACCTTAACGCCAACCTGACCACGAGACCTCAAAACTTGATCACGGGACACGTGAAAAGTGCAGGGAAAGAAAGAGGCTGTATCCACGATATTAAGAATGACTAAGGAACTGGGATCTAGTATACGCGTTTCGGAGATGCAGCATGTAAATTTATATATGTATATATGGTAACATTAGTATTATTCACAACACCTTGTAAGAGAAGCTGGTCAAAAGGATCACCTCTTCCTGGTTACTAAAGAAATCTTTTAGATCCTATGATGCTTAAATGGAAATCTAGCAACATGAACTGTTCGAGAGAGTGGTCTTAGCTGTCAATGGCAAAAGCCTTGGATTTTATGCAGCAAACAATCGGCGAATACGGACCACAAGATTTCGGAAGGAAAATTAGTCTAAAGGACCACTTCGCTTCTGGTTTTGTAAAATGAGGAACTACTTTGACATTTTATGCATTAGCGAAACTTAAGTTAAACTAAAGCATAATGTACATTCAAAGATAATACATTAAGCGGGAATATTAGGCCTAATACGAGATTAAAGGTAGACGAAATTGTAGATCTCCAGTAACTGATCTCAGCAAAATACCTGAGGTCAAATGCTACAACAGTTTTCTTTTAATACTGTGATCGAACTTTCCATGAAATTTTAGACGGCAGAACATGGGTTGTTGGTAGATGTAATGCGCCAACGTTTCGACTACCGTTGGTAGTCTTTCTCAAGGCAAGTTTTACAATCTAATGCATTTGCTTGTAAAACTTGCCTTGAGAAAGACTACCAACGGTAGTCGAAACGTTGGCGCATTACATTTACCAACAACGCTGCTTTGTTAACGTTATATCATTCACAATTAAAAATCAATACATGGCGCATTGATTTTTCGATACACTCCTTACATCATTTGGCAGAACATGGGATTTCAAATGAACCAATTTAAATATTGTCTGTAGACTCATCGAAATAGTCCAAGGGCATCAATTTCAACTGGAATTCAAAATTGCCGAAGCTGTTTCGCAGAGATCACAGCTTAATCTAAATTTATTTTCAATTTACTTCTACCTCCTAGTAGAAAGTTTCTTCGGAAACAAAAAGAACTGGAATGTGTTGACGCCTACCGCACCGAAATTCAAATAAAAACGAGGACAGCTTCCAGATTCTACAGACATTCAACAAAATGAAAAAGTAACCTTACATTATGAGTGGAAGCCTGTGTATCGGGAACCGAATAAGCTTTATTTGATTTATCTGGGCGAGGATATTATTCACACAAGAGGTTTGCACTTCCATGTCTTTCATACCAATCGATTGTAACAACAGTATGCTATTTCCTTATGAATACACTACACTTGTTTAAGGCTCGCTTGCCTGCCAAAGTTCTGGGTAAAATCTAAACACAAGGAGGAGGGTTTAACTGAAATTTTTAAATCTAAGTAATCAAGGAGTTAGAAATCCCCGACAACGATTTTAAACCAATGTATTTGAGAAAGATCTGCTGTGTTACGTAGAAAACCTTGGATCGTCAAGCGGAACTGACCTCGGTTTGAATCTTACGGGAACTACCGAGCAATTTCAAAATGCCCAATATCCGGGAGACTCCCAAGGGGCGTAAATGTTGGAAGAAGTCGACAGGAAGTCATGGTAGGCCAAAGCCTACCTTTTTATACCGTAAATATGGAGTGACGCACAACACCATATGAATTGAGGTCGGGCTGATTATTACATAACAGTCGGACTGACATTCTTTTCTTGAGAAAATCCAATTTTAAATGACAACCATGCCTAAAGGAAAAGTTTCAGATTGATAATCGGTAGCATCGACGCCACCGAATGTCCTATTTCGGCCATTAGTGAGTTAACTTAGAATCTGATGGAAGAGAGTAGCCGTTACAGTTAAAGGGTTAAGTAGAAAAACGTCATTAGGGTTTGAAAGGGTTTGCCCCACGGTGCACAATATACTACTGAAATATAATTATTTTCGTTCTGCTGTCCAAAGTCAACGTGGACCGAAGTTACTTTGTTTTGACATTAAATGAAAATTTACAATCAAATGGCTGCATTTGTAAGAACTGGCAACACAATGGAATTTGGCCTCCGCTTGAATTTTTCTGTATTGCATTCCAGGCAGTCAGATCTAAGTTGACCTTATCAATTACAATAAACGTGTACAATCTATCGATCGACTGGTAACTAGCTCCTCCTGTCACAGGTTTGCATCTCCATTAGTTGCTAAGACGGAAGAGGTAAAATTAGATACACTTCCCTAAAAAGCGATTGAACAAATGCACAATCCAGAGCTAGTTGCACAGTTCGACGCCCAAGTGGCTTACATATTCGAAAGTTGATTTCCTACAGATTGTGGCAAGTTTTACTCACGTTCGTTGCACACTTCCCACAGATTGCTTTGTACCTCAAAGTTTAACCTGTATTTACCGTGAAATGTTCGTGTCATGTGCTCACCCATTTGGGGAGGCAGCCATATTGATAAATTTTCGGGTTTGTAGTAATTCAACCGCTCTCACGGTTCGTGTGCTGACTCCGACTGGCTATGATTAATTTGGCCATCGACCAGCATTGTGTAGGCAGTTAATTAGAAAAGCCAGTTGGAATGGGCGTACGTACAACACATCAATAAAACCATAGAATCCAAACCTAAATCACTCCAATGAGAGTCTTTCTCTATCAGAATAGCTGTGCTCTGAGTATTTTTAGAGATCGGGAGAAAAGGGAACATCAACAGTCTGCTTGAATAATCCTACTTCCAGTAATTTTCTCTCCAGCAAAAATCATCCAGTCAAATTTAACTTTTAGTTGGCACCATTCCAATAACATCAGTAAGTGGCATCGAGTGGAAGTTAAGTAAATCAAAAATATTAAACAAACTTATTGTTTGGTGCTTAAGTTGAGTTGCATTCTTTCGTTTTCCTTTAAAACTGAAGTACAGGTATGTCGAATAGTCGGTCGAACAAAACAGAATACACGGCATTGATCGGCTGGTTACATCTGTCTTTGGGCTCATTTTTGACTAACTTCTGTTTAGTCGTTCAAGGTACCATGCAACGTACAACTTAACTTCTGTGAACCACATGAGTGGTGAAATGCGTATCAGTTCGTTTTAAACCCCTTGATTAATGCAGGAATAACCAAAATGTAAGTAATGAATAGATCGTTATCGGACATTTCTGAATTACTGAGCCATAGAAATAGAAGAAACTAAAATTCCTGGGCTGAAACATTTGACTTCATTTGTAGTTTCAGTTTTCGGACACATCTGCAGTGGAGAAAACAACCGAAGGCCTCGACTTCTAATTTGTGGTCCAGACTATTCATACTAGTCGATTTATGTGCTACACTACAGTGATAATGCACTACTAATAAAACTTATGCCTGAACACTCTCCAGTGAGATATCTGGTTCGCACTAAGCTACTAGGGAAATATTTAAGTCAGAATGTCGTCATCAATTTTTCGGAAGTTAGGTATCCATGTATCAGACGAATCCCAGTAGAATGGAGAAGCATCATTATGAGTTAATATACCCCAGTGAAACAAGTGATGGACCACGTCTAAGTGATTCAGCATAAACTGATTTAATATTAGTGTTACTCAAGTGCTGTTGGCATCTTTTAATTTCTAGATAACGGTCATTACAAAGGCTGATTGGCTTGCCGTTTATTTAAACCAGTCGAGGATAGAATCTATAAGGTTACTGAGTCACATTCGAAAATACACCATCTGATTTAAACAGAAGACTATTGCGGACCGGATGGAAAAAGTAAAAAGCAAACTATAATCAGATGGGTTCCACAGAAACATTTGCTAATATTTCTTACGTTACAAGTGAACAGCTAGCCCCTCCTCGAATGACTTCAAGGATCGATACTTAAAATAAGCTTTTGTGATTGGCTCATCAGTTTTGGATTCCTGCAAAATAAATCGATGAAATCAAAACAGCTAGTAGGTTTTGGTATTTGGCCGAAGAAGGATTAATTTGCTCGCTATAAAATTGCAGTTCGAGGACCATGAATAGTTTGAAACCGTAATGATAAGAGAGTGAGCTCATTTTCCAAAACATCACCAATAGATATAATAACAACGTCTCCGGCGATTGCTTGACTTGTTAAACAGGGTCATAAACTCAGTGGTGTTGCGTAATTCTCAGGTGGCTAGTTCTATGACGGTGAATCTTCCCCATTAGACTTGTTCAAATATGTTTGCTGATTCGAGCTCTGCTAGCTGTAATATGCAGTTTCGTTGGTTCTTGATTTAACTGGCGTTCCCTGCAGTGCAAACCGACCTACTTAGCAAGTAATACTATTTCGGCCTCTAATGTAGTAGAACATTTCTAGCTCTGACTGTCTGTCCATCGAATTTCTGTTTGAACGTAAAAACCTCAGGACCTCCGATCAAAGTTGGACTCGTCAGTGGTGCATATCTATCTCCGCACCCAGAGTTTTATAGCCGCAGCAGTAAACATTTGCTGCAAGGGATAATGTAGTGGAATTTCCGGGTTATCCTGATCTGTTTTTAGGCTTTTAATCTGAAGTTCTCTCCATATACTTACATTTTGAACCTACAAGACACAATTTACCTTGGCCTTGTCGTGCAGAATTTGAATATTGCGCAAAACAACCCAAAAATACACTTTTGTTGCAGTGGGTTTTCTACTTCAGACTGAAGGACTCACATTCGGTCCTTTAAACGAGTGTTGCTGCATCCAGTGCATAATGGCCCATTTTGTGCACTAGCTTAATCCTGGATGATTTCTTGTGATGCAGCAAGTAATTTTGAGGTCCATTTCACTGCGTGAATTCACTCGCTCTGTTTTACTTCCGGGGTGTGGTTTACTCAAGCATAGACTACTTTCCGCAATCACCCTAGTTTGTAATGTGTTCCTATCTTATGCCAAATTTCGATTATCATCGAAGTGATTTTCGACCAGTGCTGGTTGAATGACTTTTTAATAAGTGTAAGTTTAACTTTCTTAGATCGAGTAAAGCACTAGCAATCAGAATGGAATACCTCTATTAGTGATTTAGGTTTTACAAAATTGCTGGTTGTGAATGCGCAAGTTTCCTTTTCGGACTGAAATTGAGTTTACAAAGCGGTACCTTAAGTGACTTTATTGTAACTAGATTTATTTGTGTTGACGAACACTTTGTGTTGGGAGCAAAAACGGGCAATCAATAAATAAGCATATGCTAGGTAAATGCACTTTACTTCTTTCGAGGTCTGAAAAAATAAGCAGCTATTCAGTGTGGTTTACCGATGAAAAACCATCATATTTTGACGTCACCTGTTTAGGCTTCAAGGTCTCACTTATCTTCAGAATTTTGCCACAGTGCAGCACCATATATATGCGTCTTCTTTGCTTGAATTTACTTCGACTTGTGATGATCTGTTGATGCTGGTCAGTTTGCACAATGTTTTGGACCATTGTGATTCGACGTTAAAAACTGCCAGTCATTTTGAACAGATTTTTCAACTAAGTACTTTAGTTGTTTACTTTGGTTTTCCCCGTTACATCGATACTCATACAGAACTGGCAAACAATCACTGGTTAGGGTGGCATGATGAACATCGGGCGGGAACTCCTTTTTGAGTCAGCGCATACTGACTTGATTCACCTTTCTCAGTGAATTACGTGGGCGCCATCGTCCTGCTGATTCTAAAAAGACTCCCATCAAATTACCACAAAACAAACAGTTCTCGGCATCTACTGTTCGAAGGTGTAAGGTTAGTGGTTGATGAGCCGTCATTTCCACCCTCTGTTCGCTTCAGTTTCTTGTATAGATCCCGAAATATAAAACTACGCACCAGTGGTATCTAGAGCTGCTTTTATATCTGTTTTTCTGTGAGCAGTTTGTTATCTGGAGGAGTGCCAGGGAGAAACCGCCGTTTTCCCTTAGGATATATTCAACGTTATCGAAATAATTATATTTTCTCCTGGTCACAGTGCCTGACTTATTACCTGTTTTAAGAAAAGGACATTTTATTTCTTTAGTTGCCTGGGTGCTTTGCAATATCCTCTTGTTACGCACCATAGCTATCGCATGGGTGCTGAGATGACACATCTCCCGATAACAAATTCCCAGATATCAAAGCAGCCCCAGATGCTACTGATGAATAACCATTATGCCGATCGAAGTTTCGCACCCCTGCTGCAATGTCGTCCTGCATAAATGAGAAACAATCACATAATAAAGCCAGTTAATAAGGATGGACTCAATTGGCCAGCCAAATGATAGATCAATGAGTGTTGATCTGAGAAAATTAGTATATGATTTGCTTTTGGTCCAACAAATGAACTTTGTGTCTTCTCTAAGTGATTCTTCTGACAGGATTTAGTGGGGACTGGGGATAGCTGCCCACAGATAGAACGGATTGAAGAACTGCGGCTGTACGGAAGCAGATGTCTTCCTGTCTCTTTTTCCGTTATAAAACAGATGTGGTGAGAATACATGCATTGGCATTTCAAACTGACACATTTTATAATTTGCGAACAATCTATCCACCTGTCTAAGTATGAGGTATTTAAGTGTGTTTCCGCGATGTTAACGCATGCACTGCACCTCAGCATGCTGGGACCGAATTCTAACTTTGACTACTGGCAACAAAGGCAGTAGTCGCTGGACACTCCTTTGCAATGCAAATTGAAAATGTCAGTACATCTAACTCTCAAACAGATTTTGGTTATTTGAAGTTGCTGATTTTTCAGAAGCACTGTGTCTGGAACAAATAAGGGTTTGAGTCCTAAATTATCATCCATAAACTGATCACTAGATTTCAGTAACATAAAAGTGAGTAACAATCGGCCTACTTTTGTCTAAAGGTATGTCCATGAGCCCAGACCTCATTGACCGATGCAAAATCTGACCACCAACGTGTTAGTGATTGGCTTAGCGTTTAAAACCTACTAGCTTGCAAAACGAGCTTCTGTCTAGATATGTCTTAGTCCATTTGTTTGTAAGTTAACAATTCGATGGTTAACTCAATCTTTGACTGTTATAATTGTTTGTGAAATTTCCTAGTGAACACACTGAGAGAACAACTTCGTAAACAAGCCCGTTCTCAGTGTTTCCTGCCCATGCGGATACAAATTAGGATAAAACTTTAAAAAGCTTGGGTTAGTCAGACAGAAATGTCGACGGGGAAGAGTCTGGAGGTTCTTCTAGCATTAGCCAGGAGAGAATGAACGTGGTGTGTTAACTGTTTTGTGGTATAGGCTTGGAGGAAGGGATAGAGGACTCAGAGGGCAACTACCAACTTCTTTTCGAGTATACAGCGGATGACTGTGAAGACTGATGGGGCCGGCTTCTTCTGTGCTTAAGAGATTACACTTTGCCCTCCTAGAATGTTGATCCCGAACGGTGCAGCAATGCTGACTCCATTCGGTCTACCGCTAACAGATATCTTATTGACCAGGTGGAACGTGGTAGCCCCAGAAGCTAGCATTTGTGTTTCACTCTCTCGAAATGAGCCATAGATTTCACGTTTCTATTAGTGTTGGTAACTTATGGGTGCTATAAGTCACAGGGAGTTTACAATTATAATGCCGTTGTTTTTGTACACTCGTAGATTTCATCGACTGGTAATTGCAGCGAAACGTAGCCAGAATGATGTTCCGAAAGGCAAGATAAACGGATTTCATTTTCATGCTAATTCATTCACACTTAATATTTGGTCTTCCAGTTATACACAACTAAACTATCGTATTTATTTTGTCTTCGGAATTTTCATTTCCGCTAGCAGTTATCCTGACATGTTACTATGCACATTCACAGATTTTGGTAATATAAGGATTCAAATTGGGTCCAGTCATGACAGCAGTACTCGCTGCGATTGCCTGTCACTTCTAAAACACAGTTGGTCACAACACAACCCCTAATTCGAGTTACATCTTAATTTGCATTCATTCAAAAAAACAGAAGAAACGCCGAAATCGTTGAAACGCATTATGGCGGTCTTGTAAAGCACCGGTGAGTGCCATCTGACCGACGTCTTCTAAAATGCTTACATGACGTTTTCGGGTGCATTCCGACCTTTGTAAGTTACGCTTTTCTCTGGACTCCCTAATAAATGGTGGACTGGTAGTTAGCAGCGATTTCCACTTTTATGTTTGTCATTTCATCCCGTTTGACCCAAAAAGGCAAATGGAGTGCCCGAATCATTCGTGGCCGTGCTAGCCTAAAAGCGGGCTAGTGATCTAGAGTTAAGTAGCAAAAGTTTTGGATACTTGCTTATGCTAGCGAAAGATCCATGCAATAATTTGGTTTGCTCCGGGTTTACCCTGCAGTAATTTTTACCAGTATAGAAAACTCAGATAAACAAGGAAATTTGAAGTGAGAATTCGCTTACTAAATGAACTTATCAGTAACGATTTTCTAGACGCTCTCTTCCGAGTAAATCATAAACGGATTCAGTTCCAATCTCAAGTGTGTTAAAATAATTTTAATTTAGAGCTGAAGGTTGATGATTGGTGTTGTATTTTGTACACCATGATGAAAAATTCAATCATTTAGAGGCTGCTTAGATCAGTCGACTGCAACCAGAGAAAGCGCACAATGGCAAGTAGGTTAAGTTACGGAAAGAACACGTAGAAACAGAGAACTGTCGCATCTATTTGAGAACTATTCAGCAGGAATTTGGAGCAACAGGACAAGAATGGTAAAACAAGAAAAAGTTGAGTGACAAATGGAAGCCTCATTAAGGAGATTCTTGTTTCAGTTACTAATCGATGCACTATTTGATGAAACCGAACTCCCTTGGTCTGGAACATAAATGTGGGATTGGACTAGTCTGCTTCCTTGATTTCCATAAAACTGATCACATAGCTCTGAAAATCCCATGAAAAAATTACCTGAACAGTCCTAGTTATGGTGGTATGAATCGAAATATGATGGTCGCAATTCGAAATGGGTAAAATGAATTTATTTGAAGACACTCAGAAAGATGGGTGTTGCGCCAATAGTATTATTAGTGACCGAAATTTCCTCATTACTTCCATTGTCAGCTTGCATCCTTGCACAAAGCCAAAATGATGAGAAAATTTTCCAGGATATTACTTTCCATGTCATTATGATAGAACTTCGACAGGATGTGGGCAGTCCGTTTTTTGAATCTAAGTTGACTAATAATATCACGCTCAAAATGGTTAATGTGTTTATATGTGGAACATTGTCTTCCAAGGGATTATAGTACTTGACCACTCTCAGCTAAGCTTGTCCTACCTTTTGAACGGTCTGCTGGGATGCAGCCGCTGATCTGTTAATCCATAAGCGAGAGCTGCGCAAAATGTGGAGAATAACTAGATGATATATGCCCACGCGACAGCTCACCAAATCAGAGCCGCTAATTCTCCCAGGTTTGAAAGTTCTTCGTGACCAAAATACGGAAAGGTCAAAGCTTGGTGTGAATTTGCTAAATTGGATGAAACATTGTCCACCCATAAACGCGTATGTTTTGTTCATATCCATGCTTTTCCTTCTAAAGCATCTGCAGCTGATCCGGATGGCGTTCTGCACCACTACATTAAGGGGACGGCTTTCTGGCCTAAAAGAAAAGGCTGTGAACCAAACTCCGAATTGCGTTGCCATCTTCGGAAAGAAGAAACCTGTCACCGTGAATCCTATTCCAAAATACGATGAATTATTGTCCACATTCATTCAGTGCAAAAAATGACATAGAAGGCAATATTTTTACTGAGGTTTTTCCTATCACATTTACAGGTCAGAAAGGCTTACATAATGTTAATACGACTCACTTGTTTGTGTAACGGAAACCTTTAAATGGGAATCTATACATTCTTATGTGGTTTGTTAACTAAATATCGGCATTTGACTTCGTTCGCACATCAATTAAAAACTTGCAAGTATCACTTCGAGTTGTTTTCAGGGATGTCTAATTAATTGACTGCAGTAATAAATTGTGTCACTATAGGCTCGACTTCCTCCAACTCCAGGGAAACTCAAGAGACCAGTAAGTCGAATTTCTCTCCGGCAAAACACCCTTTCGTTCTGTTCTACACTTCATTTATTGGTAAAAAAACAAGGTGTATCAATTTTTAAAAAGATTACTGAGGCAGATAAAGTGAGGAAGCTGATCGTTGACAAAAACTCAAATCAGTATGCTTTGCGTTAACAGTGACCGCAAAAAGTAAACTCGTCAGAGTGACGGACAAGCTTGTTTTCATTTATTCGTAATCGTATAATCATTCTGCATAAGCGGCGTTATTAAATAATAATGTGATGTTTTATGCCATTTTAGAAGCTGCAGGTATGTTTATTCTAGTGTTCATGATAACGGAACATTGTGCACAATGTCACCAAATATTCGTGTATAAACTGAAGCCACTCCAATCACTATGAAAAGCGTGTTGCATTTGACCGCTAAAATGAAGCTGTCTATAAACGTTTGCATAGGATTCACGAAATGATTCATATCTTCATGGAGTCATCTTTTTCGTTGTGTTCATGGATTTATATGTATTTAAGTTTAAATTACGACCTGGTGACAGCATCTGATCAGACACCAGAACGACCCTCGCCACTGAATTGCACTAGACCAACATGGCACCTGTGATGTGATAAATCGTCGAGATCTAGAATGAAATCATTCAACTTCTTTTCTCAAATTAGCCGCATTCTCCGGCCATAAGTCGTAGTTTTGAAATAATTAACGTTCACTCTCATGCTGCACCCAAAAGCGGTTCTGTGGCTCGGGTTTTGGATGCGAAAGCATTTGTGAATGTGCCAGTTAAGGCTTTAATAAACCGTAAACATATTGCTAACACATAATAGTGTACTCACGTTTACAAACAAGACCGGTTAACGACTCTCCTCAGGATTTAGCAGTGCAATGGGTGTCGTTGTTCGCACTCGACAGCAATGCAACTCCTCCGCTGAATGTATTTCTCAGTGCTGTTTGAGTGCATATTTCATGAAGACGTGAACGTCCATCAACCACAACAGCAGTACGGTTTGTACCAAGGAACGATCGACAGTAGTATTCGTGTGGGCGTATTGGTGCTTCAAATGATGCGGTTCGGATGTTATTCGGCGCAGGGGCATCCCACATCTATTGGCAACGCGCAAACTGTCTACGTCCAGTTTTGGCCACTAACAAATAAGATGCAAAGAAACTTCATTTTGTTGACACAAGTAACTAGAATACAAGTGAGCCAACATAGTTCAACAAGAGTTGACTGAATAATCACACTAGTTGGTGAAATATAACGGCCCATCAGAAGTAATCGACATATCCTCCCTATTCTCAGAAAGCCGAAAATCCTTGTTACTGCGGGAAGTCTATCAGCTACGCAAGGTTGAAACTACTAGAGCTTCCCCGTCCAACGTAATTTTTTTTATATTGCACCGGCAGAGGCTGTACCAACAGGCAGTCTTTGGTTGTTAATGGCAGCGAAAAAGATGGCAGCCTAGACAAGATATATTTAAAATAACGATGCATGATGCCACAATGGCGTGAACTGCTGGTAATACTTTACGTTTCAAACAGCGCCGCGGACTGCTTAGTTTAAAGCTGATGTGCATGACAGATGAATCCCAAGGCTTCGTGGTTGTTAACAGCAGTAAATTTCTAACCAAACAGGTGCCTGTGCAGGCTTGTGCAAGCCTTTTGGAAACACAGATGACTAGCTTTCTGCGCTAATCAAGAATGATATCCACATCAGCATGGGATAAGAGCTGAATATGTTTTAGCAGATTCAGGCTTAAGAAAGCAAGATTACAGACAAAAAAGTGTTCCAAAGTGAATAGATTAAAATGACACCAGAAAGAAAACCAGCTTGCCAAGAAAAAGAGGAAAGGGTATTTTATTGGAAACCACCAATAGTATAACACAGTTCACGTATATCGGTAAGTAAATGTGTCTCGGCGGTTATAGCTATACATTTAAGATCGTGGTGAATCCTTTAGAAATCTTAACATATCCATGACAGAAAAATTTACACATACCTGAAAAACACCTGAGTGGATCAATGAAAACACTGAAACGGTAAAGTTTGTAGAGCAAATAATAAAGGTGACTATCATCCATGGAGCACGCGGAGTAATAAAGAACAATATCATGTTTTCATGAGTAAACCCGTACCAAGATCGTGCTCGCTATCGCTAAGAAACCGTTGGAGAACGATGCGTAGCACTAAGACCAGAGGTCAAAAAATTCACCGACGTAAGCCGAAATAATAATGGGCAGTTTTTAAAAATCTTAGTCTTCTGTCAATGGATGTCTATGAGTTCAAATTCGCGAGACCAGTTATTGAGAGCCTGATAGCATACAGAGCATTTGCACAGATTTCCTTTTCATGCCTCTTTTACTTGGTAAACATCTTTTTCGTCAAACGTTTATCTCGAAAAATTGTGATGGTTGTTAATCAGCCGTTAGTGGAATTGAAATCGGCATGGTCAAGTTCGATGACTCCAAAGGAGTGATTACGTTCATTCGCAAAACGACTGCAGATGTTGGCAAACTGGCGCCCGAAATCTGTAAGGCTTCATAAAACAAAATCAATTTCTATTGTCAAAATCATTCAAACGAATGTGTACAATATGAGAACCAAGATGTAGAATTGTTTACCCAATAGTAGCCAGAGCTTTAATTACGGTAGGAAAAATGTCGGGCATATTAAAAATTCAACCAGATCCGTTCGAAAAATCATAGGTACCACGATTTCCGCATCAATCATATAGGGATGTTTGACCTACGAGACTGGAGAGTGTATGTACTTCATATGAGCTTCTGTGCAGAAACGGTAAGGGAAAATTTCTGAAAATGGTTTTCTGTTTTTCTATACACATTTTGTTGTCCTACAAGTTGAACCAAGCTTGTCCTCACTTTAAATAGCAAGGTATGTGAAGCTTATGCTTGGGCAATAATAGTGTGAGTGAGACTGGTAGCCTGAACTGCACTTTCCGAGAACGGAATATCTAAGAATCAATTGTTTATTCTCTTGTTGTCAGTTTGGCAGCTTATTCTGACAATGCGTAGGTAGCACGACTGGTTTCACGTGCCTCGGGTTTATCCAACTTGGTCTGACATGAACTTTAAACCGACTCAGCACCAGAGGTGACGGACGTTACATCTAGTTATTGTTGGTGAATGCAACGGATGCACCAAAATCTTTGTTTTTTCTGGTCACTAATGTGTGCCGTGAATCAGACTGGTTGATTCCTGATACTCAACCGCTCTACAGTCACTCTTCCAACTATAATAGTGTTTTGCAGCTAAAGGATGTAATTGCAAACAGACTGGTTTTCATGCTAGTCATGTGAGCCTAATTTAGCCTTTCTGGCACGCACAAAAATGACAGCCTTGAATTGCCGCTGAACCAGAAAATTCAACTTCTGGTAAAATAGGTTCATCCGGTTGCAAGCAAATAGTTTGTTATTCTTCAGAGCATAGGTGTTTTTTCCAAGAAAATATATAAATAATGCTGACTCGTTTGCATCATTTCCAATCCATAAGGATATCCTTAATAGTCCGGAAAGTTTCATTTAATCAGCCAACATTTTGAAGCCTAATTTGCAGTCCGCTATGACAATTGCCGTTAAATGTGTTGTATATAATGTCAAATATAATTCAGATTTAATAGGATAGCTAATCTTTATGGTAGGGTAACCAGGAAACATGGTACTTTTAATGAGCTGATTAATGGATATGTTGTGGCACACACGGTAAATCCTGAAGTTGCAGGATTGAAATTGGACAAGAAAAACCATTTGAACGTCTGTGTACGAGGCAGTTGTACATTTTGCATTCAGTTCCAAAATAAATTGTGCCGAAAAAACCTTAGTTGCTCCCACTGGCATTGAATCTGATCATTATTTTGCATTTTTTTCACTCTTATTCCATAAGGCCCACAGCTGATGCCGGTAGACAGATGAGTGTTTTTTCTGTTCTTCCTGGCAAAAATTATCTCGGTTCTGCCACCGATGTTCTACAAGCAACTGTTGGACCAAAAGCTAGTGGCACGGCACTTCAACCCAAGGCAATAGCTTTTTGTATTTTCATGATTGCCAATGTATATTTCTAGCTTCTGGACATCAACATTCTTTGCGCTTCTGCTGTTGTGGTTGATGTAAAGCAGTGTATTTGGCGATTGCTGCGTTTCTAAAAGGTACGACATCTATGCTGGCAGAAGTGACCTTAGAATTAGTCTAATTAGTCTAGTCATGTTCCATCTTGGACAAATTTCTCATAATTGCTTTACCACAAATTGCTCCATGCGCAACACCAGACAATGTGTAGGACTCTACAATCAACAATATATCAGCATAGAGTAACACCATAGTTTTTTGGCCTGAGCAGAACTTGGGCACTTCGGAACTGGGGATAACCCCAATATCAGGTAGGTCTTTGATTTCCTTGTTCCACATGATCCAGAAGAACGAAATCACAAACCTTTTTGGCCCACATAAATTCTTTCAAGTGTCTCTTAGCTGCAACAAAACAAATTAAACTTTCCGGGACTTCATGAACAAAGTGATTCACTGTCCTTATTTTGCCCTACTAATGGCTGATGACCCGTTCGTTGTCAGTATAAACGAACACGAGAATCGGGTGCAACTGCAGTTAGTTTTTCAACCCTTCCCGGTGCACGAAAAATCCACCAGTTCTGGTGCCCCAGTTATTGAGAACCCTCATGTTTACCCGGTGGAGATGTTAAATCCCACTGACCAAAATGAATTGTGCCTGTTAATGCTCAGAATCATGGTCTTCAAAAATTTTCCTTCGTTACTTTTGCACTATCAAATGCTACTGCTTATTCATACTAAATTGTACAGAGTACCTGCAGCTGCTCACTGAGCTAATGGAAGAATATCGCGCAAGTCCCACTTAATTCCGGAAGCTCAAGCGGTAATACGAGCAGTTAAGGGCCCTTTTGGAAAGTGCTCTTGTGCACGTAAGCAGTGACGAAGTGGTTAGCCGCATTCTGCACACAGATGCTCCTGCTGCATGACTGAAATATACAGGTAATAGCTCAGAGTATCTATCATCGGTTTTCTTGGGGAACTTGCGATTGTCACAGGCCCGATACACTGTATCTGCTTATGAACTCCTTGCAATCTACTTTGGAACAGTACAGTGCCGATACATTTTAGAAGGCTGAAACATTATCACCTATGCTGGTCACAAACCTATAGACCTTACATTGGTCTCTAACAGTGACAGATATTCACTGACAAAAGTTCAAGACCATCATTTTTTCTTCCGGTGCATCGCCAACATGAGGTAAAAGAACTTCTAGGTATTCTCGTGACGTTTCTCAGACCCGTACATTTTTACCTCCAGTCTGTCAAGCTGATATTGCCAGGGCGGACAAAAATGGTGCAAAACTACTTAGTCACCGCTCAGTATCTTCCCTGTGGCTAAGGAATTTATCCATCTTTATGTGAAACATACTGCTGTAAAGAATTTTTCCTTTCCTGATACAGACTGCCTTATTATTTGCAACTTTTTCACTGAAAAGCGCCAACTTTTAGTCCCTTATCCAGTGGCGCTCATGATTCTTATGTGCTTCAAATTCGAATCTCATCCCAGGATATGCGTATTTACTAACCTTGTTTTGAGTTGCTATGTTTGGTGTAACATAAATGAGTATGCTCCAGTTTGGGGAAGTCTTTCTCTTTCCAAGTTTTTGCAGCAAGATTGACCAAAGTGACTAATCCTCATCTTTCTCCGAAGTCACTACTGATGAAAAGTGTTTTCATGTCCATGTAGACGCCATGGATCTTTGTGCGCCATCGTTGTCGAGTAGTGAGTTGGATTAGTTTCTGTGTTTTCACGTCTGCTTCTCTAACTCCACGTTTCACGCACCAATTTGAGGCCACTCCGTCAACCACGCATATCGCGGGCCATATCTGGACAAGCCTTATTCAGCAATTATGATTAGCCCAGACAGGTGCTGCTGGTACAATGGTTTCAAATACGCCTTCCAGCTGGAAGGTATGGGCTCAATGGAGAATGTGCGCTACTGTATTGATCTCATGAGAGCGAACAGAAGGTCGGGTTTTTTGAGAGTGGGAAGTGTGCCGAAATATCTGAGGTTGGTGGGTGAACTGCTTAGCCCACACGAAAGGCAGTCAAGAATGAAATCGCAGTAGGGATCAAAATATTCGATACGATAAACAAAGGGAAGCAGGATTTGTGCGCATCAATATATACAACTCAACCATAATGATAGAAATACCCATTGGATCAGTACTGCATTGACCGAGTCGTGTTGCGGACGCATATATAGCATAATGATTAACATCAGCCCAATCATCACTAGGTACAGATCGATCGGTGGGGCACATAAAATCTTATTCCGATATTGTTTATATACATATGCATGCCAGTATGCATTACGTAAACTACGATAAAAAATCACGGGTAACTTGGACTTGCATCAGAACGAATGAGCAGCGTGGACAATTATTTAAGGACAACATAGCACTCGGCAACGGGGAAAACATCCGAAAGCAAGAGAGATAACAATTCACAATGGCGAAAATAAACTAGTGACGGAAGTCACTTCAAATGATCCTGACTGAATGCTGCAGAAATTAACAACCAAGTCACCGCGAAAAAGAGGGGGTCAAGCACTAGTTTAAAGGTCTATCAAGCAGTTAAAAATAGGCACACAAATATGCCTAATTAAATCAACGGGGAATTCCAATCTACGCAATCTGTCAAAATTGTCAACCATTTACGAAGTCAGTCGCATATTGCTTAGTAAAAGATGAGCTTTACATATACAAAATTCTGCATTATGAGAATATTTAACACTACCGCTTGACTGCCATGGACAATAACTCAAGCATTACAAACGCATCAGTGAAAGGTCCCATCTAGGTCATGTTCCACCTACTGGGCAAAACCCATCTTGATATCGGACTGCGAAATAAGAAATCGGTACTACCCAAACTACTATCCACATTAAAAGAGGAGCCCTACTTTGGCAACGAAGGATAACGAAAAATCTGACGACTGTGCCATGAGCAGTTTATTAGGTACAATTCACTATGATGCTTTCCGGTAAGAATTCAGCTACCGAGTGAACGATGTAGCGTCTGTTACACTGAACATATATTGCAAACGTGAGTGATATTTTTGACTACGCTAAACAAGAGGGAACTTGATGCCATGAACGGTGGATTAACTAAGAGAATCGCTCCAGCACTTTACCTAAGGCAGAATGGCACAGGGAGCATCTTAGACATGGACATTCTCGCCGGAGAATGCAATCGAAAAGGAAGGAGGCGTGACCGGACCAATATCTGCACTGACAGCTTTGTCTCAGTGGAAAACAATTTGAATATCGAGTGAATCGCGTTTGACAGAACACAGACATGTCCATAGAAGAAACGGTATGTTTGTCAAATATGTTTCGTCGAACAAAATGGTAACCTTGATTCGTTCAGAACTCCCGACGATTTTTAGCAAATTTGGGTTGATGCGAGGCCACGGGTGAGTGGAACCAAATAGCATGTGCACATCTATTAGTGAAACTCTAACTTTTAATTCTCTCATTTACTTCACCCCGGGAAATAGTCAGTTATTGCACCTTGTTGGCACATGGTTCTTGTATTCATATTACTTGTGCACCATGGCATCTGGGATTATTGGATGAATTCATTTGGCTGCTGATCATTTTGCCCAAGATTTTACTTTTCCACCAGAGTTCAAGGTACATCTTCAGCTTTAGTACTTCAGGTGAAACATTCTCCTTTCGTTCAAAACTGTCGGAATTTATGAACGAATCAAGTTTCATTTTTGCTCGACAATAACTAGTACTCGGGTGATAAACACTTTAAATTCTCTACGGCGATGAGAAGACACATCATAACAATGATTCGCGGTTAAGAATGAGGCATTCAGTACATCATAATACTCAAAACACACCACAGTGATACCAGTTCGGCACAAAAACTCCGTATATATACAAATGAACTCTCGTGATACAGGTCATGGCCTGTTTGTTACACATTTTACGTTTCACGATTTCAAGTTTTACTCAACTCAAGTGGTCTTTACCGAAGCAATTATCACTTGGCAATAATACTTTAAGCAGTTCTTCAATTTTCTTACCGTTATCAAAACAAATAAACTAAACTTATTTATCGTGAACTAATAATCACATAAATTAGGTTTGAAATGTTATTGCATGTAATATAGACCGTTGGGGAAGAAACTTAACTACTTATGAACATTAATATTTCTTACCCTCTGAGTGAGTGGCCAATTTTAATTCTCAGATTTAAGCAAACTCGTCAAAACAAAGTAATTACGAGAATAATGACGATTATTTTGCTTCTTGGAGACGATTGAAGCAATGCGATAATGGTGAAAAGCAAGAAGACGTAGATGAAGGTGAGTGAGTCGATAAGAACGGGAAGATTATTGCATCCATTCAAGATTAGTGAGACAAGGCAGTCGCTCAGGTCGTGCTTGATAAATTTAGCACTTGTTCCGCATCCTTACAGAAGTAGAGTAAAACCCTAGTATGGAAGGCCAAATGATTTGGATTAGGTGAACCAGACCTAATGTTACACTGAGCCAGTCTCCATTCCAGATTATCCAAATTTACAGTGTTGCCTCACCGGTGAAGCTACAACAGACTACTGTAGTGTCAGTGATCACGTTAATTGTACAGAACAATTAGGACAGTAATTGCAGTGGATCTTAACTCGGCTTTTTATTACCAAGGTCAGAGTACGAACTTTCTGTGGTGAAATAGTTCGGCCTACCCTAGTCAGTAGTCTGAGCGAAAACTCCACAGGAGGAAGTAAATGAATAAGGATGGACCGAATCAGTCATCAGAAAACTAAAAATTGGACTTCTATTTCTGGTCCATTTAGTTTTTCTCACTGGAATCAGAAGAAGCGGGTGGTGGCAATGGAGACGTAGAATCTATCAAAGATATACGGCGGAGTGGAGCAGAAGTTTTCTCTCCTTTTCTCCCTTTCAAAACAGACGTTTTAACGTGCCTGTGTTGGGTGCTGAAGAGTAGCGAACTAGCATCTAACCACGAATGTTGCAGGGGAAAAGAAATAAGACGTAATTATGGAAGTTTATTGAAACAACTACTTCGGACACTTTTGTCAATAAGAATGGATCAAATTTAATCTAGTTTGGGTGCAATAACCACTAATCTTTGACATCCCATTCTGGGAAAGACGGCATGGGGTTTTTAGTTGCAATTTGCACAAAGATTTCAGTTGGATCTCCACCATTAATTAAAAAGCAAGAATAACCTCATAATTTATTGATATTCGTCTCGTTCTTTAAATTATCTTCGTAAGGTGTAGTCATGTAATTAGTTGATGGAATTCGGTCAGTCATAGTAATGAGCCAATAAAAGTTACCAATGAGCATTTACTCCAACCTGTGCGGACAAAATCAACAAAAAGACCACAAACGAACAGAAGCAAGTTCAAGTTCTATCTACAACTCATGTATTTACATACAAAGCTGGAACTATTCCAAATAATGGAATATGCTCCATCCAATCGAATCGTGGACTGTTTGGATTTCACGAACACTTGTCGTCAGGGTTCCCATTGATTGCTTGTTTAGACTGGTCAGCTTGGAGCCGCACTGGGCCGCTTCACGTGACTTGCGCGTAAACATATCACAGCACCATTGTAAGCAATGATTAGGTTTGCGTACTACAGAGAATTCTGTCATTCACGAAGGAGAACTGGAGATCCGGCAGCTAGTTCCGTTTTGGTGAAGCTACCGTGATAGTCCAAGGTCAAATGTAAACCGTTTTTATGACTGTAAAATTGGTTTGAAGATTCTCATGAACAGACTCCATATTTTGTGCCACTTGACCTCCTGTCTTCCCCACTCAAGCATTTCTTAACAAAATGTTTATGAACACCTTGGCTTGTTTTTCTAGGTATTTTTCAGACGTCACCACATGCATGTTACTGTCAATTAGAAATATGTCCTCATGTTAAGGATACTA
Organism: Fasciolopsis buskii; assembly: GCA_008360955.1. NCBI lineage: Eukaryota > Metazoa > Platyhelminthes > Trematoda > Plagiorchiida > Fasciolidae > Fasciolopsis > Fasciolopsis buskii. Next base: position 20,280 of record LUCM01009923.1, on the reverse strand, counting down.
AACACATGAAACCGTTCTTAGTGATCCTTAGATCCAAAGCAAGCATACCAAAGGTCACCGCGCTAGTTGACCCCACCACCACGGTGACGCATGACGTGGAAGACAACTAATCACTCACCTGACCCACATTTCAAAGCACACACATACACGAACACAACTAAACATCAGTTGGCATGTGAACGTTCCCTCAGTCATTTGATTGTAAAACTTGCCTTGA
>LUCM01009922.1:0-32344 GCA_008360955.1 Fasciolopsis buskii | reverse complement strand
ATTCAACCGCGCAATATTTAAACTAACGTCGATTTCGAAATATTGAGAAAAGGATAGATTCTTTTGGAAAATTAGTAGCAGAAATGAAATCTGCGGCTCCAAAAACCTTGAAATGGTCGTCGACCATAACACTCTCCAAATTGGTAGGCTACTGAGCAGCCGCCATTATGGATCCCCACATCGTCTTTCAGCCGGTGATCTACTAGTCCTCATCTCACTTCCGATCGGGTGCACTCGATAGCTACGGAAAAACACTTGGTCTTGCTCGGCACCTTTGAGTCTTTTACCGACTTTGGCACGGAGGTCGTCTGTTAGAACCACCCACGTTCAACTTCCTGGCCGTTTTTCGTGGGCGTCCAGTTTCTTCAGTAAACGAAACATCTTCGTCTGAGTTATCGGGACAATATCATGCAAATATTGGCGTTCCTCAAGGTTCAGTATTCTCGTCTGCTCTGTTCCTTTTATTCAGTGACCACCTTCTATCCACTGCTTCCAAACCAGTCCATTTCTTTGCCAATGACACCGCTGTTCATTGTTTTTCTTATTGTACTCCCCGCCATTCTGGCTTAAACATCGGCCGTGACCGCTGTGTCCTCGGTGCATCTTTAGACTTCTTCCTTGAACTCATCTTTCGGGCCTGATTACAAGATTTATCCCTTATGCTGTAAATCACTTTATGGGTAACACAAACAGTCACTACAATTAATGCTTTCAAACATTTCTTTTAGTCTCTTCGAAACATCATTCGCTCTTCCTACATTTGTTTTTGGATTCTGTTTCTCTTCTCGGTTTATACCCTAGCTCTTCACTATGCTAATCCCCCTTCATATGAGTTTGCTTCCAAAGCTGCTCGCAGAATTAATTTCCTGTTCCAACCAGACGTTTCTTCACTCCAGCTCATCTATGATATAGAGCTCATATTCTCCACAATCACGTTTTGGGTTAGGCTTAGTGTACTTCCTTCCCCCCTGATCGGGTTCAAAAAAGGCCACCTAACTGATTGGCGACGCTTCCTCAACATCTAATTTGCAGCCACTAGCCCACCGTCGGGCGGTTTCTTCGCCATCCCTTTTCCACCGATACAATTTTGATCTTTGTTTTCTGGAGCTTGCCCTGGCAGATCCTCTTCCTGTAAAATTTTCTTGTCCTGGTCGCATTCAAGCAACTGATCTACCTTATTAAACTTGTTATTAAATATTGTCCTTTTGCCTCAGTCATCTCTGGTTTCCTGAACTGCCTAACACTTTCTCATTTTCCTCTTCTTCCTTTCAAAAGCAGGATCGATAAATGGGCTCTTGGGTGAATTTCACCTCACTTTCCTCTACTACAGTATACCTTTTGACCGTAGGGTTTGCCCTTTGTAATATATTTCACTTCATGTAATTAAAAAAATTTCTCCGTTTCCAACGCTGGTCCAGTGTAATGTGGTCAGAATCTGCAAACCTAATTGCGTCGGCCAGATTTTGCTTCCTCTGTCTAATTTGCGCCGGGAGTTTTTGAGATCAACGTGCTTTAGTATTTTATTTGTTTATTATGGTCTAGCTTCTAGCTAACTGGCTGTACTCAGTAACGATGAGGTTAATTTGTCGGGCTCTCCATAATTTGCTTAGAGAATTAGGCAACTTTTTGCGCGTTGTCAGTTGTTGATTGTTGACAAGGCACATATTAAATGTCCGCTTTTATCAACCGATCGCGCTGCTCATTCCCAATCAAACTATTCATGTTAACAGGAGGCATATGATGCATCCAACTTCTTGCACGCAGAAAACTTAAGTCGTTATGTTCTCCAGCAAGGATGCAATGACACGCACTGTTGCCCTGAATTCACGACAGCTCTCTTCTTGGTAAGTTAACGGTGGATTTCAGTGTTTCAATTGCATATCTTGTTCCTATATATATTTCCCGCGCATCTACATTTCTCATTAGCATCTCGATAGTTTCCAATCACTCCACATTCTTATGCTTCTCCCGTGGGATGAACGATTCAGCTCCACTTCTGCATTCACTTGTGACTATGACAGTTTTTACAATTCTCTTACTTCGAGGTACAATACGCCATGCCTTTACAAGTAAATCACGAAACACCCTAAAATATACCATAAACGTGGCTCTAATAAACATCAATTGAGCGGATGTAATTCATGTGTAAAATTCAGTGTGCATGCATTTTGTGTTTCATTCCCATCACCTGATTTCAACCGTAGCCTAGGTCTCCATCACTGGTCATAACTAGTGGGCTTCAGCAAAGTTAACCATGGTGAAGCGCCGCTGTTGGTTTTCAGTTTTCCCCATCTCCCTGTTATGTTGCCGAGTTTGGTTGGTCTATGCACACACTGAAGCACAAGACACAAGTACTCGCAGTGCACGATATCCCAGGAGCACAGCCTGTAGTCTAGTAGGACACGAACACATACACAGAGGTTGGAGACACAAAAAGTTCGGGCTCAAGACTCAAGGCCCGTAGTCGCACAACGAATGGGACAGAATTGCTGCTCCCTTGAATGAGCAGCGACACGCAATAGTCAGCGGCGCGAAATACGAACATCTAGCCCAGCCCGCTAGTGGAAGAGAGAAGACGAACACAGAGTACTGCCGCGCGTTTATTGGTGACCCACCAACACAAGTCGGAATTCAAGTAAGCCCTATCGTCTATATAGTTTTGTTGGGTCGATGAACTAGCCAATCACAGAACGGGCTTTTATGAGTCTTTTTGCGGACATATAAAAACATTCAACCGCGCAATATTTAAACTAACGTCGATTTCGAAATATTGAGAAAAGGATAGATTCTTTTGGAAAATTAGTAGCAGGAATGAAATCTGCGGGACCAAAAACCCTAGAATGGTCATCGACCATTGCGTACAACTTCGCAAACATGTGCTTGTTCAAAAAAGAGATTGATGGAGTATGTCAGGAGAATTTTATGAGTGACTCGGAAGGTACTGGGTTCTGGGGTTCGCTCTTTAGGGAAGACACTAAATCAGAACAGGTTGAGGTGGTTGGAATATGTTTTGCACATGTTCACAGAACGGCTGCCTCGTTGCACACTGTTCTGCGAGGCAGGTAGTGATTGGAGGATGGTTCGGGGTGGCCAGTCGATGATATGGCAAAATGTATGAGAGCCTCAACTAGTGGACTAGCTCGTGCAGGTGCAGTTAGACTATCAGATTGGGGTCCATGAGATCTTCCGAACCAATGGTTGGACACAATAGGTGATATGACTCATAGTGCAGTCAGTGGAATTCCCGCAATCAAAATCTCTTCTGTTACGTTTTTCAAATTGCTATTTTCCAATCGATCTTCACTTATTCCCCGTTCCTTTTTCTGTTTGAGCAGATGATGTTGTGAGTTAGCAATCAAAACCAGAGCACCCTGGTGCTGGGTTAATGGTTGTTCAAACTGAACTGAACAACAACAATTGGGTGGTGTTTCCGTCGTTTCTTGATGGGTCGGATGTTCCTATTGAATGGTGAGCAATTTACAGTAGAAATCTTATCTGCTACTCAGCTTAAATTAGGTGACTCTTTTGAAAAACCGTGCCTGAAAATATCTGCACAGAATTTGGGTTAGCTTGATAAAGGGACGAGATCGCCAAATAATCTTGGACCGTTACTTGTAAATCGCAAACAAATAACGCAAATGCACTACACATATCACAGAATATACACTGTCTGCCAAACCGTACCTCGGAATAAATTATGATTCAGAGACGTCGCAGCACAAGCCCTTTGTCGACATAACTAACGCCATCTTCATATGGTAAAGTCCGCTGTTACACGAGCAAAAACCACAGAGGTCAAATGATTTTATACTTGTACTCTTTGATTCAGCAGCCCACTTGTTTATTCGTCTATTTGAACTCACATGATGCTCACAGACGAAGGTCGTCTGGTGTGCAATCAGAATGTGGTGCTCACTTGATTCAAGACCAAGTCATCAAATCTCAGTATCTTTTTGTTCTTCAAAACCAACAGCAAGTGGTTGAATCAATTGGTTCAGGGTATAGCTTATTACTGGCTGCACTCATAAGGCGGAAGACCACGCAGTGATGACTCTAGGACTCTCATGTGTTGATTTAAAGCTGTTAGTTCTCATTGGTCTTATTCAATGACTGCAGTCCGTAGCTTACTGCGATACGGTATCTCCATTCGCACAGTATTTTGTGGATTCAACGAACACAATTTTGGTGAAGAAGGCGCATTCTTGAATTCATGTTGATTGAAAATCGCCGAAAGTTGGGTTTGAGGTGAGCCGTGAAGTAATGCCTTCTTAGTTGCTATCAGTAAATATCAGTCAGCAATGTTCTTATTATTCATACGGAGGAGCAGATCTGAAGCAATATTAATATTCCCTAGGTTAGTAGAATATTGTCTCGAATAGAGAATAGGATCACATGTCGCAAGTTGCTATCGCGCATTTGGCAGTGAACACGACCCGATCTAGGTTATCCAAATTTGAATTATCCCCAAAAGAATATTCTGATTTTGATGCACCCTTCGATATGGTCGGGGATGGGTGTCCCATGCTTCGAGATGACTACTCGGCTCAACATCTCAAGCAGCCTCTGCTGAGAAAGCCGCACTCGCGGCTTTACTAGTCATCGCAGGAGAAATATCTAAATTCTGATTCCAAATCAACCACGGACGGTATACAGAGTATAAACTTGTGTGCTCAGCAACATCTGTGACGGAAGGGTGTGCTAGTACGTACTCATCCGAACAGTCAGTCACCCGCTTCTGTTGGTTTACTAAACTCTCAAGTCGTCCTACTGTCTTGTGGATCACACCGTTTGGTCAGAGAGTCTGGGTAAGACCTCCGGTATGGAAGCCACACACTGTTACGCTTCTGACAAACCATATTCCACGATGGTTAACTGATGATGCGAAAGTGGAGATTAGAGCTGACATATATGATGAGCTCCACTCAGTGCTTTTTTCACTTTCCCTTTCATTATTGTCCTCCTTTGCCATGGTTTCTGTTCTCAGATTTACGTTATATATACTACTTATGATTTCTATATATACATATGTGTATTCTGGGTCATTCTGCCCTCGTTCCTAAGATTGGCTCGGCCCAACTGACGAAGAACTATCACAGTTGTGGTTCTTCTATCCACTCTTCAGCCAACAACTTTCATTCACATTCGTCACGCTCCAAATTAGATTGGCGTGAGACATAGGAATTGGAATTGTACAAGTACAAGTACAAGTATAAGAATATTTGCACGATCCAGTACCACCGGGTACGCATACGTGACGAGCGCAAATAACCGCCAAACCGGTCGTGTGCTTCCGGGCTGGCTAATTTTGTTCACTCATCTAGATACTACTTTTATATATATATATATATATATATATATATATATAAAGAGAGCTTAGTGGCAAGCGAAGCATAAGGCGCCTTCGTATGCCGGGCCAGAAATGTGACAAGTTCAAGATAGAAAACTTATGACCTCCAGTGTCTTCTGTTTTCTAGGCGGATTTTGATTTCGTCTAAAACAGCGAGGGAATAAACCAGTCTAATATTAGCACGATTTCGTCCAACCAACGGAGTTCGGGCAGATTGTTTTTCATTAAATCCCAGTTATTTGGTAGCTGTTTTACAAAATGCATAAATTCATGGGTAAAGTTAACGCAGAGCACAAAATAATGTCGCATGGTTTAAGAGACATCTGCTCGACCACACTGCACTTTCTTGTTTCATGACTGGCCCCCTAAATTGCATGAGATAAATACCAAAGTGGCTCCTAGTCAGTGCAGTTTAGTAGTAAATTTCGATTGGCTGCAAATGACCGCCAAAACGCTGTGCATCCAACCAGGTAGGGACATTTTGAGGGATGGGTTTTCATCTTCTGTTTTTTGCTCTGCCCTTCCATCATCCTATTAATCACTTTTTTTACTACTCCACAAGTGCTTTACAGTAAAAGTGGTAAATGCCGTAGTCGAGGGATATACTTTTAATGGCCCTTTGGGGGTGAATATGCATGAACTAATTTGTTAATCGTGCCCTTAAAGAGGGGCAAAATAAAAGTGAATAGGAGGATATGAACGGAGAGTGTTCCACAGCTATTTTCCTCATTGTTTACTCCTTTTTAACAATGAAGCAACTACGCACATCTTCATGAAGGAGTTGCGAACAACTAAGGCTATCAGCTCTGGAAAACTAAGAAAAATCGAAAGACGTGACACCTTGAAATTCAGTTTGATAAGGATGGCTGGGGGCTTGGGTACTTTGTAGCCGGACCACGGCCACATGCAGGAGAGTTGCCGAAGCAATCTTCGAATAACAATCTAAAATGTCAGTGGCACAAAATGGGCAGTCAAGGAACCGTTTGATGATGAGTTAGTGACCGCATTTACGTTTTACGGCAGGGACGTTGCCTGACCGGATGGCCCTGCGTTGAACTCGTTCAAAAAAAGAAGAGTAAATGGGGCATCAGCCCCAGAGTGACAGTAGCATTCAATTTCTAGGCGAATGTGATCCTTTTTAAACGAGAGGAGATGAGGAGTAGAAAAGAAACGTCCAGCACAAACTGGAATGGAGGCTGATATATGAAAGGTTGCCAACATAACAGAAGTTTTAGATGAGTCACGAAGGAAAATCAAGTTCGTCCAACGTGGATTGTTTGAACCGGAGGAAAAATACCGTGAAAATTAATGATGAATAATACCGATCGGGATGCTTGTAGGTTAGTTTGTTGATCACCACATAGTGTTCAGCTTCGCTTTCTAAGACCCAGCTGTTAGAAAAGTAAACCAGTCATTTCCGGTTGTGAGCCACAAAATCTCAGTTGAAGTCCTTAAGAAACTAGTGCTCAAGAAATCCTAGAGTTGTCACCGGTTGAGGAGGCATAAACAAGATAGCATTGACTAAACGAAGGACGTCGGGGTTTCAGCAACTTCGACTAAATTTCACGATTAGGAAAGCCAGGACGTAGTTCCCGGGATGAAGTGACTGGCTAGTAAAAAAGCATGGATATTTGCATTGGAATCAAAAATTCCAGTTGGTGAACTAAAAGTGACTAATATCTGACAAGGTCGAATTTTGTATTCCGGTGAAAAATCGCTTAAAAGGAGAAAATCAAGGAAGTTGGAGTACAATATGGTTGGTACGTTTCACCTCGCGAATATCAGTGATGGTAGTGCATTAGTGGTAATTTGAGAGTAATTGGATGGATCATGAATGAGTGCGTGATGATGTGTCGTCGTGATTCATGATGCTAGAGAACCAACGAGCGTGACCCCGAAACGCGTTGTAGAGAACCGCTCGACGACAGTCTCCTCCGCTTGTCGGAATCGAACTAGCGACCTTCCGCTTACCATATCGGTGTTCTTATCAGTAAGCTGTTGCTGTTCGATTCTAATTTCTTGCATTGAAGCTTTCACGCTATACTCGCCGCTCAGCCGGTTTTATCGTTTCTTCAATCATTACACAGCGTCGATTATGATATGGTGTACTTATGACTAACATACTTTATTCTATCTTCTTTCCCTATCCCACACACCATTATCCAGCAACAACGATGTTCTTCGGCTTGAAGAGCGCGTTCGACTCAGTTGACCAAGCAGCACTATTTAGCGTTCTTCACGGAAATGCGTACTACAGAAGTTTGTGAAATAATTAAACCACTGTACTTGCGTGCTTCTGGGCACACAGGGATGAGTATGCGGTAAACCGTTAGGGTCATTCGAAACGACTGTTGCTGCTCCCACTTCGTTATTTTTGTTCAACTTCACCATCGACAAAATAATTGGGAATGCTTAATGAGGTCTCCAGGATGGGGCATTGAACACGCAAATAATGGTTACACTGACGGCCCTTTTTGCTTTTTCGAGTGAACGAAGCTTGCGCATCGTGCGCTGTACAGCCTACAGCTACAACTCCATTCGGCATTTGTATTTCGCCTTCAAAACGTAGTGGTGATACAAGACTAGACGTCGATTGTTCCGAGCTTGACACCCAATGGGGAGCAACTGAGGATTGTCGATCGTTTCACTTATCTCCGCAGCTGCCAGAGGAAAAATGATATTACTATGTCAGGAGTGAGCATGTGTTCAAGGCACGAGATACGTACGTTCTACTGGAACACTTTTGGCACCGATCTTGTATTTCGCCAAAATTGTGTACTGTAGGGCAGTGCGCTCGGTTTTTTTGGTTGCGAGACATGGAGTTTGCGTGCTGAAGACATTTGTCGCTTGAAGGTTTTCGACCTTTGAGATTTGTATGATTTCACCAAGATAGGACGCAGTAATCGTGTGTGCAATGCAAGGGTTAGAAAGCGAGTATTGGATAATAGTTCAGAGAATTCTCTACCATCGCGTATCCAGCTTGGTTGGGCCGCGTGTTGCGTACGGTAAACACATATCTACCGTCCCGTGGTCTGTTTTCTGACTCCCCTCCAACTTAACGTGGAATAAGAGGACAGCTAACATAAATAGGTACCTCACGTCTCTGTGGCTTGGATCTCAAAGATCCGTCAACCCGTTGACTGGTGACACTGAAGAATATGGCAAAGAATCATGAAAAGTGGCGATCGTGTTGCTGCTTTCCCTCGAATCAGAATGATTGAAAAAAGTATGCGTGCTTCCAGCAGTACTGTATTCTATATGTCGACTAGTATCACATTTTTTTCTTTTTCCGTTTTACGTTGGTCCACTCTCTGTCCATCTAGTATACTGTTTTTGCAATAAAGTGACATGATGAGGTAAGACAGCGGTCACTGGGGTTCGCTCTGCTTTTTGACGCTAAATAATGGTAATTATCCCGGTTGGTAGTGATTGCATTGAATGTGATTTAATGACGTGATTATTACTCATTCGATGTTATGCTCAATCATCCGATTTTCGGACTACTTCTACTCGATAATTTTTTTCTTACTATCATCTTTTTTGCACGGAGCAAAAATAACGTTGAGGTTTTGTGACGTCTCATTTCAGGATTGTACACGCTCCTAACTTGGCCCTTATCCGGTTCCCTCTCAATCTTACAGCACCCAAACCAGTCACTGTTATATGGCAGTTGTTATGATGTTTTAGATCTGTCGATCGGTCTCTAAGGTGGCGTATCTGCGAACAAGGCGACTGGCTTCGTATCTTTGCCATAAATCTCATATCTTGTTGTGAAAGCAGCTGTTTTATACTTTACCTTAATTTGATAAGTGAAACATAAAGGTGGTCAGCGGGAGCCGAACAACGCATCGAACAAATTTATGCCGAACATGTCATCTAAATAAAGTTTCATCTGATTACCTCTTTTTACAAGAAGTTTGCTGTTTTTTATTGTGAATGATATAATATTAATAACACAGCGTTGTTGGTAGATCTACCAACAACGCTGTGTTATTAATATTATATCATTCACAATAAGTTTGCTGTTTGTTTCAAAATATCAGGACTCACTGGCTGATGGAATTCACATATTTGTCATCTGTCCTAAATAGTGCACCATATCCTTGTACCTGCATAGGCTGTTCCCTTCATCAGAGCAACCGATCTGTCATTGCTATTGGTACGACACCATATTGTCATCTGATTCTGGCATAGCCAGTGATGCTAAACCTACACAGTAATGACGTCAATTCAATTAGAGATGAACGTAAACACCAAGTGCATTGGTCCGAACCCTATAGGAACTGTCGATCGGAGCCTTGACCAACACCATTTTTTAAATTTAATAGGGCATATCCCTCTGGTTTACGTGAATTTGTTTCACATACCGCCACACGTTGGTTCCGTTTCACCTTCCAGCTTCTTATTCGTCATTCATCAGTGTTAAATGGGGATGTCCACCGAGTTGGAAACGAATTTGTCATTATTAATCATGATACATGTATTCAATGGTAATTGATTTTGTTTTCATAGACATCTACGGTCGCTTGTGTCGACTGTTTGTTCTCAACTTGGCTAGTCGTCCGCAGAAATTGGTTTTTACTGGGCTACACTTCTGGCAGCGAGTGCTAAAGTTTTCGTTTGTTTGGTTTACTCGGTTCTCAGTTGCCGCCTAACGCACAATAGAATTCGGCTTGATTTCTAGCCAGTGTATTCTGTATAGAAACTTAGTTGATCAGTGATCGAACTTCACTCGTACTCCGCACGCATGTCTCGTCAGCTGTGACTAAGTTCTTGTTCCGCTTATCTTCCGCCGTATCATATTCGCCGTTTCCATTGCCTAGGCTGGTGAGTTTAATAAATAATTAATATTTTTGTGACAACGGACGTGCGATTTGTATCGTCCTCTTGCTTAACAGATTCGTTGAGTGCCATTTTTTATTTTTCCAGTGACTGTTTTGTGCGCTTTGACTGTCCTTTCATTTTATTTCTCCCTTTTCTCATACCGTATCGCTGTCTTTAATCAAACCACCGTCTCTCGGATTGATGTCTCTGATGAAGGCGGCTAAATCCCATGCACAACTGATACACGATGACCAAAGTATCCTTTTTCGCCATAACACTATCTGCACACTAGCTACCAACGATCAGGTGCTGTTGTTTTGAGCTGTTACTCCTTGCAGGCAAACTATGTGAATGATCTGATTAGCATTACTGAGCCAGTTCGTTATTTCCGCAGAACTTTTCTTTTCTTACGGAATCTCATGATTATGGTTGTGGTAGCCAATGATCCTCTTTTATCCCTGACGTAAAGCATGGGTTCTAAGAGCCATAATATTTAGGTCTAATTGGCAATCGTGTCCCTTAAACTTGAAGTGTCACTAAGATACGTATCCAAGTGGGTCAAACACTTTAATGAACTGGCCAGTGGTAAATTATCGTCCACCATATAGTGTCCTGGAAAGTTAGAATTTGTATTTCTGACCCTTTAGCGGGTTGAGAGCTGCCGTGTATCGTCGCAATTCGGGTTTCCAGCAATAAGTGTTCATTTGTCTGCATTACTACTATCTCTGTTTTTTTTTGTTTTGTTCAGTAACTGTCTTGTTTCAATGGTTTTGAAAGTGGGTGTTGGTCAACGGTCAGGTTTTAGTGAGATTCTTCTGATCACTGAACTTGAAATCTAGATCGCAAACGGGGCAGCGTCGTCAGTACGTGCGGACAGTTGGTGGCGTCCTGTATTTATCAGTGTGACCCCTTCGCCGACCTTGGCTTTGCAACCAGACGTTTGTTTCACTACTCGGCCTTTACTAACTTGATATTTGGCCCTAGCGGAATGATGTCTGGTTTGAGTGGTTTGGTCCCTTCACCCGTGGGCCGTTGTTTCCATTTCGAGCATGTGAATGTTTGGCCATGCAGTTCCTTAGAAGTTTCCGCATAAATAATTAAAAATCATAATTGGTTCTGTATGATTTATTTTTCGACCTTATCTAGCCGAATGATTCGCTCTTCGTCAAGGTTGAAGACTAATGGCACCTATAAATACGGAACACAACCAACTATCCACATGCATTGACAATGTTACTTCGACTGACGGTAAAACGTTTGCGATCTAAACATTGGGCTTAGCGTTTTGTTTTCAGGACGAACGTCGCGGCCAACTAAGAGCTTTTAAGTGGAGACGTTGATCGGCGATGAGAGGATCCGAACCCGCACTGAAATTCCGTGATGTTGACCACTTGACTATCGCTGGTCATTCCCCTACGTTCATTTCAGTGTGACAATATAAGGTTGATTGTGTATTTCATTGTGGTCTCGGGTCCATCTGTAAACTGATCAGGAAATAAGTGCTATTTCTTATTTGAAATCCTCTTTAAGATGATTTTATCGTTATTGTTGGCCATCAGCAACCATGCATGCTCGATATTTCCAAAACATCTAGATTGTTAATCAGCATTTTGTGCGTGAGAGAGAGAAAGCTGCTTTAATAGACAAGTCATGAACAGTTGTTTTTATTTGTACGACAGAAATGTGCAAGCCATACGCTCACATTTCAACCTGACACGCTGGAAGTTTGGCTGCAGGTTCATTCTAAAATAAAAATGCTGGAGTTCAAAGTGGTCCTCTTCACAAATTAGAGATACGTCACCGTTTATCATGTGTTCTGGCATGTCTTTTTAGGTTAAACGACCGATTCAGTCAGAGTATGTCAACGATTAGCAACGAAACACAACGAATAGCTGATTAACTCCAGCTTTCGCAGCTGTCTAAGTTTCTCTATTTTAGAAGGTCGGTCACGGTTATACACATTAGTACTGAATATTAGATGTTCCCGCACTTCATTATCTAGGTTATAGTCCAACACTTTGTAAGTAGAAATTTAGGATTCGCAAATACAAGAAGTATTGTAAAAACGACGGGAAAACCCGAAGAACACTCAAGATATTTAAACGAGTTCAATTTCTCACAGAGGAAAGTAGTAGGACGTCGAATGTGAGACGAATTTTTATTTATTTTTCGGAAGTTAAAATTGTTTGAAATGTCTTGAGAAAGGAACAAGGTGAGTGCAGTAGACTAATTTAAACGGTTAGGACGTTTGAAATCTGCAAATATTGGTGGGAAGGCTAAAAAAGAAAAAACATCCTTTTTGTGGACTCGGTTCTTTCTAACAAAGGTTTCAAACATGTTCTGTCTTGGGTTAGTGTCAAGGACGATTAGAGAACCAATTAAGAAAGGTTAACGGAGAAGTTAAAACTTGCGCGTGGGGGGGGGCAGAATGCGCTTCCAACTAGAGATTTACAAACCGTTAAGAACGGCTTTTCCGAAAACTTTTAGTGCAGTTGATGTTAAAGCTATTAGATAAAATCGCGTCTCGAGGGCAGTTGAGTGTGAGCTTTCTGGAACTGGAGTAAAAAGGTTTATCGGTCAAAATTGAATAATTAAGAGCAGTCCGCTTGCAATTGTCACACGTCAGGTAGCGCCAAATCTGACTGTTTCAGGACAGAGATAGTCAGGGCCGACAGCAAATGACGTCTTGAATTTAAGCTGGATTTTAAATGCACCTTAGAACGTTGCGAAATCGGTTCTTGCGTTGAAGGTGTGATTACGGACAGTTATGGGTGTGATCCACATTAACTTTATCGTTTGTTGAGCTGAGTTTCTGGCCGTGCAAACCCAAAATATGATTCCCTAATGAACCTTAATGCATATATGGAGTTAACTCTTCTGTTTCAGCATCTTTCTACTTTTTGTCACGATCTGGCCTCATCATCCAGAAAAGATGCCTCCACTTGGTGTAGATCGACCCATCTATTGCAGTTGTGTCACAAACAAGACGAGCTTGGCCTTTCGCGCATTCGAATAATTTGGCAATGGGGAACCATTATCAGTTGATAAGCATCGCGCATGATATTTCTCTCGATGTATATCACATTTGCATACCATATTCCATTCATGAGGCTTCATATATCTGCGGCGTGAAAAGTAGCAAGTGATTTTGTATATTGTGTGGTATAATTGTGGTTTTTCCGACAACAATTGCATTGATTTTATTCTTGACGGAATCCTTAACCGAACACACTATGCGCAAGCAGTTTTAAACGACTTGGTCGCTGTGGAACCGCAACAAGCTACCTGTATTCTCTCCCACGAATTCCCGGGGGACCTCGGTACATTCCATGGGACTGAAGATGGTAAGTTCATTATCTATTGATCTCAGAATATACTGTCTTTTCTATAGGTCTGTGAGTGTACTCTTTTGATGGACATCTCTTATCACGGTTTATCTTATTTCCGTCATGAAATATGACTGGACACGTAATTGTCACTACTGAATTTGTTGTTCATGTTAATCCTAATAGCTATTTGCATCTGTGCGGCCACCCCAACTGATCAATTATGAGTTAATAATAATGTCATTTGTTTTCGTTGTCATTATTGAATTAGGCTACGCTAGCCTAAGAGGATGTATCGACTGATTGCTTCTGATTTACATGAAACCATTCTGTTCGTTTCACTGCATTCAAACCAGTTTCATCGCAGCAACCTAACCTTCCAAACTGGCTGTTGTCATATCCATCCCTGTTTCCCCCTATTGTGTACGAGTTATTACGCAACACTAACCAAGTAGATCAGTAAATGCCGTGAAAAAATTGCGCGCACAGTTTTGGAGTGTATATCATTCAAGTGTGAGGGCTCCGTTATTAGTTTGTTATTAATGTTCTGGTGGTTGTTTGGTGTGTATAACGGGCTACTCATCATTGCTAGTAATATTATTACATATGCATAATTCGTTATCATTTTTACCGAGTCAGAATGATTGAAAAAGTGCGTTTGTACAGTTGAACTGTGTTCCGTGTGTTGGCTACAGCAGCGTTCTTATCCTTCGCAACCTGTGTAAGTCCACTCCCTGTTCCCCTTGGATATTCCCTCTTTTTGTAGACATGTAACCTTGGGGAAAAGAAAGCGTTCAGTGGGGCTTCCCTTGGTGTTTAACGCTGAACGACGGTAATGATGATGAACCAGTCATGCCCGGGGGGTCAATGGGTAGAAGCCTGACGAAGTAGTCCCCTGGTCCTCCAAGTCGGGGGTTGATCTGAGTTAGCAGCTCATTCAGAAAAAACGACTGGAAGGATAAGTGATCCAAGCAGATGGGCTTCCACTCACCTATATCCCGCTGCCTTGTGGTCAGATTTTTGTCAGAACCAGAGGCTTTGGTTGAGAACCCTAATCGTTCTTCTGCTTAATGGCTGGACTCCCTAGCAGAACCCGTCCATCAATTCCCATGAGTCGCATGTCCACAAACAATTCCATACTGCATCCATCGGTCGTTGCGCAGGATAATCAGGACCGCGCTGCCCATTGCATCGAGTGCTGGTGGGGTTGGTAGCGATAAGTATGCTACTGCTCAGTGTTCCTTCCTTTATTCATCCTGCCTCTTCTGTCTCCAATCCAATTTCTTTGTCCCTTCTGCCTAACCGTAATGTCCCTACTGATAACACGCTCGATACTCACAACGGTTCACTGTCAAGTAGTGTAGTACGTGGTCTTTGGTCTTTAGGTGGATGCCAGTCCTCCACTCGAAATGGAAAGTATCAGGGAGAAGTTTTCTTAAAAGGCGTAAGGCAAGTAAATCAAATGAACTGTCGCTATCCCCCTTCAGGGGCGGTGGCAAAGTATTAACATTGGAGTTAACAAAATGGGATCAATCCGGGGAAAGGAAGAGATCCCGATGTACTGGTGTGAATCGGTGCTCATGCCGACTTGCAAGAAGTAGCTTAGTAGGCATCCCATTCAATCCGCTCGTGAGCATTATTCTTCACCGATTATCTAGTACTGTCGAAAAGTGTATGCGCAAGAACCAAACAGGTTTCCATTTCGGTCGTGGTTAGATTGACCAAATTTTCACAATCGCCACTGTTCACGGTTCACTGCTATATTCTTCAGTGCCTCCAGCCAACTTGTTGACAGATCTTTCGGAACCCAACCACGAAGGCGTGAGACACCTAATTTACCTGAGTTCGCTGTACATTCTTTCATCCCACGTTGCCACGTCATCTGTTGACCTCCACATGGCTTCTTCCATTCCTTGGGAGAAACCCTAAATAGGGCACGGTATGGTAGACGAGTGTTCGCCATACGCAGCACGTGACCCAACCGGCGTAGTCTACTAAGTTTCGTACGCTGAAAAAAGATATTCTCAGAAGTGGCGCCAAATACGAGATTCCTGACCTCTACATTATTCACTCGGTCACTTCATCCAATCATAATCATACTATAGTATGTCTATGTATACGTAGACATTGGCGGTCGAAAACCTCCAACCGACGAACATCGCTCACACGCATACTCCATGTCTCGCAACCGTACAACAGAACTGAACGCACTGCAGCACAGTACACACGACTTACCGTTCAAGTTCAGTGAAATATCAGGCCGACGCCACAAGTGGTTCAGTCCAGCTTAAGCTGCTCGAGTCTTCGATATACGTGTGTTTACCTCTACTGCCGAGCTACCATCGTTCGTCAAGTAGCTGCCAAGATAAGTGAAACGGTCCCCAGTCGTTAGTTCCTCTCAATCCAGTACCAAGTTCGGCACTACTGTCATCCAGTCCTGTAACAGCACTTTGCACTTTGAAGGTGCAAAGCATATGCCAAGACGAGCGACCGATCTCGAGAGTCTGTGTGGTGCGCGTTTTGCATGGTCCACGGACTCGAACAAGCACACAACGTCACCTGCGTAATCTAGATCACACATCTTTCCATTTAGCAGTTCGATTTCCACTTCCTGGAGACCTCTTAAAGCATCTTCCATCACCTCGACCATTATGAAGTTGAACAGGAATGGATAGATGGGACACCCTTGTCGAATGCCTTTAGTCGTTTCGAATGAACTTGATAATTCACCGTATATCCTCAGGCGACCACATGTGTGCAAATACAATGCTGGCAACGGGTTCATAATCTTCGCTGGCATGCCTTTCCGGTGGAGAGCATTGAACAATGATGTCCGGTCCACTGAGTGAAACGCGTCTTTCACGTCGAAAAGGACTATGATTGTAAGGTGGTGGTTTGTGTGGAGCGTTTCCAGTAGTTGCCGACGGCTAGATATCTGGTCGATGCACCCTCGATCTGGACGAAATCCGGCCTGCCGTTCGCGGATGTTACTCTCGCGAACCAAGGACAAACGGCGGAGCATTATCGTAATCCAGTCTAAAAGTTCCATTTCATCCTTCTTATTTAAGACTTCTCCTACGTCGTGTTGATCCACATCTTGAGCAGCTTCGTCTCCTGAAGTGTGCAGAAACTATCGTGACGAGACATTTGACGCAGTTAGTTGAATTGCTCTACTCGTATCCTGACTTCGTGTTTCACTCACACAACAGACATCAATCGAGGGTGAGTCCAATGTCAGAGCTAAACACGTCTGTTGGGCAGCTTGCATGAGAGTATGCGCATTGAAGGAACCGCGATTCAGAGACTGACGAGGCTTGAGGATATGTGAGCTAACAGACTGAAAACCACCTACTACACTACTTGACAATAAACCGTTACGAGTATCGGGCGTGTTATCAGTGGGGACGTTATGGGTAGGCAGGGCGGGGAAACAGATTAGGTTAGAGACAGGAGAGACAGGTTGTGTTGTATAGACTTTTGCGTACAATAAATAATGTCGCATTTTAGTAAAATGCGATAGGGGAACAGTAAATTAATGAATAAATAAACAAATAAAATAAATAAATAAAAATATACTCATCGCCTCATAAATAATGTATAACGAACTTATCCAGGAATAGTCTTAACGCATTTGGATAGATTGCTCAGGAATTCGGCTGAAACCGGGTCGCGGTTTGTCAAAATTCGTGCTAAATATGAGACTGTGGAGTTCCCATAGGTATTGATTCTGGAGGGTATGTAACGAAAAGCGGATCGTGTTGAAATATGAGCGACACTTTGAATAAAAGAGAGGGCACTGAGCAGTAGCATACTTATCGCTACCAACCCCACCAGCACTCGATGCAATGGGCAGCGCGGTCCTGATTATCCTGCGCAACGACCGATGGATGCAGTATGGAATTGTTTGTGGACATGCGACTCATGGGAATTGATGGACGGGTTCTGCTAGGGAGTCCAGCCATTAAGCAGAAGAACGATTAGGGTTCTCAACCAAAGCCTCTGGTTCTGACAAAAATCTGACCACAAGGCAGCGGGATATAGGTGAGTGGAAGCCCATCTGCTTGGATCACTTATCCTTTGTTGTGTTGCCGAGTTTGGTTGGTCTATGCACACACTGAAGCACAAGACACAAGTACTCGCAGTGCACGATATCCCAGGAGCACAGCCTGTAGTTTAGTAGGACACAAACACACACACACGCACAGAAGTTGGAGACACAAAAAGTTCGGGCTCAAGACTCAAGGCCCGTAGTCGCACAACGAATGGGACAGAATTGCTGCTCCCTTGAATGAGCAGCCACACGGAACAATAAGCGGCGCGAAATACGAACATCTAGCCCAGCCCGCTAGCGGAATAGAGAAGACGAACACAGAGTACTGCCGCGCGTTTATTGGTGACCCACCAACACAAGTCAATTCAAGTGAGTTCTATCGTTTATATAGTTTTGTTGGGTGTCCTTGATCGATGTGTGGACTAGCCAATCACAGAACGGGCTTTTATGAGTCTTTTTGCGGACATATAAAAACATTTAACCGCGCAATATTTAAAATAACGTCGACTTCGAAATATTGAGAAAAGGATAGATTCTTTTGGAAAATTAGTAGCAGAAATGAAATCTGCTGCTCCAAAAACCTTAGAGTAGTCATCGACCATAACATCCTTCCAGTCGTTTTTTTTTTCTCTGACTGAGCTGCTAACTCAGATCAACCCCCGACTTGGAGGACCAGGGGACTACTTCGTCAGGCCCCTACCCATTGGCGTTCCAGGCATGATTGGATCTTCGGCTTGAGATAAGCCATCCTGTATAGCTCGTTGGATCATTGGAGCACGCACGCCGTCACACCATGTCAAGGTGAAGTCTCATTGTGACTGCTTTTATTCAGCCAGAACTGGCGAATTTCCTGGCATAGTTTGGATTTTTCTAGGGAGCAAATAAGCTAGGAATTCGGTCGTTATATCATTGCAGCTACCTACGTATATCTTAACCATGTTGCACCATGGGTTCGTATGGATGAATAATGGATTATTAATTCACGCGTATTTCGTCAGAAATCCAGCAATAATAAATAGCGACAATCGATGGCCGGCGGACATCATTCATATTCGTCCAGCACCTCCAAAGTAAAATTGCTTTCACTCCATACTTTGGAATTTCTAAGTCAATATCCAGCGGTTAGATCCCTCCTTCGGTTATCACGTCAAGACGCGAAACATATTTTCTATGAAATCAAGATTTAATCCGGAGTCGGATTTTGTATGAAGCATACTCTCCACCCGAGTGTACTTTCATCCGAAAAACGTCGGATTGGAAGAAAGCACGTTTACTAAATTCCGATAAGGTGAAATATGGAATTTCTTTCCGATGCGCAGCCTGTTTGTATTAGCTACTTTCTTAGAATGAATGGGATATCTCCGTTATTACAGCGACAGAATTCCACCTATTGGGAGTGCATCCTCTTCATATTATTCAATGCTATCTGGACAATGGCGCATGAAGCATCCGTATTAATCGGCGACATGATTAGAGAAAAGAACTATGGTAAAATTCCTCCAGGAATATAGACAGCTTTACTGCCGTTTTTGAACATGATTGATTTCCTCGACGAATGACATACTCATAACATCGTTTATTCGTCTAATGTGAAACAGATTACGGCCTTGCTCGGTCTAAAATGCTTGAAAAGTTTGACCTTAGAGTCTCAAATTAACGGATGTATTAAAATCAGTTCCATTGCGATACAAAAAGAATTTATTGTTTCTCGCACACTGCTCCACCGTCGTGGTAACAATGTAGGCAATTAAAGCCGCGCGCTTGAATGAACTTGGCGTAAGGTCAACTTTGGCGTAATCCAGCATCTTTCTAAAAAAACTTTCTGTTTGTGATTGACCATAAATGTTAGACCACAGTTCGCGCCAGTTGGCAGACAATTATCCTCAACCTATATATATAGGTCCGTACAGCTTATTCATACATTTCTTGACTCAATTTCCAAATGGTACTGGGTACATATACGCCGCAGCTGATGAATCGCTAGCATGCCGGATCGAGAAGCTGTGCTCATAATGCGCAACGAAACACTTGACTGAAAGTTCGAAGTGGTTGCCGCAATTTATGGAATCGGTTTCTTGTGAAGGTTTTGTCAGATAGACATGAATCGCCATCTCGTTTTGGGATGATTATTTGTATGAAATGAACATCCTATTCTTTATTTGAATGCTTTCTTAGTGTACACCCTGCAAGAATACTTTATTTCACTTAATTAAGAACAGAAAATGACCACAATCATCTGTCTGGTTTATAAATTTTTTAAGTTCGAGGTTCTGATGTCAGCCCGCTAGTTGTTGATTGTCTTATCTGTCGTATTCATTTGTCACGCAAAAAGTCGTAGAGTTGGCCAGTTGGCTATTGACAGTTGTCAGTGGCATGATTCGGTGCTTATCAGGTGACCAAGCAAGGCTGTTCTTGTGGTACCTATGTTCCCTTTCTTCTTTGCTAATTCTTTGTTGAATTTTCTTGCCCAGAACACATGAGTTTTTCTAACTTTCTTCCTGTTTGTTGTTTTAGTCGGTCTCCAGAGATAAAAAAGTAGACGATCTTGGTAGTGAAGCATTTTTTCTGCTGGCTATTCCCCGGGTTGCGGATGTATAATTTTCATCTTACGGTGAGGACATAAAAAGTTGATGCTCTACTCGGCACGTTTTTAGCAGATTCTTTTGTGTGCGTGTGTATGTTTGTTAGATCCCTGTCATCAGCAAAGTCACCATTTCAGTCGTATAATTGCTGTTGATCAATTTCTATGCAGTTTTGCCACGAAAAACCTAATCGAGAGGCTGACTCCTTGTCTAGAGTAGTTCGAACTTCTAGTTAAACACACCAATGACGTCTTTTCATTCAGTACAAGTAACGAGCATTTCCTCCACGTAGTACGAGCAGAATACATCTATTTGGATATGCCTTTCATCTTTTGAAGCCGTGGATTCAAATCTTTGTGTTACAGGTTTTCTTATCGTTACTCGCCTTTTTCTCCCAGTTTGTCATCTTCGCATCGTTTTCCACCCCGATCGCACAACTACTCAGCTCTATCGCGTCAGTTAGCATTCGCGTGGTGTCTCTCCTCATTCTAGTCACATCGTTTCTCATTCATGCTTGTTTACTGTCATCCTTGTTATGTCGTTTCTCCTTCGCATATGATAATTCTCTGTACTCTGCATTGGTTCTCGTTATAGTTTCACCTGTTCGTCATTACGTAACGTCTTCTCACCAAAAATCAAATTACTTCCACCTACCTTTCAACGACTGAGTTATTCCTCGTTGTATGCCAAAGCAAACGATCATGACTGTGCTACGCATTTCCTCATCTTGAAGCGGCCCTGTTGAAATTGCGCTTACTAGGGTAGGGTTAAGATTGAATTTACGGTTTCACCTCCAAAAGATGGTGCCAGGAAAATATCTGTGGATAAGTTAATGATGATCAATTGAGCTTTCATCTCTATTTTGATATTCATTTAGGCAACGTGTACCAAACAGAATGATCACATGTTTACGCAAATGTGTCAGAGTTGCACCCGTGAATGTGATTCGCATCTCACTTTTTTAACGGTAGAACCTACTACAAGAGACTCTTATCAAATAATCTACAAGCTAGAAAGAAACTGATCATTTTACGGATGATGTCAGTTCTTTGCCGCCCGGCTCGTTCTCACCCCTGACTTATTGGGATCCTTTGCGACTCTATACCAACCGAAGTTTCAGGATCATCGTTGAGGGCTCCCTTTCCCCTCCTTCAGTGATCCCCAATCGGTATGGTGTATGCCGCTTCCACTAGTCATCCATGAATCAAGCAGTAAGAAAAAAACTAAGGCCGATGGACTGGGTGGGAGCACTGCTATATTGAATGATTACCTGGGTGCATTGTGTGCTTTAGCATGGAATGTGTAATTTACGCGATTGCTCCTCGCAAGCATGGCATTACAAGCCCGATATTTTAGTCTTAAGGCCGACACCCAAATAGATGGGTGGTTGAAAAACCGTCTGATTAACTGATTAGGAGTAACCGCGGTATAAACATCAACAATTCAGATATGTTCAGCTGATGATGGGAATGCGAAACTGCGAGGAAAGCCTGTGATGTTGTTTCCCAGCTGCTCAATAAACCAGTTCGGGAAACAGGACTACATACTTATTCGAAATCGGCAAGTAGGTATTATCAAGGTACCTGTTAAATCAATGGTATTTTCACATTGGACGGAATTACAAGCAGAATGATGGAAATACTATAGAAGAATAATTGTCTTATAAGCGATGCACTTCCTAGACAATCATACTTCTTATTTATTTCGAACTAGGAAATGGAGAGAAGCTATGTGATCTAGATTACGCAGGTGACGTTGTGTGCTTGTTCGAGTCCGTGGACCATGCAAAACGCGCACCACACAGACTCTCGAGATCGGTCGCTCGTCTTGGCATATGCTTTGCACCTTCAAAGTGCAAAGTGCTGTTACAGGACTGGATGACAGTAGTGCCGAACTTGGTACTGGATTGAGAGGAACTAACGACTGGGGACCGTTTCACTTATCTTGGCAGCTACTTGACGAACGATGGTAGCTCGGCAGTAGAGGTAAACACACGTATATCGAAGACTCGAGCAGCTTAAGCTGGACTGAACCACTTGTGGCGTCGGCCTGATATTTCACTGAACTTGAACGGTAAGTCGTGTGTACTGTGCTGCAGTGCGTTCAGTTCTGTTGTACGGTTGCGAGACATGGAGTATGCGTGTGAGCGATGTTCGTCGGTTGGAGGTTTTCGACCGCCAATGTCTACGTATACATAGACATACTATAGTATGATTATGATTGGATGAAGTGACCGAGTGAATAATGTAGAGGTCAGGAATCTCGTATTTGGCGCCACTTTTGAGAATATCTTTTTTCAACGTACGAAACTTAGTAGACTACGCCGGTTGGGTCACGTGCTGCGTATGGCGAACACTCGTCTACCATACCGTGCCCTATTTAGGGTTTCTCCCAAGGAATGGAAGAAGCCATGTGGAGGTCAACAGATGACGTGGCAACGTGGGATGAAAGAATGTACAGCGAACTCAGGTAAATTAGGTGTCTCACGCCTTCGTGGTTGGGTTCCGAAAGATCTGTCAACAAGTTGGCTGGAGGCACTGAAGAATATAGCAGTGAACCGTGAACAGTGGCGTTTGTGTTATCATTTTCTATGGAATGAGAATGATTGGAAGAGTGCGTTTGTCCAGTTAGACTGTGTTCCGTGTGTTGGCTAAAGGAGCATTCTCCTCTCTTCCCACCTGTGTAAATCCACCCTTTGTCTATGCACTATTTGTATAGAATCATGTAACTCTCGAGGGAGAAATCAGCGTCCAGTGAGACTTGCCTTGGTGATAATGCTGTCGGATGATGATGATGAATTCTTCGTGGGGTACGTGTTCCCGTTCCCCCTTGTATTTTCATCGCCACACTCGTACACTCCAATTTTATTATACCACTGGAATCTCACTTGAATGATAAGGGTGAGAATGAATTCGAATCCCAATTGGAGATCACGATGGGGATCTCTGTTTTTTTATACACTTCCACTCTCGGAAATACTTGCTTATCTATCCCCATTCTTTTGACTACGATTATGCTAACTTGTTTTCTATATGGTTGAAGCTCCTTCTCGTGTAACTGCAGTATTCAAGTGCTGGACAAACGTACACTTTGAACAGAAAAAGCGTGAGACAGTTGAAACAAGTCATTTGACGCCGAATAGGAAATTAATCTTGCGCGCATACTGACTAGTGAAGCAAGACATGTATAAATTTCAGGATAAAGAGTGAATTAGTGAAGGACAAATGAAGTGGACATGAAAGATGATGTGGAAATGTGTTAGTTCAAAATCGGGAGAAAACAATGGCGTTTCAATGGAATAAGCAGGATGGATGTCTTAGAAGAGCTAGAAAGCAGCGGTTTGCAGAGCTCCGTGTAGGGATTTGTCCTAGGTCGAAATCGGCAGTAGCAGCGAAAGCATATCGGTTTCGATCGACAGGGAGTTTGCATAGCGAGAGTTAAAGTAAGAAAAAAAATAGCATGCAGTGGAATCAGCAAAAAACATGATTTGAGATCCAAATGGCAGATAATAGGTCATTGATTATGATCAGGAATCTGGTGGGTGAAAGAACGAAACCTTGGGAGTAACCAGCGCTCACAGGAAACTGTTATGACTGTGCCTCATCAAATCGGACGAGGATGGTCTGGTATCTAAGACCAATTGACATGCAATCCTCCTGGTGTTGCCTACATTTTATGTCTGTTCTAGCCGTGTTTTGGCGTTTTTCCTGACTGATAAAGGATTATCAATGAGTCATTTATGATTCCACTACGGATAACTATGTACGTGTACTCGAATTACGAACGAATTGTTTCGTGCACTACGATTCAAAATGCACGATGATGACAAATCTTCGTTGTTGTTATAATTGTTTTTGTGTTCTGCCGAGGGGAAGTTTGGGGATTCCATGTAACCAGCCAAGAGCAGTCAGCTTTTATTTCAGAAAATATCAACTGTTTGTAACTATTGAAATCAGATGCGAAATCTGTTTATTTATTCGGACAAATCTGTGCGAAGATCGTGTGCTATCAAAATTACAGCAAAGGACGAGAACAATCGGCGAGAAGAATGAAGGGGAAAAACAATGTGTAAAGTTCGCTACACTATGCAGGTCCTTCCATTCTCCATCTGCCCATCGCTGATTCATCGGGCTTCATGATTCCTTAGTAGGCTTGATACTGCCCGGTTGCCCAATCCGAAGTAGAGGTTTGACTTAGATGATCCTACCCCGGGCTTTTAACCTAATGTTCTAACCACACGTGAGGGCGAGTATGCAGATACATGCTTCGTGCGTCACTTGTGATTGGTCCGAAATCAGGATTCAGCCTTCTCCTCTTTACCGGCGACCGAAGATCAGTCAACCCGGATGGAAGATGCCTGGCATTCGTTCTCGCCCTTTACTGGGATCATTTCCGCCACGAGAAGTCGGTGCTTAAAGGCTCTTTGGGAAACGTGGTCATTTGGGCGCATTTCAAAAGGTTTTCAGGACGGTAGCCAACTCGGAGCTAAGGCACCCACCTCCCATCATCCTGAGGCATTTAGAGTCCAGGTAGGAAATAATCAGGCAGTTTCCAAAGTCACAAATAGATGGTTTTTGTGCATAAACAAGCCTGTTACGTGATTCGCAAAGATTATCTTCGCAGCAAGCAACAGTTCGCTTGTCTTCCGCGATTCTTTTTTTTACGTTACTCAGCCTTTCAGAAATCCATGATGATTATATGGAATTTGTCCCTCCTGTATTCTGCTACTACGTGTAAACCTGCACACTGCTCTTTTATAGGCAGAAACTAAATTTTCACACTGATGTCAGGGCAGGTATGAGTTACTAATATCAATTTCGCATGAAAAGCATCGTGATCTTTGGGGTCTAGCGACAAATAACTAGTGAGTCATTGTTTTTACTCCTGGAAGCCATTAAATTCCTGGTGGCGTATGATGCGGTAGATTTCGCTTAACATTATTTTGCGTTGCTTAGGGTACCTTTGACGTTACTCCGTTGGCATGGTTGCTTGTACTAAAATATGGCTGACGTCATCAAGCCAGATAAAGACTGCTTATTTGTTAGAGATAACGAAAAGCATTTTTGAGCCACAGTATACCGTACACCCATCCGCTAGACTAATCGACCATCACAATTAAATCTGAAAATTCCTACTGAGCACATTGAGAAAACAATTTGGCGAACAGGCTCGTTTTCAGTGATTCGTACTCATACCATTACATCGCTATGTATCTTGACAAAAATTTCATTATAGGAAGGATTGAATTAGTCAGATACAAATATGGGTGTGGAAGGGATTTGGAGTGTTACGTGCATAACCTGAATACTCAAGAACGTGTTGTGTTGATTGTTTTGTTGTCTTGGCTTTGCATTGGGACGGAGGGTGGGCCAGGGGAATGAAGCGCAACCACAAATTGTTTTTGAGAACACAGTGGAGGATTGTGAAGACAGATTGCGACAGCTTCCGCCTCTTGAGCACTGCGGAAGCTGTCGCAATCTGTCTTCACAATCCTCCACTGTGTTCTCAAAAACAATTTGTGGTTGCGCTTCAACTCCCCTGGCCCACCCTCCGTCCCAACGCAAAGCCAAGACAACAAAGCAATTAACACAACACATTCTTGTGTATTCAGGTTATGCATGTAACACGACAATTAAATCTGTTGGTAACGTAACCACGCATATTTTTTGTTCCCCATCCACTGCACGCTCTGCAGCAGTGTTTGACTTATTCAATGGATACTGCACTGAAGGCAAAAAACTGGCAGTTCTTAGTGGTAGCAAAATACAAAATCGTCTCCGTGTTTTAAATTGGCGCATGTCTCGCCCTCAAAATATGCTCTTATTGAGGCTTATTCGTAAAATCTATAATAGATTTCATTTACTCTAAAGCATTGAACTAGGCTTCTTGGGAAAAGTTCAAAGTTCCCGAGGGATTTTGTTTTTGTGTTCTGTCCCTCTATACTGAAACATCAAGAGCTATTGTCGACAGCCACATGTTACGTTGTCACGACACCAATATAGCGGCCTAGTGAAGCACCACAAAATGGCCTTGAGTTCAACGTTCACTTTGGTGCTGATTGATCTCTTGTCATCTTTCAGTTGCACTCAGTATAAAACCATAGTTAGCGTGGACTATCCCAATTATCGAAAAGCATCTTTGGCTTCTTCACTGAGGCCAAAGATGTTCTCTAAATGCATGCTATTTGCGCATCCCTTGATAACCAAGGTTGCTTTCCTTCGATTACTTCTAAGACTCGCACCAAATATGAATGTGTATTGACTGCGGGTAATCTGTTTTCCCTAGTTGTCTTTATACAGTATCAAGAAGGAACTGAAGCGGGTATATATATATATATGTTTATATATAAACGTTATAACTCCGTGTACGCTTTCTAACTTCTAATATATATATATATATATATAATACTCTTAATATAAGCATGCTATTCGCCTGGACGATCATACCGTTGATTAGCCGCTGACAAATTGTTCATAATGGCATTCTGGAAACCCCTTCTTGTTTGGTTTGTTTTCTTAGCGAATTAAGAGACAAGCTTGGTTTACTTCTTGTTCCGATCAAATCATATCTTTGGTTGATCCTTAGTGTCTGGCTAATTTCGTCATATATTCCTAGTCTTTTAACTGCATGAGAAAGGAATTCTACTCTTCTCTTCCCTGTTGCGCTCGGAGTAGAGGCCCCATTGTTCAGTATGGTGATGAACCCCAGCGTAGCGGTTATTACTCGTCAAAGGAAAACTTGCTGGGTAGACAAAGAGATTGTGTTTTTCTTTGACTTAGGTGAACCCTCATTTCATTTGCTTGTCTCGCTACACAACAGTTGTAACAGATTAGTTAAAGAATTGTTTAGCATTAGGTGAGTTAACAATAAGCTAGCGTATTCATTGCCACCCAAGACAGATTCGTGAATGCGATCTTTCGGATAACTTGAAAACGCAAATTCTCGATTATAATTGCTAGTTAATAGTAGTTGAATGCTGTTATTTTGTTATTACTTATTTTTTGCATGCATGCACATAAGTGTTATGGAAGAGGTGGACATCGTAGTCTCGAAGACCTGCAACAATATTGGCCGTGACCCAGAAACTTGGAGCGCCACTGACCTACACAATTCCTCAGCTGATTGGATCTGGTAAAACAAGCGGGGTGAAGGTGGATTGTCGTCTACCGCCAAAGTGACCGGTAATTTGGAACTTAAACCTCAGACTTCAGAAGCAACAATCGCCAGTCTATTTGACCATCGCCAGTCAGCCTTGATGGTCGGTTTTAATTCCATGCTTTTCTGTGTAAGCATCGGTCAGATGCGTTGCAGTTTCCTATACCATCGGCGGCATCATTGTGAAATCATTTGTCTGCTGAAAATTGTGTACCCACCGCGGCATTCCACATGGCCCACAAACGTGACCATGGAATACAATGTTTTCAAAGCAAATATTGTTTGGAAGATGGCATGTAAAAAGGTACGGAAACTTCAGTCATGCATGGTAGGACCTGTTAGGCTTCCAATTCGGGATCCAGGAAACCCACCTACCAGATGGCTTGAAGCAGCACAATAAAGTCCCTCAGTCACTGGTATAGTTACACTCGAGTCACTTCTGATTTTACATGACTTTCACTCGTTTACCCATTGTTTATTTCATGAACTGTTTTTTTCTGTTCTCTTCGTAGCCAAACAAGCAGTAATTTAATTTGATCGGTAGTCAACTCACCATGTGAAATCACGAATGTATTACACAGCTAGTTCGTCCCAGTAGTTGGAAATGATCAGATGCATTTCGGATGTTGTGATTTCTAGTTGAGCAGAATGAGCGCAAAACACCGCAAACCATCAATGCTAGAATTAGTTACCTAGTAGCACGGCCGAGCACTATGTAGCACAGAAACACGGATTGGCCTGGGCGTCGATACGCTTCACAATACTTGGAAGTACAAAATCAACATGGGGTTACTGAAATACAATGATAACTTCAGTCTTCAAGGTTCATAATCATAATGTGGCGGAACAGATTGAGAGTCCCGGTTGCGGACTAACAGTGGCTAGCGGGAAGGGGAACACGAACACAAAACGCGACAGATTAAATCTGAGGACCAGCGAACACAAATTGGGCTAGCCTTATCGCCTATGTTATGTGACAGAACAACCTGTGGTGATAAACAAAGGTGTTTTACAAATTTGTTGACCATGTGAGGATTGTTGACTATCCGATGTTTGAAATATCACCAAATGTCTCAATAAATACAACTCCCTGTAGAAAAATAATCTCTGTAATGGTATTCATGATGTCGAAAATACTCAAATGATCATTTCACCTGAAATCGAGTCCTAACTGGAATTTGAATCCGATTTGGATGTACTGTTTTTAAATGAAGTGCTCATCAGCCTAACTGTCGACAGTTAGCTTACCTGAACGGCCAGTGGTATGACATCACTGCATAACAAACACGTCTTGCAGCCTCCCCGTTAGAGGCAAGTAGACCATAAAATTTGATCATATGATTAGATTATATTCTAGAAAATCTGGTTTGTTTAAAAAAGTTTTTGTTTCCTTTCTTCTTGAAAATCATGCTTACTAATCGATAAAAAACATTAATTTTTGCATATTTTTGTAGTCACTGACTTTGCTTGAGCTCACGTGCGGTAAACCTTTGCGGCGCGGCTGTGTCTCGACTTGATCCGTCCTCCGACTCCGCCGGATTATCGTCGAACAGATTGGTCTTAATTTAGTAGTCCACTTTTTTGCATTAATCATGTGCACAAAGCGGACCTGAATACGACATCAGTTCGCTTCGTAGTTATGAAATCGAGATAAAATTTGGTCATATGTCTTGTCTCGATTAAGGAGGCGGAAATTTTCTGTGTTCTTCCATGGCTAATGTGATGCAAACAAAAAATGTAATATTTCACTCTCAGACTAAACTAGCACTTTGCCAAATTCACCTGATGGTCTTACTGTCTACTGTACTTTTCCGATTAAAGTTTACGGAGCGATATTCTAATCCATTGTGAATAATCATTAGGCCATAGTCTTCTCGTTAGATACTCGTAACGCTTTCATGAGAAAGTGCTATTTTATTCCGTTTGGGGTTACATTGCATCACAAGTCCTTGTTTGTATCATAACTCCGTGAAGGCTGATGTACAACTCTGCTTTCTCCCTAACCGATATATATATATATATATACATATGAATATATATATATTTATATGTATATATAGAGAGAGAGGGAGAGAAACAAGAATTCGGTGGCAACTTACAATCGAATTGTACAAGGATGTGGATAAATCGACAGAGTTCTACCTGCTACGGTTGCCTGGTGAGCGGCAATAATCGCGAAACCGGTTATTTGCTGCCGGCAATTCTTATTTATTCATGCATATGCTGCTGATTGCATATTTCATATTTTACACATTTTCAGACTCCGTAGGCCACTTGTCAACAAACTACTAGGAGTTTCTTTTGAAGTGGTCAGGTATGCTTTCAATTTGAAATGTCGACTATTTATTATGATCGATATCTGGCATGAATTAACGGAACGCTGTTTGTAAAGTTATTGGCTATCGATTTTCATTGATAAACATATCATGTAATCCATACAAGATGAATAACGTAGGTCTTCAGTCTGTTTATCTTTCTTAGTTCTTTATTATTTTAGTAAGCCTTATGAACGTCCAATCCACCAAAGAGCTACTACAAGATTTGGCTTTTGGGTACGTATTTAAGCCTCTCTTCCAAATTCCTCTCAGACGCAGATTTGTTTGCTGGTCTTTTGGGCGTGCATTGAGATCAGGTTTGTTGGGTTAGCGCCTGTCCTGGCCTTGAACGTCTAATACTCAGTTAAAAATTAACGAAAAATATAGTGCATTGTCCTGTACGATAATTTTAGTTGCAGGTGGGTTTTCTGATTACTGAAGGTGTCTGTCTTGGTCGTAGCAATGATTGCGACTGCTATATTACGACCTCATGGATTTTGTGACACTCAAACATTCAGGGTCATGGTTGCTTGCCCTCTCTCACCTCTGTGTTGTGGGCCCCAGCGGCTGTGAGGCGTGTCGTCGTTATATATATCTATGACTTAGGATAAACTTTGAGATCTTTTTTACTAAAGACATCTTTTCATCATTCTGTTAGGTCTTCACTTACTATATGCAGGTGACTTTATCTTGGAATCCAAGGTCGCGTACATTCAGCCCCTTATAAGTTCAGTTCAGATTTCAGAGTCAAATGTAAATGAGAGGCTATAAAAGTTTGTTTTTTTCATGTTATCATGAGAGGCATTAGAGACTCAGCCAGGGACATTAATTTCAAAGATAAACTTCTATTGTTGTCTCATCGTTCAAGTCTACTTCTGTTTCGGATAGCCATCCGCCTCTGCTCTCCGGTTGTGAGCATTAGCGAAATCTGCTTTCAATAATGCTCTGTCATCATGTGCCTACGTTTGTTTTACATTTATTCAACACTTCAACAATTTATTGCTACCACTGCGAACTCATCGATGCTAACACAAACTGTAGCGTGCATCCTGATGTTGATTTGCACTTAGGGACAGTTCGATGGGCGTCATATGGCATTTCTTGTGTTTGTGGTAACACTAGCGATCGCAGTAAATTTTGTATGCAGGCGGCCTGCATAGACGATCGCCGATTGAATGGCTGCCCTACCAGCCTAGCTATTGGATATAAGAACGTCTAGATAAATGCGAGTGACTATTTTGTGTTGTGTTGACCGATGTTCAAAATTCAGCACACGGATTTTGACTCAAAGCACAAATTTGCCCGGATGATTCACTAGTGGCTCAATCTATAAATCCCAGTGCTTAGTTTCCATTTGATTAGATGACTGCTACGACGTAATGCAACCGTCCCTTACTGTTGACAGCTCCTGATAATTTAGGGGACCAGTCGGGTAGCACGGAGTGACAAGTTCTTGGATATTAGTGTCTTTAATCCAGGGGGTTCCTCTCCCCCTTGATAATGTTTGTTCAACCTCACACGGAAATGGGCGAAACTCGCAGTTACAAGCCCGCCTAGTCTAGCTTCCAATCTTCCCCCATTCCTCCACATGCATTACAGTCCATTTTATATTTTATACACGTGCTCTTCTGCCTGATAAGTTACACGTCAAAAAGGACAGAAATTCTTATCCGTTCGATAATTACTTCTATAGGTTATAATGTTTTTTCCAAGACCCTTTATCCCTCATAGCCACGACTCCTCAAACTTCATGTACTACCTATCTAATCTGTTAATGTATTTACTATTTTGTCTAGTCACGCCACGATATCAATTCGCACGTATCATGACCGCAATTGGGGTGGGTCTCGTCTCATTATGCGTCTGTTTCAGATTAACCTCATTCTGGCTGGCTTATACAATCAAGTGATCAGGGCTGAATTCACTTGTGGTTGTCGGTCGTGTTTTTACGATTTGCAACTCCGTCGCATCTGATATTCAGAAATCCACGTGTTTCGGTTAATCACTCCGTGCCTAGATGCATCCAGTTCCAGTTGCATTAAGGTTCTTCGGCTTTGTTGATTTTAGCTTGACGCCGTCACTTGAAGAACGAAATAACGATCAGCAGATAAGCAGAAAATAGTAACTGAAGAGCCACGAGGAGGAAAAGAGTAAATTTAAGGACGTCACTGGCCGCCATATAACCTAATTATATATATATATATATATATATCTGGGCGAGTGTACAAAACTCCCCCGGAAGTATACGACCGTTCCTGAGGTTGACTCAACATAACAAAGAATTATCGGTGAATCAAAACTGTGGTTCTTCCGGCCACTCTTCAACCAACAGCTTCCATGCACATTCGTTACGCTACAAATTAAATTAGTCCGACACATCGGATTTGGGATTGTACAAGTTCAAGTACAAGTACAAATAAGAGTAAATTTGCAAGTACAACTACAAGCACAGGTATGAGGATGTTTGCACGAGCCAATACCACCGAGTATGCATACGTGACGAGCGCAAATACCCGCCAAACCGGCCACGTGTTTTCAGATTGGCTAATTTCGTTCACTCATCCATATACTACCCTCATTTTCTATCTGTTCTTCTCCCATTCTCACCTTCTTCCTAAGGTTTGCTCAGCCCAACTCAACGAATCACAATTCTCCTTCTTCTCTCCACTCTTTAACCAACAGCTTCCATGCACACTGTTCACGCTGCAAATTAGATTGGCTTGAGACACCGGAATTCGAAGTGT
>LUCM01009921.1:28141-130229 GCA_008360955.1 Fasciolopsis buskii | reverse complement strand
GGAACTCTGAATAGTAGCAAACTTATCACTGCCAAGCCAGCCTGATTTAATGAGCAGCGCGGTCCTGATTATCTTGCGTGACGACCGATGCAGTATGGAATTATTTGTGGGCGTGTAACTGATGGGGATTGATGTACGGGTGCTGCTAGGGAGTCCAGCCGCTAAGCAGAAGAACGATTAGGGTTCTTTACCAAAGCCTTTGGTTCTGACAAGAACCCGACCGCAAGGCAGCGGGGAATAGCTGGGTGGGCGCCCATCCACTTGGATCAATTAGTCGTCCGCCCGTTTTTCCGACTGAGCTGCTAACTCATATTTACCCTCAACTTGAAGAACCGGGAGACTACTTTGTCAGGCCTCTATCCATTGACCTTCCAGGCATGATTGGATTTTCGGCTTGAGATGAGCCATCCTGTATAGCTCGTTGAATCATGGAGGCACACAAGCCGTCACATCACGTCAAGGTGTAGTCTCGTTGTGACAGCCTCTTCCCACCCTATTTCCTTACATTCTTCGGGAACTGCGATCGGCCATGCCAGTGGTAGTGTCACTGGAATTAGCATCCAAAACTCACCGGACCCGTTTCCGCCAACTGATGCACTTCTTCGTCTTCGATACCCTTTCAAACTAGCCACATTCGATTTGCGAACATTGATGTGTTTAGGTCAACAGGAATGTGCACTTTGGACCCTAGCCACCGATGTGTGTTTTATCCAAGGGACTCTCATTTAAAACTCGAGCTCTGTTATCCGACTGACATCTCCATCTAGTCCTTTCGTGAAGTTTCGTCTGCGACTTTCTAGGGACCCCCAGTCTGCGGTTTCTGGTGTTGCTGGCGTCGGTTTTGGTTATCAATTAGAGGGTTGGGGATGCACTACTTGAATGGATCTCAGTAGATGTTCTGCAGAATGTTTTTTCTGGTCTTCTAGACGGTGGAGTTGAACTCCCCCTAGGGAACAGAGTTTTAAACTTCGAATATGCCGATGATATCGTCTTTCTGAACCACAGTACACAAGGAATTTCAAGCGCGTTGGGCCGCTTAGTGATAGGGGTATGCAGATGCGGTATGTGCTTTGCACCTTCAAAATGTAGGGTATTTCCTCAAGACTGACAGGAGCCTGCACCTGCACTCACCCTTTGTGGTGTTCGGTTAAAGGTAGTCAACAACTTCAAGTACCTCAAGAGCCTGATCACGCCTGGCGGAGATGTTGGAAGGAGATCTCCACGAATTGCAGAAGTCAGAACAGCATTCACGAACCTGCGACACTTGTAGCGCCGCCATAACAAGCGGCTTTTTCTCAAGGGAGGGGTACACAATGCCGCAGTTCATGGTGTTCTACTCTACGATCGCCAGACCTGGTATCTCGGTGTTGAGGACACCCGGCGACTTTGTGTTTTTGATCACCGATTTCTCCGAAGCGCTGCTTGTATCTGGAGGGAACATCGGACGGGCAACGACGAGGTTCGTCATCGTGTGTTGGGTACAGACAGTCATCCGCTCACTGAAATAATCGCTCTACATCGCCTTTGGCGGCTTGGAAACGTATTGCGCATGCTTGTTTATCGTCTACCTTCTCTTGTTCTTTTTGTTTGTGATGAGTACGGCTGGAAGAAACGATTTGGCGGCCAGGTTATGTCTAGACGTAGAGGTCTGGAAAAGTTAGCCTCAGCTTTGGCTTAGGTTGGTGCTTCCCGCCTTCCTGGTTGGAGTCCAAAAGATGAGGATTGTTGTTGGTCGGCGATGCTAAGATGTATGGCTCAGAACCGCAGTGTGTGGCTTAAATGCCATTTTTAGAACCTATCCTCCTTAAGAATAATCTGGAAACAACTAAAAAATTACAAAATATGAACGGTGGAAACAAAAAATAGTAGTTTGCTATGGTGCATTATCCCCCTCTATTTTCCCACCTTCTTTGACGCCCCATTTATTTGTTGTGGCGTTGGCACCATGCTTGTTTTCAAGCTAGTAACTATATATATATATATAGAGAGAGAGAGAGAGAGAAAGAGGGGACCTGGAATACTCAACTAGAGTTGTCAGTAGGTATCCACTTCTATATGTTGATGGGAGTGGCTCTTTAAGGCCAGTACTGTTTTCCAAACGGACCAGTCGATTTCTCAATAGACAATTCAAAAAATGATAGTTTCCATTTAGTACAGACTAGGCAACTAACGATGACAAATTTCACATCGACGGTCTTCTTTTCAGACAAAGTAAAGCACACGAACAAAATATCGGATGGTTCAAAGGGTTATGTAATTCTTTCAGCGACCCGAGAGGTATAGTCGGCAGATAGAAGCTGCGGGATGGTGCGTCGGCCGCCACATTGTCACGAACGGACCGGCAGTTGAAATAAAGATCGTAACCTGACAGTTCCATTCGCTATCTCTGCATTTCACCACTTGGTTTTTTCATGTTGCTTAGATTCAAACATGAAAATAGCGTCAAATAGCAAGGCTGACCACTGACGTTTCTCTACGGTTGCGTGGTCCTATAAAACGAGTGAATATCCAAGGGAAACAGGTAGTGAATCTTCACAGGTGGGAAAAGATTAGAGTGCTGCTGCAGCCAACTCACGGAACACACTCTAACTTTACAAACGCACTCTTTCAATTATTTTGATTCGATAGAAAATGACAACACGATCGCCACTGTCCATGATTCACTACTATATCTTTCAGTGTCTCCAAGCAGCTAGTTGACGGGTTTTTCGGACTCCAACCACAAACACGCGAGACACCTACTTTACCTAAGTTTGCCGTACATTTTCTCATCCCACGTTGCCACGTCATCTATTGACCTCTACATGGCTTCCTCCACTCCATGGGAGGAATGCAAAATAGGACACCGAATGGTAGACGAGTGTTCGCCACACGTCGCACGTGACCCAACTACCATAGTCCACTATACTTCATGCACTGAGAAAAGGTATTATCAGAATTGGCTCCGAGTGCCAGGTTCCTCATTTGCACATTACTCACCCGGACACTCCATCCAATCCTAGCCATACCCCGTAGACATCGGTGGTCAAAAACCTCTAAACGACGAACATCGCCCACACGCATGCTCCATGTCTCGCAACCATACAACAGAACTGAAAGCACTGCAGCAAAGTACACGATCTTTCAACTGCGGCTAAGTACACACAGCCTTTTAACATTAGTGAAATATCAGGCCGACACCACAAGTGCTTCAGTTCAGCGTAAGCTGCTCGAGCCTTGGATATACACGTATTTGCCTCCACTACCGAGCTACCATCGTTGGACACGCAGCTACCAAGGTAGGTGAAACGGTCCACATTCGTTAGTTCCTCTCCGCTCAACACCAAGTTCGGCACTGCTGTTGTTCAGTCCTGTAACAGTACTTTGCACTTTAAAAGTGCAAAGCACATGCCAAACCGAGCAACCGATCTCGAGAGTCTATCTAGTGACCGTTGTGCATGGTCCGCGGATTCGAACAGACACAAATTCATTTGCGTAATCTAGATCACATAGCCGCCCTCCATTTCCCAGTTCGACTCCTACATCCCGGAGACCTCCTAAAGCATCTTCCATCACCTCGTCCATGACGAAGTTGAATAAGAATGGAGAGATGGGACACCCTTGACGATCGTTTCGAATGGACTCAGTAGTTCACCGTATACTCGCACGCGACCACAGATATTCGAGTACAGTGCTCGTTGGCATACCCTTCTGGTGGAGAGCACTGAATAGTGCTGGTCGTTCCACTGAGTCGAACGCACCTTTCTAGTCGAAAAAGACTACGACCGTAGGGCGACGGTGCGTGTGGCGCGTTTCGAGAAACTGTCGAAGAGTGAATATTTGGACGAAATCCGGCCTGCTTTCCACAGATGTTACTCTAGCGAATCGGTGTCAGACAACACAGTGTTATCGAAACTACGACCTTAGTAATTGTCGGGATTGATCTAGTCCCACGATGATTGCTACAGTCACTCCATCTGCCCTTCTTGAAAATGGGTATAATCAGTGACTCACCCCACGATAACGCACTGCGCTCCTCGTTCCCAATATCACAAAGCAAAGAGGTAACTGATTTAATCAGAGTTTCTCCACCCAGCTTGAAAAGAATTGGGGGAGTTCATCGGGACCGATTGCTTTTTCCCTCTTCAGAAGTCGAGTATTCTTTTCTACTTCCAGTTCCGTTGGTGCGTCAAGAGACATCTCCCAAGGATTTGCATCTGCAGACGTCGGCCTAAATACGTTAGCGTGTGGCCAGCTAAACTGATCCTTGAAGTGCTCAGCCCAACGGCCCAGCCTTTTTTGTTTACCATGGATGTGCTCTCCATTTCTTCACTAACCGAAATTCGCCGCCCGCCGGTGTCACGTACAAGCCCACCTAAACAGGCTTCCGATACATCCAATTTCTCAACTTGCGTGTTGAAATCACCTGCTACCAATTCAATGTCAGAGCCTTTGCTCTTCCGAACAAGAGTGACGAGCTCGTTATAAAAGTGATGTTTTTGCATGTACATGCTTCAGTCTGTTGGGTCATATGCGACAACAAATAAACTGCACTTATCACAACGATGCTTCCGGACGACGACTGATCCCTACAGTCTCACGGCACACAAGCGACTGTTAACAGGGAGTCAGTCGAAAAAGGTCGACCCAGCCTTCTCACTTAAGATTATTCCTACATTGCGTAGATCCACAGCTTGAGCTGCTTTGTCTCCTGAAGTGTGAAGGAAATATCTTGACGAAATATTAGGCACAGTCAGTTGAATTACTCCACTCGAATCCTGAATTCGTGTCTCACTCACGCAACAGACATCAATCGAACGTGAGTCCACTGTCAGAGCCAAACAAGCCTGTTGTTAGGCAGCCTGCATTAGAGTGCGCACTTTGAAGGAACCCAGATTCAGAGACTGACGAGGCTTGAGAAAATGTGAGCTAGCAGACTGAAAATCACCTACTACACTACTTGACAATAAATCGTTGGGAGTATCGGGCGTGTTAGCAATGGAGATACTATGGATAGGCAAAAGG
Organism: Fasciolopsis buskii; assembly: GCA_008360955.1. Taxonomy (NCBI): domain Eukaryota; kingdom Metazoa; phylum Platyhelminthes; class Trematoda; order Plagiorchiida; family Fasciolidae; genus Fasciolopsis; species Fasciolopsis buskii. Next base: position 125,225 of record LUCM01009921.1, on the reverse strand, counting down.
GGCAAATAGATTGGGTTGGAGACAGGAGAGACAGGTTGAGTGAAAAAGAGAGAACTCTGAGCAGTAGCATGCTTATCACTACCCACCCCACCAGCGCTCGATGCAATGGGCAGCGCGGTTTTGATTATCCTGCGTGACGACCGATGCAGTATGGAATTATTTGTGGGCGTGTAACTGATGGGGACTGATGGACGGGACAGAAGAACGATTAGGGTTTTCAACCAACAACAAGAACCTGAAGGCAGGGCAGCGGGGTCTGATCGAGTGGAAGCCTATCTACTTGAATCAATTATTCTTCTACTCGTCTTTCCGATTGCTTTGCTATTTCAGATTAACCCCCGACTGAGTGGACCAGGTGACTACTTCGTCAGGCCTATACCTATTGACCTTCCAGGCATGTTTGATCTTCGGGTTGTGATAAACCATCTTGTTTAGCTCGTTGGGTCATGGAGGCACGCAAGCCGTCACACCACGTCAAGGTGCAGTCTCGTTGTGACAGGATGGCGTTGGAAGAACGTTGGAAAATTAACCTTGCACTGGCTGGTGTAGGTGCAATTAGACTATTGGACTGGGGTCCACAAGGTCTTTGCAACTGAGGGTTGGAGGCAGTGGGTGATATGACTCAGTGATTCAGTCAGTGGCGTTGATGCAGTCGAAATCGTTCCTCTCCTGTATAGCTCCTCACCTTGTTGTCCAGCAGTCGATTTTTCAATATTCGTCGTTATTTTTTTCAATAGGTACTGCTGCTAGGCAGCGACCAAAACAGGAGGTTGATAAAAGATTAGTGTTTGTGGAAACTGAGAATTGAAACTTTTTCCACATTTCTTCCTGTTCCAGATACTGGCAAGTAATGGACCCTCGATTTTTTACTCCACTTTTGCAGCATATGACGCGAATAAGCGCAAGTATACTCCGAAAACGTTCCACATCAGTGGACATTGTCGATGTTAAAACCTACGTTTGATCCTTATATTTTCAAACCGCACATCTAAGTCGTCGCTGTCGTGTTTTTAGTGATACAAGAGCTTAAATCTTAATGAGGTGGCCCATGCGCTTGTTGATGCACTTTTCTAGTTTGTTTAACAATGTGGTTTTGGATTCATAGTATGCATACTATTTCCAGAAAGCTACAGACACTCTGGATGCGACCCCCACGGACAACTGTGTGGTTTTAAGCTTCATGATCTGAGAGAGAATAACGAATCGAGGAGACCAATTCGCTCGTCCCTTAACATTAGATTTTTGGAAATGGCCATGAGCACTTCAGAACGTTATTGTTTAATTCAAGGATTTTGATAGATCTACACAGTGAGAATCAGTCCTCTTCAGATAAGTACACTTCACTGGGTTGGTGCCCTACTGCCTTGTGAGCCAGACCGTTCAATCAGAGGCCGGTTAGGATTCATAAAAGCGCCCTTCCTCGGTGTGGATCACCGCAAAGTATTGCTTGTCCAGAAATCAGCTTTTTTCTTTTAAGGAATCATTCTAAATTTAGCCTTTTTTAGAGACCATGCGGAGTGCATTGAATAACTGTGGCTCGTTGGATTCATCCGACGGTGTTAGTAGCAGGAGGCGCATAGATCTGACGCAATAAGGAAGCCAAAGTACCCACCTCGCTTGACCGCCTTCAACGTTTGCACACTGTACTAAGTAAAGCAATAAACTGCGGAGCTAGAATCCTTGAAAACTTTAAAACGGACGTATTTTTGGCTCCCAAAGCGGGCGAAATGTTAACATCGGAGTGAACAGTCTTGGGAAATGATGGGATTTCGTAGGACGTGTGAATAGGTGACTGCACTTTTTTACCTCGTTTGTCGCGGGAGTTTTCCGTTTATTTGTCATAACTAAGTGGTTTATATAAGTCCACACATTATGGGGTTCATAGACCGACTTCCCTCATCTAACAGGGTCCTTGTCTATTTTTTGGTCTTCACAGCGAATGCCGCCTCTACTCCCCTCTGAGCATGTCACAAATCAGATCACTTTCAACCAGTCCGCGAAACCGTGCTTAGCTGACTCCTTACTTGTCTTCGGGTTTTCTGTCGGTCCAATTTCAAGTCCGTATGTTGTTCGACTGATATCAAAGAAGTTTGGCGGTCAGTTTTGTTCTTCTGCATTACTGATTGCACCGAATCAAAGTGGCCTTATACCTTCGCCATCCGCACGTAGCTTGCTCTTACAGTACTGACCTACAATAGAAGTGATAAACCTCGTGAAAATCCGAGAGTAATCGGTATGATAAATTACCGCATTCAAACCTCTGGTTACTATTCTCTGCGAAAGGTATGTGTGAAAATCAAGCCGATTCCCAATCTTACCGGGGTTGTATTAACTAGACTGAAACAGAATTATCGCAGGAGTCCCACTTCATGTCTTTGTTCAGAGGACATGGTTTGAAAAGAAAAAGATCCAAGTGTTAGGGAGTCGGCATTCACTGTTCTAATCCCTACGTCTTTTAGTCATTTCCAACCAGAGGCCAAGCAACGTCGGGATTTCAGCAGAGTTCTAGGTTGTAGTCTCTCGACAGGGAACGAGGACCTACAACCCTAGTTCATGGCACGCCACAACTGTTCTGTTACAGCGTCACTAACGAGGCCTTGTGGTATTTTATATGGGAATGATTATCAATCGAAAACCCGCCATGTCTTTAGCACTTTCTACTTGTCTACAACCATCTATTTGGTGAAGGTAGCCGCACTTTATCTAAAATGGTGTCTGTCTCTCCGCCCGCACCCTGAAAATTCACTAGGCAACATACAGCTCTGCCGTTGGTCACTTTAAAAATTAAAGGAGCCAAAAAATGTAAGAATGCCACCGAATGACACTTCCAAGTTGCTCAAAAAGTTTATCAGCTGCGGGTGAAAAATATGATAATCGTCGGGATCAGTCCATCCACGTCTTCAAGGTATTGTTCAAAGTTGACTGCAACAGATAGAGTGGAAAAATAATGTGTGGTCTAACACTTGTTTTGCATATCCCTAAGCACTGTTTCATTTTGTGCCGCGGTTAGTTAAGTGGGTGAAAAGCAAACGAATTTCAACATCCCTTGGATATTTGTAGTTTTTTCCCTCACTAGTATTCAGATTTCATTTTCGTACAACTAAAGTGACGGTGATTTTCCAACCCCTTTGCTTCTGGAACAATTGAAAATCTAAACAGCTCGTTACCAAGCCTTACCTATTGGGGTCTTATACACTTTTACAAAACCTCAAGTTTCGCGGTCAAGTTTGTCGGTCCTCCCGTGAATAGTAGACCGTAGCAGCTATGGGGCATACCCCTTCCACTATACAGGCAACATGTATGCCACACAAGAAACTACAAATTTGTTTTGCTTGTACTCCTGGAAGCCCTCTCGTTATGCTCGACGTATCCCATTGGAATCATTTATTGTTCTCAAATACTTCGATCACTATCAAATTTTCAGTTACACCTTGGAGTGAATAACACATGTAGCAACAAATCCTGCCGCCTCCCTTAAAGCCTTAGCGGTCAGCCGAAAACTTGGATCGATACCATTGAAGAGGACGTCGAGCGTCTAGGCTTAAGGTCAGTCTACGGTCACCACCACTAGAAATAAAACTGGGTGGTAATCTGCATGGATTTGGCCTCCAACCGCAACGCTTAGTCCTCAGTGATTCGCGGTGTCCACGGAGCTGACTTATCCTCTAGCAGTAGATAGTCGTGTAAATTACCAAGAAGAATTAAATGCACTCTTGTCCGGTCATTCATGAAAAGAAATCGCCCCACAAAAAACAGCCGTAGTATTAATAATTGTCGACGATGTTACATATAGACATATGTAACCTTGGGGAAAGGGTAGCGGCCAGTGAGGCTTGTCTTGCTGTTTAATGCTGAACGATGATGGTGATGATGTCGACGATGCTGCTACTCGCAACGAAATTGTCGGACGTCCGCTGGCAGACAATTAGGACTTACGAAAACAAAGAATTGGTTTTCGTAATATGCACATCATTCAAGGTTATCTTACTGTGCTGAGCTCTCAGAAGAACCTATACCGATACCTTTTGGATACGGAGAACAACTGTCTCATTCAAACGACGACATCTATCGAATGACTGTCGGTGTTGAGTGATTATGCAACACGTTTGTTGAACGAATAAACTAATTCCAGGACCGGGAGTAAGCGCCATACTTTCTTATCGACATTCTGTTATTCGAATTAGTATTCGTCCAAGCGAAAATAACCGGAAACATAAAAGTCCCATTAGAAACTGCACAGGATTTGTCAGGAAAACAAGTAGGGTCCTCGCACTTTATGAAGGACTTAGCAGTTGAGAACAACCGCTCAAGAGGTGAGCCATGTACACAGTTTCTGCTTTCTGGTAAGTCCTGATGCAGGAAGCCATTGACTCAATTATCACGAGATCAAACCCCGGGGGAGTGAGTGTGTGCACTCCACGTAGCGTCGCGGGAACTTGAAGCTAAGGCGACAATAAGAAACGCCAACTCTTCCGTCTACCGATCAATACCAGTTCGACTCTGTGCCGTCCCGATCCTCGGAACCGTCAGGTGTCTGCACACCCATACACACAACACTTGGTCCACATACTGAATGGCTAAAGGTTGCCGTGGTGCATCCCATTTGGCTGACTATCTTAGCATTCAGTCATCACAGTTTTCCCCACTCCATAGTGACCCAAATTATTTTCGAACGGACGCTCGTTCGCACGCTTGTTTGAAATTGCACCTTGATCGCTGTTTACTCACAACCGTTGAAGTAGACATCGCATACACACACTCACGCACTAAGCTGATCACAGTCTATCCCATGACCATCGATCCACACACGCACATATAGGTGTACATATTTTGGTTCCGGACGTATTCATGTTAGGGGCACGCACCAGTCAGCCTCTAATAAATCCCTGATCTGTTTTCCTAAATGCACACTGTACAACGTTCTGTCACATCGCCTCGGTGTGATTCACACCGTCCTTTTCTCGTACGTTTTGGGTTGTTCAGTTTTCTTTGTCAGAATTATTCTGGCCACCTTGGATGAACTTCCAACTGCTTGCTGTCGATTCTTTTCCACAATCGCATCTGAGTTGAGGATCTTCTGCGATCCTTTCTTTGTTGTCACTTTAACTCCGCCTCCCAATCGTCCATTGACTGTGCGTCTATCAGGGGACGCGTAAACGTGTTTATCTACTTCATTATACCCTATGTTTTCTTTTTTTGACAAAAGCTTTTACCATTTTAGGCGGTCAGTTTTGCAAAGGTTATCTCTCGGGGTGGTGTTTGCACGTCCATAACAGTTGTCCTTGGAAATTTGTTATTTGCACGATGCTGTTCAAGAATTGGGCAGTACCAAGCGGCTCCACGTTGCGATTGGGAAAACTCTGCAGCCCATTTGAATTGCATTCATCAGCTTGCCGAAAATCAGACAATGAAATAGCAGACGCTGAAGCCGTCGCGAAAGACGGTCAATCGGACAAAAAGCTGGTGAAAAGATATAAAGTCAATCAAGGCGGCGATATCAATACTGCATGTATTTTGGGTACCGTCATCGGGATCAAGGCAAGTCCTTTCCTAACATTTTATCCCATTTATTTTCATCCAGTGATGTTTAGATGGTATAGATCACCGAACCCACCGACATTGTTGATCAATTTCAGCGCCGGGTAGCTCTTCCCACAACTCATCCACTCATCTCGGTTGTGGTTCATCCAATCTGGTGTAAACTTTAAGGCTCTCATACATACCCACTGGCCTTGATACTTTGAAAAAGTGAGAACAGATCATCGGGCAAAAGTCTCAATTTAATGACCAGAGTCTCCCGTGCTCAAAGGAGTGAGACACTCCACATGGTTTATATTACATTTTGCACAAATCTTTAGGAATCACTCACCATCGGAATGATGGTGAAGGACAGAAACAATACTTTCATTCCCTATCTTCACGTTATCGGTTTTCTATCGGGATCCACTATTCCTCCTTGGGCTTGGAACTACCCGGTTGCTCAAATCAAAGTAGAAAATTAACTTAGGAAGCCCCATTCCAAGCCTTTGATCAAATGGTCTAACGCGCAAGTAATAGGAAGACCTGAGGGTCACGGAACCCACTGGGGACCGGCGACTGATTGCTCACTTCATACGCCCATCGAATAGGATTAAATATCTTGAGTGACCAGTGCACTCCTTTGTCACAGATGCCGGCTAATATGTGGTCGCGTACTTCATGTGGTTGGCTTTGATGATATAATAATAATAATAATAATAGCAATAATAATAATAATAATAGTAATAATAGTAAAAGTTGTCAGACTCACGTTTATCGAAGTAGTCAATCTGCCTCCGGTTTTACAACTTTCCCTCTGTTTCGTCTGAGCTATAACTTCGTTTTCAGTTATCTACTTTCTACCCGAAGAGTTTAGCCAAGGGGAACTGCAAATGCGAAACACCCCAGTCTTACAGTAGGAAATACCTTTTACTTCTGATTAAAGGTGGCATTTAAATGTAACCACTGAGGCTCGCTTGTATGTGGGACAAGAAACGAATTAAACGGATAACCGTCACAGTTACACATTTACTGGTAAAGTCACATTATCTCGGTCGGTGTTGGCTCGAAATTTTCACTTTTTCCGAATCTTAACCTGACCTGCTGAAATAAATCGTTTTTGCTCCTGCAATAGTTGAGATTTGACCTTAAGCACTTCTTTATCTTTCTTTCAGAGTTTAGGTAGGTCTAAGATCCGACAGAGCGCGTGGTTTTATTTTGCTCCTAATAGGGGCAACAATCATAGAGTGCGGCTTCGCTGTCAAATATCACTTGTCAACGGTCCAGGCCCGAATGATTGGAACCCATTTAAAGACCGGCGGTTCTCAAGTTGATTAGGGACCTGACATTAAAAATATTTCACTTTGATGGTAGACAGTAATCCGCTGTTGCCTAGCTCGTTACAACACCTGACCTGATGAGGCCTTATGTAATTTTACGCCACCCCAAGTCTTAGGGTCACGATTGCCGATTTCCTCTTTAATGTAGTGGACCCTAGTATCTATGGGACATATCCTTTCCATTTTATCCATGTATAAAGCGTTATTAAAAAGGTCAGTCCAGCTACCAATCAACTGGTAATATATAACTAAATGATATGTTCCCACATCCAGAGGCATAATGTTTACTTAGTCTCAACAACTGCGATGAGACCCAAGGCAGTACACAAATTTATTCGAAAACAAAACGACAGTGTGAAATTGCTAGATACGTCTAGGTTGTTTTGAAAATCTTTGAAATCATTTTACACCTGTAAAAACAATGTAGTTAGTCTAAGTGTAGAAATACCGCACGTTATTCGTTCTGTTTTTTCGTCCCTATCTTGACCATATGCACCATTACTCTGCGTTTATTTAGTGGTCATTCGGCTAGTTTAGTAAAGCACATCGCAGTGTTGGCGGTTTACTTTTGACTACTCTCTCCGACCAGCAATATTCGAAATTGCTGCTCTTTTGATACTTGACTCCAACTCCTGAACCGACTGAGACACAGAACCCATTCGGGCCATTGATTTCACTATTCGCTTCTTTTCCATAAGGTTGTTTATACTGTCGTTCTCTCCACCACATCCACAAACCCATCTCTCATATTCAGTTTTTTCCCATGCCATCAAAACCCGAACGGGATTGGGCCGCACTTTTCATTCGTACGCGATCGATGAGAAAGTTACAACTCTACCCGGATGAATCCGCGTCACGTAAACCTGTTGTCAGTTTAATCGATGCAATAGAAACAGATACTTCTTCGTACATGCAACCGTACTCATCAACGTCAGTTCGAGTGCACGTCTTTGATCCAAGAATTCTGCACAATGCCCGAAGAGCCCTTGTAGGCGATCGATTGTTTGTGTCCGGTTTTTTGTCCTACTACAAGCACCCGGCTGCAGGTAGTACGACCTCAGCTGACTCAGATTCGGGAAAATCCGCACCAAAAATTTGCGCTCTCGTCGCTCAGAGAATTGTGTTTATGGGCAGTGATCCGTCTGAAGATGCCCCATCTGATTATCCCCGTGATGTGGAACTCGAGTGACTGCCTTCCGTGCGCGATATCGGAGGCGAGAAGAGTCAACATTTGAAGCGCCCCAAACTCGTCGCCTGTAAATTTCTGCATTTCCTTTTCGAAGATAAAGTTCTAAGAAAACCTGACTTTGTACCTGTATTAGATGACATTTGTCGGAACAACATCAGATTTTCCCTATCTTTGAACCTCAGTTTTTTGGTATGATACCTCGACGAGTGAGTCCCTATTTGGTCATGGAGGTGGTGTCTGTTTTTGACTACGAATCACCCGCTAGTTTACGCATTGTAATGGTCATATAAAGCACACTTGAATCGATAGTTTCCAATCCACGGAAGGCATGAAAATCACATTCATGGTGTAGTATCAGCTGCTCTGAAGCGTTATGGCCGGTGAATGTTGATTCGATTGGCAGTAACTCAATCACATCTATAGTAGTCCGATCAGGCAGTGTTGTACTTGATCAGTATTTTCACAGTTGCTCAACCCTATTGCGGCTATTCCCTTTTTAGTCAGTGATGATTAGGTGATCAATCTTCAAATCCCTAGTTTGAATCCAGCCGTCCATCTGTTTGGCCATAGTGGTACCTTTTACTGGTATTGGAATTTTACTGCGTAATACTAAGAATGGTAATAGCTGGTGAAAAAACTGTAAACATTAGGACCGAATGACGTAAGGAGTGTATCAAAAAGCTAATATGATTGTAAAACTTGTCTTGAGAAAGACTACCCACGGTAGTCGAAACGTTGGCGCATTACATCTACCAACAACGCTACTATTAACATTATAGCATTCACGATAAAAAAACTTCGAAATCCTCGTTTTCATTTACTCGTATCTATGCCGATAAATAACATTCACCATGGTTTACAATAGATGAGGAGAAAGGTGAATTGCAGTTCTACTAGTCAAACATTGATTCGTGTATCTGTATGTTTGGTAGATCACCCACAAGTTTTACTATTCCGTGAAGCGGCTTGCAAGTCATATTGCTCATGCGTCATGTGGATGAGACACAAAATTCTGGACAGCTCCTGCGATTTTTCGCTTCACCGATTGGCGTCGTGGTATTTGAAGCTGGTTTGCAGCCCGAACTGTAGCTTGCGAGTCAAGGTGAAAAAAATCGAACGGCAGACCGTTCGCATCCGAAAAAACTAATTAGTTGAGACACCCCAAAACCAAGGCTTCGTTATACAAATATTCATGGATTAATTATGTGAAATGGCTTGCAGAATCCAAATTCTTCAGGATACGTGGCCTCAGATTATACGCGCTATCAGATCGACCACGCGGAGTCAGAACTTCTGTGGGTGTGGCCAGCAGTATCGGGTCGTTCGGAACTGGTTGTACAGAGAAGACAGATTGATAAAAATAAAAACGAGTTGCACAGTTAACGATAAGGCGCGGGGGTGAAATGGTTAATGGTCTAACAGGAGACGATAGAAGGGCAAAGCGAACCGTTATCGCGTACATTTCTAATCGAATACAGTCAGATCGTGTCATGTGAACGGAAAACAGCTGGTGGGTAGGCTAGACAGTCTGGTTGGATGACATCAGTACGACCAATCACAGATCCCCAGCAGACCCACGCATTCCCAACCGCAGCGTCTGGATCAACATACGAGAGCAAGCCAATGAAAATGAAGATCGGGTGGACGCACAGTGGGGTCAAGAATTTATTAATAGACACAACCTCCTAATTGAACAAGACAGACAAACATGAACTCACAAGACAGACTGACTTAACAATCAATACCGCTCTCACTGAATCAATGATCAGACGAGAACCGTGGTCCCAGTGTGGCGTGCGCATGTGTGAACTAGGGTGTGAATCCAAACATGGAGGAAGGTGCTAGTGTCGTGTGGTCGGACATCAGCATGAGCGCAAACTTAGTGACTTGTTGTCAAATCCCCGTGGTTTCAACATGAATTTCAATGAGGCATCATCAATTTAGTCAGCAAGGACCAATAGATTAGAGCTGCTGTTTCAGATGGGTTTCTTGAAAATCAAACCCTTTCACAGCAATATACTTGATTTCAAAAATAGCCTACCTTTCTGGTCAATGTCTCCTTGACCGTCTCATTCCCAGTAAGACCAAACCCCAATCAAGCACGATTTATTCAACTAAAGTCAGCAATTAACATGTTATCCACAGGCACACACGCAGGCTTTTATAGACTGCGTAGTCTGGTGAACAAATGTGATTAGGTGAAACGAGTCGCAACTTATCGGTAGCTGAAAGGTGAGATTTCACTCACAGTCGGATTGGATGGCCGGGTGTGAGGAAAGGATAGGTCAATGATTGCATGCACCATCAATGTGCGAAATATTCGGATCCGCCATGGGTTAAGGTCAACGAAATGTCCGGCCGTAAATTAAAATGTAAAAACTGTCGCGTCGCTGTTGGTCTGTTTTCGGGGAGATTCTGGACTCCAACAATTTCCCCATGAGAAACTTCCGTACAAAGAATAGTCATTGTTAGGAACGATCCATAGGACTTAAACAGTCAAACGGTACCATTCGAGATATATCCGACTGTCGTGAACTGCACTGTTGGGTCCCAACAAAGGTGGCAAAACAGCAGTAGGTCATCTCCGTTTTTTTTTCAAATGGCATTTCAGTATTATTGCTTCATGGTTATAGATTTGTTTTGCTCCCTATATTTATTTGATTTCCCATTTATAGTCATACGCGGTTGTTTTCACTTTAAATCTTGTCATTACCAACGTCGTCCCCTTGGTAGCTTTTAATTAACTGTGATTCCTTATTTTCCCGTTATTTGTTCGCTGAGCAGGCAAGGCCCATCGTCCACCTTAACAGAACTCCGATGCACTCAGGTTTCCAACTTGTGCATTAAAATTACCTGCATCACTACAATGTCAGAGCCTATCCTCTTTCGAACAAGGGTGACAAGGTCATCGTAAAACTCGTCTTTCTTCATGTCATTGCTGCAGTCTGTTGGACCGTGTGCCGAGATGACAAGTAAACTGCTCTTATCACTACTATCCCTCCAAACGCCGACCGATCCCTGCAGTCTCAGGGGGCTCAAGCGACTGTTGACAGGGTTCCAGTCGAAAAGGGCTGCTTCAGCCTTCTCACTCAAGACTATTCCTACATCACGTTGATCCACAGCTTGAGCTGCTTTGTCTCCTGAAGTGTGAAGGAAATATCTTGACGAAATATTAGGCACAGTCAGTTGAATTACTCCACTCGAATCCTGAATTCGTGTCTCACTCACGCAACAGACATCAATCGAACGTGAGTCCACTGTCAGAGCCAAACAAGCCTGTTGTTAGGCAGCCTGCATTAGAGTGCGCACTTTGAAGGAACCCAGATTCAGAGACTGACGAGGCTTGAGAAAATGTGAGCTAGCAGACTGAAAATCACCTACTACACTACTTGACAATAAATCGTTGGGAGTATCGGGCGTGTTATCAATGGAGATACTATGGGTAGGCAGAAGGGGCAAATAGATTGGGTTGGAGACAGGAGAGACAGGTTGAGTGAAAAAGAGGGAACTCTGAGCAGTAGCATACTTATCACTACCCACCCCGCCAGCGCTCGATGCAACGGGCAGCGCGGTTTTGATTATCCTGCGTGACGACCGATGCAGTATGGAATTATTTGTGGGCGTGTAACTGATGGGGATTGATGTACGGGTGCTGCTAGGGGGTCCAGCCACTAAGCAGAAGAACGATTAGGGCTCTCAACCAAAGCCTTTGGTTCTGACAAGAACCTGACCGCAAGGCAGCGGGGTATAGCTGAGTGGTCAATTATTCTTCTACTCGTTTTTCCGATTGCTTTGCTAACTCAGATTAACCCCCGACTGAGTGGACCAGGTGACTACTTCGTCAGGCCTATACCTATTGACCTTCCAGGCATGATTTGATCCTCAGCTTGAGATAAGCCATCCTGTATAGCTCGTTGGGTCATGGAGGCACGCAAGCCATCACACCACGTCAACGTGTAGTCTCGTTGTATCACTTGAGAATCACATTCCAATCGTACGCTTGAATGAAGATTCAAGTGGAATAGTATTTACCATTTGAAAATCTCAACGTGCGGTTTTTGTCCGCAAAATGATTGTTCAAAGATACATAAACTTCCGGACTTCTGCTAACTACTGATAAAATGTATCAGCTTGATTTCTGTGATGAAATCGGTCATCTTATTTGGAATAAAACCAACGTGGATAAAGAGATCTAAGAACAGTCGTGCTTTTTAATTCACCGTGATGCCTACACTCCACTGTGTTTGGTAGGATGTTCCATCGGCCATACGTTGCTGGTCGACATAATCATCCTCGTTGATCAGTTTATCAAATAGCTTAAATGTCCCCCTTGGGTTTACCCTAGTAAAACGAATACCCATCATCTGTCGCACTATTCCTCTTCTCACTCACTCTCCTATGAATAAATTGGCTCGACGATTCGCTTGGTTTTTTGATCCCTGGAGTATGTCGCTATCCTAGTTTTGCACAGTATTGAATATCGGTATTGGACTTCTTAGTTAAAATTCCAGCATTTGTCATTTCCGCTCGACCTTCCTCCGGTACATCAAAGTGAATTCTAATTGGCTCGCGTGAAAATCAAGTGGTTAGATACCGTGGGACGCTTACTGAAAACGATTGGTCGTTTGCTTGTTCCACCTTCACGGCCAACAACTTCGATGTGCACCATTGTATATTGAGAAATTCCGTGGGAAATGTATGATGTACGGCAGAACAGGATATCGTTTTGTGTTTTTGAAGCTATACCTTAAATAACAAACGTGTTTTTATCAGTGCACAATACTAACCTCTATGTGGAGGTGTTTCACTGTCCATTGTTTGTGTGCTGAAAAACTGCTTGGCAGTTAGCCCATTGCCTTAAAATGCATTAATTTGGCCGGGGTGGGTATCTCAGGCTTTGAATCGGCTACTCGTCCTAAGCGCCTCTCGAAATGTCCTCAAATGACTGCGAATCTCTAGTGGTGTCTGTTGAGAAGTCCTACGTACTACCTTCCCGCAGCGGAAGTGTTCTTACTAAGGTGCAAGGACTAATGAGAATGTCCGGCACCACCCTTCGGGCTGACTCGTCTTTGGTAGTCAGCGTAGGGTAGATGGCTAAATCCTAATTCCAAACCAACCGCGAGCGGCGTACGAAGCTTACGGCCGTACGCTTTCGGGCATCTGGGACGGAGGGGTGTACTAGGCACCCGTTCCAGCTTTCAAACACTTGTCGGTGAATCGTCATCTTACTAGAATTTTGTTATTTCATTTCTTGCCCCGACTTCCAGTGAATAGGATTGATACTTTCGTAATCGGTCGCCCGTTCTCGTCCGTAAGTAAATATTTTGCTGGAATTTTTTGGCGGCTGTAAAACACTGCAGACCTGGTCGTGTCGGTGTCAATTTTATCCTGGGATGCAACCCAGAATGAATAACCGTCAAATTTCTTGCCTTGGGAAAATATAAATAAATAGACGATTCATTGTGCGCATCGCAGTTTATATTCACACAGGTAAATTGGTATAGTTCATGGTCTTTGCAACTGATACGTGGTGTTTGGCTACCATTGATGCATTCGATTCTGGCCTGGGTGATCCAATTTGTGGTGAAGCTTAACAGTGCATGTCTTTTAGCCTTGGATATCCCCTTTTATTTCCGTTCCCCATCTGATTCAGAAATACCATTATCCGATACATTTGGTGTATTCTTCGAGTCTTTCAGTTGGCATTACTTTATTTGGCAGTTTTTAAATATCTGTCAAAATCTTTCGTTCTGCTGATTTCAGTCTTGTTCTTTCCACTTTCTTCGATTCCCCGAACTATACCATTTTTATGGGAATAAGCTGTAGCACATACCACTCCGTTTTCTTAAGTCGACGTTAGAATTGTCACCAATTATCACGTGATCTTGTTATACTGTTCGCTCACTAGTCCCAACGCGACTGCACGGACCAGTACAAATAAGTCACTCGATCGATGTGCAGAGTAACGCACTCTAAAACTGGTCTTGACGGAACGCAACCAGCCCACGGAATCACGATTCCTAACTAATAAAACACGACTCCTGGATCGTAAGGAGCATTTTGTTTTTTCCGGCAGAAATTGTTTCTCTTTCTTCACTAATCGCTCGACAATTTGTAGTGCTATCCATACATTTTTTAAGATTTACGCTTGTCTCCAAGTTCGACGGAAGGAAAAAATTTCACTACATTAAAGATCCACTGACATAGTGTAGACGTCGGGTCACCTCATGCTGATCTACTTAGGGTTCATTTTGTTCACTGTTCGTGATTTCCGTTCCATGTATGATATAATAGGGATAATGCAATGAAAAGTAAGCATACTTTGAACGATATAAATCCTGTGTGCTAGCAGACGCATTGCGATAAGAATCGCACCTATTATTAGGGACGGATATGAAATTAATGAAACCTTAATTCAAGCCAGCTGAGTGTTTCACATTGAAAGCCGTGATGGTCTATACCATTTGTCCAACTATTTTGAAACTATGCCAAAACTACTCGGAAATCCCATCCACCTGGATTAGTGAGATCTCGTTTACGTAGACCTAATACGTGATCCGTTCTGTACGGGCAAGTTTGTGTGTACGTGCGGTGAGATATATTGATTATCCGCACATTGTTCTATAATCTGCGGAAAGACATGCGTTTGCGAGGTCCTGTGGATGAGAGGCGTGTTCGCGTCTTCCTTCGAATATTTTTGACATAAATCTGAATAAAGTAAAGCAATGTCTGAAAATCGTGCGAAACGATACCATGGTTTAAGCGTCTGTCCCCTCGAAAAGATCAGAGGTTAGACTCCAAGATCAGCCGATCACTTTAGCAGTAAACGACAGCTCACTGTTATCTTGTACGTTACCTCGCCTGATCTGTTGGAGCTTTGTGGAACTCTGTATCACTCCAGGTTTTAGGATTTTGGTTGTCGTTACTCCTTACTGCGTCGTGGATCCCAGAAGCTAACGCGGCGTGCCGCCCATACATACAATAAAAATGTGTTCAATCGATCTGAAACTATGCACAGAACATGAATGCCGTCATCTCCGTGTTTCTAGTTGATCCGATCCCCTGACATTTCTGTAATCTACTGTCATGTAGCGACATGATTGCGAATCTTTGGAAACGACCTTTTCGGCTCCTTGTGTTCTCAAAGAGGGCTTTCGAGGGAATTCGTTTTTATATGCGTAGCGCTTGGGCACTGTGGAATGGGTATACCTTGTAGTCGCTAAGATTCACCATAAAGGGAACCGGCAACCACCATCTTGGAACTCGAAGTGACACACCGAATGTTTCAGTTGTTGAATAACATCCGCAGAATGGAACTAATTGAGCTGTGATCTGCTTATATTTTAATTCGATGATCTTGAGTCGAATAACAACGCATGATGACAGCCCACAAACCGATCCTGTAGTCGAATCGCTTATTCAACTGTTGAACAACATTCGATCGTTTTATTTTGACCATTTTTTGCTCTAAAGAATAAATCATACCTCAGTTTTCGTCAGATGACTTAACAGGTAAGGTCGTGATACATTTGCTTTGGTTGAACAGTTTAAGTCCAAGTTCTCGACCAATGGGTGGAGCATTCAAGCGTCTAGATCTCCTAAAGTGAAGACCGGTCGTTTCAGCAGCATTCCATTAGAAAGAATCCGTTTGTGTATGCTTTGGTTTTATCGAATTAGACACGTTTTGCCCATTGGCCAATTTGGGACTCAACGGCTGCAACTAATAACTTATTGTGACATTAGGCGGAAAACGAGACTCATGAATGGTAGCTTTAATCAGCAAAATGTCAGACAGTTTTACTTATCTTCAGCAGTAACAAACGATTCGGTGACTGAATTGGTTTATGACTTGTCACCATGCTTTCCAGTTTGCTGCAGTTGGGTAAGTCACTCAGAGCCAATCCAGTCAGTCTAACGGCTAGGACGTTTGATTCACAGCCGCTGGTCCTGAGTTCACGTCCCATTTCCGGGGGAACGGATATTTACTGCTGTTGACTCCCAGCAAGAATGAAGCAGCTGCACAGTCGTGAGTTGGATACAGATACGGCACGTTGGATCCCCTTGGTCATTCCGATTCACCGGACTGAAGTTGGGCCAAAGTTGAATCGCTTCCTCTCTGCAGTTTCGCCCAGCTCTTGAAGCATCCTGCTAAACTGTATTAATGGCAGAAACTGAATCACCAAATGCATTATCCGGCTCAGAGGTCAACACAGTTGAGGAGATGTCACATTGATTACGTCAATCAGTGAGCTGGAAGCAATGGGCGCAGGAGAAAGTCGTTTAACAATGATGGGCCAAATTAATGAACCCACCAATCGACCAGTTAGCTCCACGCATGGGAAACCAATATCAATTGTTTGTACTTGAATAATAAGGAGGGAGTTCAATGTCTGCCTGATTTAGTTGTTCTCCACAGAATCAGTGGGGCCTATTTGTTATGTCAACCTGTCGCATTCGCAACGGTGGTCACCGCACCCAGGTTCATTGCGATCACAGACTTTTTCACAAAAAGTGGCATCAACTCACTGATTGCTTTCCTTCGTCTGTACAGCGTTGGACCTAAATTCGCCACATTCCCCTTGGTCATCCGTGGGGCAGATCAACTGAGGGTTACCAATCGTTCTGGTCTATATTTGTTATCCGAGTTCGCTTTGTTTGCCCCTAGTCCGTAGTGGTACCAACACGAAAACTTGTTCTGTACATCTGACTCTAGACGATAAATGCCAAAGTCAGTTCCATTTGGAGCTTGAAACGTGATAACAATTACATCAAATTGCCCAAGCCCCGAAAGAACCCTTGGGCGAGATTAAAGAATTCATACACTCAGCGGTTAGCACCACACAGGACTCTAAGTCATGTGAACCTCAGGAATGGTGGATGTCCTCGACGCCAACTGTTCTGTTGGGTGGTCGCAGATCGTTCCCTCAGGAAGCCACGCGCAATGAGACCCAAGCCTCTGAGACGGCAGTGGCAATAGTTGCAACCTTCTTCGACTGCTTAAGGCTACTGGTCCACGAAAGCTAAGTGCATGCAAGATGGTCAAAGAATCAGACGGCTCGCCGATTCACTCTCAGGAATTAAATTCAGAGCATTGAGCAGAGAACTTTTTGGGTCAGTTTAGTTGGTACATATCAACGGCAGGTCTACTCTCTGTGCCTACAAGTGAAAGTGTAAGTAGATACAGGTCCCCCATCGGAAATAAAGGTAATCAGTGCGAGAGATTTTCTGAAAAGGAATTAGAGAGCTGGGCCAGAGGAGCTGTCTCTGTACTGCTTCAAGGACTGACTAGGAACGATAGGTGATAGGCCCTCTTTTGAACCCCACGAGGAATTAATTTTGCAAGAGTCACATCCAAACTGCTCGCGAGCATTATAGTCCGCCGATTATCTAGTACTAGCGAAAGGTTTACGCGCCAGTTCCTGACCTGGTGGGGTTTTATTGACCAAATAATCACTCTGCTACAGATCTTGAGATGTAGGTATTCCTTGAATGGTTCCAAGGTCTCGGTCCTTCTTGTTCTGACAGCAGTGTTCAACACAGTCTTTCGTGAAGTCCTGTGGCTCTGCCTCTCGATTAAAAGGGGGAGTAAAGAAATTCTTCCCGCTTATCCAATCTTCTTATGTGAAGTTTTACCTACTGCTGTGTAAACCAAATTCATCGCGAGAAGTGATGTTCATTAGAATTACACCTTTTCAATTTCGTCGATTTTGTTATGGATATAGTCCTATCCTCACGTGACGATAGTGATATTGCTATCTGCTCAGACAAGAACCTAACCGGTTTGGTATATACGGACGACGTTGTCTAGCTGAGCGAGGACCCAAGTAAGTTGCAGGAGTTTCTCGGCCTTCTATACGATAATGCAATTATGTTTGGGATTTGTTTTGCACTATCCTAGTGTAAAATGCTCTTTCAAGAATGGACTGACTCGAAACCAAACCTTGTTCTTGCAGGGGAACAGCTGGATGAGGTGGGTAGTTGTATCTCACCTGATGCGCGTTCTCGCACATACAGAAGGACAGTTAGCCTGCCGGGTTGGGGTCTACTAGATTCCCCGGGCAATGGTTGATGATATAGCCCAATGTTGCAGTCACTGGTGTTCTTAACTTCGAATTATTGCTTTGTAGTCGATCTTTCCGTATTTGTGGTTCTCGTTTAGGGTAACCATTGAAAATAAAACTCGTCAGTTTAAGGTTAGTGATTGTTAAACTGGAATGGGCTGAGTGGGAACGACAGAAAACTAACTAGAGAAAAAATGTCTACGTTCCGTAGTTGCGCCATCGACGGCTTAGTGATAACACCCCTTTCGGCCCAACTCACTCACGTAGATTTTCCATAATCTGTGTTCGACAGACGACATCCACATTATCAGACTGGGTTGGATCACTTGCTTATGCACACTATTTTACAGATGCGGACCCCTTTGGTGCATGGTTATCTAGCCGTTGAGTTTAACGTTCGATTACGGTTTTCTCACAACACCTCGACCCTAAATATCACGTTCAGACACGCACATAAAACTCTCCTGGTTCACCCCACTGACGGCTTTGATTGAGCGTTGAAATCCGTAAACACATCTGTACATATACACACACACACACAGGAAGGCCACTCGAGGGTGTTCAGTCATTGCAAACGCATTTGTGTAGTGATACTCCCGTCCGTAGGCACTGAGCCGCTACTATCATTTCCAATTAACGTCAAGCGTACCGTTATGCACCCATCTGTTCACTAATCACATAACTGAGCGACAATCTTGTCATCATATATACTAGACCTGTATGTGACCCTAGGACTTGGAAATATTTGGTTGCACATTATTTCTTGCGTTTTGTTTACACTCATTAATTATAATACCGTTTTCCGACTAAGTTTGTTGCCCATACATCTGCCAGTGTCCGGTTATCGAAATCAGCCATCTAGAAGAATATCAAGCGGCTGGGTTCAAAGTAACCCAAAACGAATTAACGTAGGGACAGTCAACGGAGGATTTTTTTTCTCTACACAGCCCACTAATGGTAGCAGACCAGACCTTTTCTCTTTTTTACGTTACGCAACACGAATCACAAAGTCGGTAGCGATAACGAGCCGGACCATAGAAAGCTCCCGTCTGCCATCAAGGTGATGAACTCCGATTTGAACGTCTGGCCTTCGTGACGCCAGAGGCCTTGTCCACCTGATTATAAACTTCCAATCAGGCTCGATATCAATGCAACAACAGCGAAAAATTAAACAGGAAATACAGGCGGGCTAGCAGTCGACACAAAAGTGAACAACGAGATTTCGCTTCAATCGTACAAATTGGAGTGTTTGTGACATTTTTGTGTTGATATTTTTGTGGTACGGGAAGTTGATTGTACAGTGTTCGCCAACGGATTCATATCCTCCAACGTCTTTGTTCCCCATTAAAACAGCTAATAAGAGATAAATTTAAAGGATGATGATATCTTCGTAAGTCGATTCCTCTCACTGTCCTAATCTTTGATTCCCGAACAAAAGGAGAGAAGTCGAAGATAAAGAGACTGTTGATCGTCCATTATCGAACTAAACCAACTGAGGATGAGGAGGTGTAGTTAATGAAGCCAGCGAATGAGCGGTGGGCCACGTTTCCCAAGAGTGAGAAGCAAATATGGTAATGATTAATGACCAGATAGCATCACGTTCACGTAAGCGAAAACGCATCAGTTAGTCATGTAATTGTTGAGTAATGCCCACTATAAGAACTAAGGTTGGTCACGATTCTACATGATCTGTGACGTTTGTTGAGGCATGACTTATGAGAATCAGTCAGGTGAGTTGGGCGCCTCTTGGTGGAGTTGCTTGTGATTGTTTCATGTGTTGAGGCCTTGAAGTGCTTCACAGTACCAAAAATGACAATTGAAGGTCAGGTTTTAAAACTACCACTGGCCCATATTGTTTCTCTTACAAACGCTAGTATCGATTCGAAAACTATTTGATGCTGGAACTGTTTTGGCTTCTGAAGAGCAGCTGCCTGACCTGCTTGTGAATGGTCACGTAAAAATGGGCATAACGGTGGTAATGTTTAAGAGAAGACTTTGTGGTTTCGTTTTTCAGAGAAGCCGCTGCAGTATTGTATACTAGCGGTCGCCGATCCTCACTCCCCAAGCAGAATACAATAACGTAGAATTCAGAATAGACAGATAGGCTGACGTATTCTTGCATTTAAGCGGAATCTAGTACTTTGCGAAAGTGCAACTGAATAACAGAAGTAGCGTATGTTATCAAACGAACAAAGCCGTCACATATGCCACATCCGCCGCGCATCGGATTATATAATCTGGCTGGTAATGCAAAAATTCCCTTCGCCGACTGTGAATCGTTATCTCTGGAGTGACTAGTATTGACATTCATAATGCACTGGAAATTCCTTTGCTAGATCGCAAAATTTGCATAGCCGAGATGTACTGCTCTCAGCAGCAGTACAGTTGAAAATGAGAGTAGAGTGCTATATCGGAAATCCAAAGACCACAGCATAGTGATATCGCACAGGCAAAGGTCGCTCAATTGGACGCGAAAAATGTGGGAGAAACAGGAAGTGAAGTTGATCGTATTCGGGCAAACGCTATTATCTGTTAGACTCACACGATTTGATTGTCATCAGAAGTTGTTTGTCAAATTAACGCATCGATTTTTCCGGCATCATTATTTTGAGATGAAATGGCGGTGCGTGCAGTATTACAATGCTGCATGAGAAAATGGAAAATAACAGAGAAACAGTGGAATACGACGAACAGTAAGTGACCTACAGGAAAGGTCTAGAATAGCTTGCGTGTGATGAACCCCATACACGCGGCTGTTTTCACTTTCTGTAGCCTCGTTGCATTCCCGCCACGGTTTCCATTTCGCAAGATCTGCAAGCAAATTACAAAATGTATATAATATACGTTATTTTCCAGTGTCCATTATCGTTTTTCGCATTGCAATAACTTAACACTACTCTGCATCAAAAACAGGTAGCGACTGAGGTATCGCTTCTCCTCATGGCTTTGTCGAACTTATCTACCGTAAATCTTTAAAATACGAGGTCAGTTAACACAAACGGGTTTCCGATCGCCTCTGCATATACCTTTAGCCGTATGCTCAAACATGAATACAGTTAATTCAATTCTTCGGTTTGGTTCATCGGTCCCGGTAACGGTCATTCGTGTTTCATCCCTTGGAGTGTTCAAGGCTAGCAGCTTTTCCTGACAGTCCACCACAATCTTCCCCTGTTTTTGCACCTAATTGCGGGAATTGAGCTCAATCAAAATAACGAGTGTCACTGCGTTTGATGGTCGTCTCACCACTAATACATCAACAGAACGCAATCCGTTTATAGCTAAATGATGTAATGATTACTCTCCATCTCCATCATTGTATGGAGCAGAACATAAGGGACCCTGGAACCAAGAAATCAGATTGTGGTGCCTATAAAATAATCTTTGAGTACGCCTATGACTGTTACCGCCCTTACTGCTTACGTGAAGTTACTGAAAACACTTTCATCCCGAGCGAGACAAGCGTCAACTCTCCAGGTCAAATTTTCCAAAAGAACCTCGTCGTCCATGAAGGTGTTTCACTGCACGCTGGAACAATCTCCGTTAACAGGACTTTCATATTGTTTGGTTTTGGTTAGTGTGCCCGGCGTTTCCCATAAATCCATAGGGCAAAATCAAGTAGAGTTAGTTCCGGCGAATGTGACGGTAGCATCATCGATACTCCCCGTCCAACCCATTACAGTGGGCAGGTTTTGTCAAACCGATTGTTCATGACAGTTGTGCTGCATGGTGACACCGTGTCATGCAAGATCCTCGACAAAAGGGATAGAGACGGTTTGAAAATAACCATCGAATTTCTCCTTTGTCACCCATAAGTGGTGAGTGAAATTCATGTTGTCATCGACATTGGCCATGGTATTTAGACTTTTTGCGTACATAAATGTCGCTTTTCAGTCAATACCTTGATAAGAAATAAGAAAATAGTTACATTTATCATACTGTAAGTAGTTAGGTCTTATTAGGTGAAATGAATAACATCCTTTCCAAACACTTGCATTCTGGTTAGCTACCATAGTAACTAATTCCTCACCTATCAGTGGACTTTCACAATGTTTGAGTGAAACGTGGACTTGCGGTAAACATGTTGTCCTTTTCAATACGATCTGAATGAAAACCCTATAACGGAACACGTCCATTCGCTGCTAGGTGGTTAACCGGGATGAAGCGTATGGGCCGGCTAGGGTGAAAAGCTTTCTTAGCTCCTACTGTTGGTTTTGGTAGGAATGCCAAGCTTAGGCAGCATGGATATCGATCGAGCACCAACTGAAATACTATCTAGTTAAAAAAACGTTGTGCGCCGTGACTGTTTTCAATCGCGCAACTCGTTTCCCTGGTAGGAAACAAAATTTTCCTAGTGTCCTACCACTCGTGTAACACAAATAGTGAGGCGGTTTTGGTCTACCCGGATGACCTCGTTGAAATTCATTGCGTACTGGTTGATAACTTCAACCGCGAATTTTTTAATATAACCAGATGACAGAAACTGTTAACATAGCAAATCACGATCTTCCGTGAGAAAATCGATTATTTTCGGACATCATTTTCTCTGAGATCTGTTTTGACGCTTAATATAAATTTTTTGACATTTGTTTTGTCTGTACGTTTCCATTTGTGCTATACTTTTTGAGAGTCCTCACTTTCGAATCGCACCGACCACCGGGCACCTTCTACGGTAGTTTGCCATTTCGTATACTGTCGTATCGATGATACGTCGGCGCCACGTATATATAATACATTTCTCGCATCCATCTGTTGGCTCGAGCTTTCTCTGTTCTGTCGACTAAGGAGCTTTGTCAACTGAAGTATCGGAATTCGATAGAGGACACGTTGGAGGTCGCATTCCGAACGTCTTCTAAAGCCATCTGTGCATAGCCGCAATTCCGCCAACCTCCACTCTAATCTGAGGGTGGACGAATCTTGATACTCCAGTTCTCCCACGGACCACATACAAGTGGGCAAATAAACCAACAACCTCACCAACCCGACTGGGTGTGGCTGAGGTATACCTCAGCACAGACACACATACCTGTCCAGCTGAATTGCAATTGACGTTCTGGTTACAAATCACAATAGGCTCGATTCATAATTGCCCCGTTCCGTTTCGCGACCAGATTGATCCGCCGCCCCATTACATTCGGTGTACCAGCCGTAAAGTCAAAATGACCCGATGTCACGCTGACGGCATGTGAAGTAAAATCGTGATTCCCAAGGTTGATTTCAGCGGTCGTAATGGCAGAGTAGGCCTGAAAAATTTGGTAATCTCCAAGTGTTTATAAGTTCGGTTTGTTTCTATGCTCGAAATTTTAGGTTACATAGGACCACAACTTGCACCTCAATTGACCGGGGTGTTGAAGATTTGACAAAAGGCGTTGACACGGATGCAGCGTTGATCGGAGCCTAGATCACTTGCGATACGCCTGGTATGACCACTGATCACACTGAGACGGACAGACAACCTGATTTAAATTCGCGATAGGCCCATATCAAGGGCATATCCGATTCATGCCTCAGCTAGCACTCAAGTTATTGAGACCATCGCTCAGTCGCCATTATAGCCATCGCCCCCGCGCCGTAGACTATGCAACATGTGAGCCAAACCAGTTGCATGGCCTCTCTCTTACCTTTCCAATCATCTTGGCAGCATGAGATGACCTGAAAATTCCCAGTGAGCGCATTGAGAAAACAAGTTGGCAAGCAGACGCGTTTTCAGTGGTCCGTACTCACGCCATTACATCATAACATATTAGGAAGAATTTTAGGGGAGATTGGATTAGTCAGACCGAATTGAACATTGAAATAGCAGTCCTAGATGTACTATTAAGCCGTCGAGACGACGGTTCAATTCGGCGATCAGTACACAAGAAAGCCACGTGGAATGGACAACACATCGACTTTCACAGCATTTTACCCCTTAATGTGAAGAGGACGTTTCATAACCAGAGCAAAACGAATATGCACAGGAGATACTCTTGAGGCAGAACTTCAGACGGTGAGAAGAGTATTCATTGAAAATCGTTTCCGAAGTCGATTGTTTGATAAGGTAATGGAGGCAGAAAAGGAAGTTTCCAGAAGGATGGTGATGGAGAGAAAGTGTACATATCTCTGTCATTCAAAGGTGACACGCCAGCGAAGATACCACGAAGAAGAATGACTAGCGCTATCAATAAGACACTTTACGCAGTCAAGTTCCGAATCATGTTCAAGTCCAGCACCGTGGTGTCATTACGGTTGATTCTGCAGCCTCGATTTGTGGTTTTTCATTGACTTGTTCCTGTGGGACAATGTACATCGGCCGCACGACCAGGTGCTTGTCTGAATGCATCCGTGACCACCGCCCTGCATGGTTGGGCACCGGAACAATTAAGTCGCTTAATAGTGCAGTCACCTAGCACAGACTAACCACACGGTGAATGTGACGCAGGCTTCCCGAGCCCTATATTAGGTCAAAAGTCAACCGTCTAAATTGGCAGAGTTGCCTCTTGAGCACTGCGGAAGCTGTGGCGATCCGTCTTAACAATCCTCCACTGTGCGCTCAAAAACAATTTGTGGTTGCCCTTCAGCTCCCCTGGCCCACCCTCCGTTCCAAAACAAATCCCAGGCCGCAAAACATGTTCATTTGTTTTCGGGTTATGTACTCAACACGACAAGTCCCTTTCCCGCCCATATTTTTATCTGATTAATCCAGTCAATCTTAAAATTCATCCTAATTTATTGTGATGTAATGGCATGAGTACGTATCACTGAAGACGTGTTTTTTTCAAAGAACATTTGGGTGCATCGTTGAGATAAAATTCGCAGACTTGTTTATCGGATCAATATTAGACCAGACGCTCCCTTTCAGTATCACCTCGCCCTACAACAAATTTCCACCTGACTGCAGCTAGTTTTACTCGTCAGCTTTGGATTAGATACTAAACCAAACCCCAGATAGTTACATTAGTAAATTTGTACCTATTTAACTCTCAATCCCCGTCTTATGAAATGACCATTTAGTCTCAGTCCACCAAATGAACTGAGTTTCAAGGCACATGTGTTCCATACTCAGGCTCGAATACAAAAATCGATAAGAATAATCTCAAATGCAAACACATTGCTATTATATTTGTGAAGGACTATTTACACGGTCCACAGCATTGGAGTGAGAAAATTAGTTCAATTAAAGGGCACTCTTAATGCATCACACTGGCCGACTGATCGTATCAGTCACCAGCCCAAGCTTGGTTAGCTGTCGTCTCATAGTTTCGAAAAGCAAAAAGGGAAGAGATGTCTGGTCTACTTCGACTGCAAATACTCAATCGATTCGATCTCGCGGCTTTTCTCCAGTTTCCACTAATTTTAGACAAAACAGCCAAAATGAACAGACACAAACGTTCATTTATTAGTCAAAATTGAATCGCGTATATTGGTCTTCAATGAGCAACACGCACTGGTCGATTCTTTTGCTGGCCGATTTGGTCTAACGTTGTTCATCGACTTCCCCACTCACGTTATCGACTGACGCAGCCGGTGTGATGTCGCCGCAGGTGTGTTGATCATGGACCGAATTAAAATCCATCACCTATACATATATTTCTTTTGAAAAGAACTAGGACAAATCTCGTCCGCCTACTAGCGTTCATGATTCGCGACTGAGATCCATCCCAGGACTTTTCACAAGCATTGTGAGAAGACAGTTAACTAATAATGGACTGGTGGTTGACATGATCAGTTGGCCAATGAGATGCACCAAAAGCGAGAGAGATTTACCGCAGACATTTTTTCTCCAAAGTAAACTTATTTTCCTTATTTCAATGTTTTTTTCTGATTTTAATCTTGAACTGCAGTGAACAGCAATCAACTGGGAAGCACCATGCAAGGATATCCTTACGTTTAACTCGAAGAAATCGAAAACTAACGATCAAAATAATACCTTTAAAAGCTTGAATGATTTTTCCATAGCTCATTAAGAGCAAAGTTACAACTCAGAGATGCTTTTGTTTGGAATACGAGTGAATTTGTTTACGCCGAATATCCTAACATTCTCTACGAGTAACTCCCCCGAAGCTGTTGCTACCATTTCGACACTGCTTGGGAAAATGACTGCTCATATGACTTACCGTAAACTAATAACCCACCAGAGTACGCCCGAAGATCCAGACGAGTTGAGGCCTTTTTCGACATGGAGACCTAAGAAGGGTATTTTACTCCGGGCCGTTGTTACTAGATTAAGGCCACTGGTTGCAAATCCGCCTTCCACGTGACTGAAATTAGGCTAGCAAGTCACGCTTTCCGTTCTATCTGATTAATAGCTTCTCACGTGACTCAGACTAGGCCACCAACCAAGAGAAGAATATTCGTGCGAGTATGAAGGGCCATTTCGTTAGCACTGGATTCTCCACAGCTTACTAGTCAGATGCCACAGATTGAGTGACCTACTATTGGTGGGTGAGTTAAAAGTGAAACAGTTTTATAACCAAACGATTCTGTAGACGGTTGTTTGTGAACTTGTGTTTCGTGGGATGTTGATAGTGAGCAGTGCAAGCAACAACTCCTTTGACTTCAGCCAAACTGACGGGGCGATCACCATTCACGCAGCACTGACCAGGCCCTCCGATATGCCCCTGTTAACTTTCCGACCATCTGCGACGAAAGGAACGTGGCACCACGAGATCCTACTGGTTACTTACTACAACGTGCACTGGAATTCAGTCTCTGTTCTACTCGAATCCAGCGTGTTAAAGAGACAACAGACCACAATAACTGTCCGATCGTGCAGGAAAACTTGAAAACTTACCAATGCTAGCCCGAATGAAATTGCTTCTCGTGGTATCATTGCACCCTTACCCTTTTTGTCTAGAGTAGATATGATGCCCTGGAGAACGCAACTGACCGTCTGTTGAAGGTAAGCGTCCGCTCCCGCGACCTTTATTTGTCGAATATCTGAGTTGGGCAAGCTGAAGTTCAAAAACTAAATAATATCTAGGCAATATTCATGTACAGTCCGCATTATGATACATTGATAGCCCACAAATGAAAGCGTAGCGACACTAATAAGGTGAACATTTTTTTACTTGGAGTGAAGAATTTCAGCCTGTTGTTTTATCAATTCGATCCTTGCAACGCGAGGAGCATCGCTTTCCCAGGGCACCGTATCATGAGGCAAAAACAACCACAGAGAGTAGTGGGAATGAGGTACGAAATATTGCTTTCCGAACCGTTCTTTTTTGTTCGAGGTTGCGTTCTGACCTTCTGGATAAACAAAGGTACACTGCGGTACAACGGCATTGCTCCACAGGAGCCAGCTCCATGCTGTACGGCTCTTTAATCTTTCCTGAAACACCTGGTGCGGTAGGTTGGACACATTGCGTTTGCAGTTCTCTGAGCCGAGAAAGGCAACGAGTGTATCGAAAAATCGATGGGCCATTTATTGTTTCTATAATGAATGTTACAGCATTAAAAACAGCAGACTAGAAACGCTGTTATTAACATTATTACACTATCGATAAATAGATTACGTTTACAGTTGCCAGAGAGATAAACCCCATGGGTCCATTCGGGCGCTGAACACTGTCTAAATGATGGTTTTACGCTTTCATTACTGCCAGCTTGGTTTACCCCACCTGTCTAGAGGCTTTCCCGATTTATAATCGGCGACACAGACCGTAACTTCGTGAAGCCACAGGCAAGTGTTGGGTAACTGGTGTCAACAGAAAGGATGAAAAATTCTCCAACAAATAAGAAAGGCTGTCTTATCAAACCTTCTACTCCCTTGGGACACCCCATGCGTTGCCTGGACCAATATGACCAACGCATTCACAAACAGCAGTATCACAATCAGTCATTCACCGAGAATACTGCAGTTGTACAATATCGGTAACTCTAAAAGGAAATCATTTCAGCAAATAAAACAGAATAGCGGGCAATAGGCTGTCATCAATTCACGGGCTTGATTCAGCACACGTTTTTGGCTGATAACATTTACAAGAAGCTCGTAGGGGCTGCCTCATCGGTAACAACAACAAGAAGAAGTACTTGATCGTCCCGTTCCGGTTTCAGTTTTAGCTTCAAACATTAATCACGAATGCACGATATATATGTATATGCATATGTAATGAGTAACTGCATTTCAATAAAAACACGGGTACCCATTTAAACGCCTGGTCTACTAAAAAAATCCATTCTCTTAGTTCAATCTACCGTTTCTGCCGAACTGGTTCCGTAGGAAGACAACACACAACGGTGATAACTACTAAACTGCTCGGCGCCCTCCGCCAATTTGACTGATCTTTGGTAATAGGTCTTGAAGAAATGGTTAAACCCTAATTCCAAACCAACCATAAACGGTTTACGAAACATATAGTTGCATGCTCACCCGCTCCTGCCACAGAGAGGTTTACTGGACAACGAGGATGTCTAGTCTCATTACCCACTGGTCCCCAGTGGCTTAAGTGACCCTCAGATCGTCCTACTGCCTTGGAGTTTAAACCATATGGTCATTGGCCCAGAATGGGGTTACCTAAGCCCAATTGGACACTATTCAGTCCATAAGAGAATCACGGATCCCGATAAATGACCAACGAGAGGGGATTGAGAATGGAAGAACTAGCATGGGCCATTAACTCGGTGCGTGGTTTCTTCTTCTCTCTTTCTTGCCAACTGATTTTGTCTTTAGCCGTAACTCCGATGGTGGATGAGCTGTACACAGATCTGCATTATATATATATATATATATATATATATATACTATACAACAATAGTTATTTGCCAAAAACAGTTTGTCCAATCGTTCATTTGTACCACTAGGGGAAATCAGTTTAGTGGTATACTTACGTGGCTCGCGAAAACCCAACCGAATACTCAATTTCACAAAGGCACGAAGTCATACGACTTGATACTTTGTGAGCTCAACGGCCAAGATGTAACAGGTACATGAGAGAAAATCCAAAACGGTGATAGATCCTGTCCTTCGCCAATCACAATAGGACACAGATGTGATAAACCAATTAGGAATCAGCACGAGACACCCGTTATGGATGTGCTTAAGTTTTTAGCTTATTCAATGGGCGGCCCGCACGAAGAAGATTTTGGCGCAGTGTTAACCAGCTGATTGAGTACACATGATCCAGCCCAACCTTCCCCATGTCCGGACTCTTTGCACATGTCCCAGTAGAAGGCTGAAACAGATTCGATATCGATTAGGCTATTAGACAATGGGACTATGGTGAGCAACGTCTGTTTTATGCGAACTTTCGTTTCTCCTGAGATTCCCCGCTTGTCGGTTTTTAATGAAACTTGTTAGCTACTCGTGATATCTCACTTTATTGTTCGACTGACATCCTCGCCATGCGGTGCAGTGAAGTGTCATAAGCGTTTTTTTGATTATGTGTATTTAATGAACACTGGTCGTAGTGATCAAAATAATTCCATCGACCTGATCGAAGAGTTTACTACAAATTGTGCCGTGGATATATATTCACCACAAATTGATCTCAAGAGTGAAATGAACTTGGATTGCATTTTTAATGACCGGAAAAAAGGACTTTGACTCTACAGACAAAAAAAGTGATCTAACAGAACCCAAGCAGTAGGTGAACATACTTTTGCGGTGGCTTCATTCATAAGCCAATGCACCCGCATTTGCATGGATTGTTACCGAATTCCACAACACCTGTCAAAAACAATTAGGCTGCAGACAGTCAACTGTTGAGGGAATTCTTATTCATCTGTTTAGGCTGGGACTTTGTTCGTAACGGTAATTAGCCCAAATAGTACAATTTCTCCAATCGTCAACCAACTGTTTACTTGCAATATTCGTACTTGGAATCAGCATACGGACTTCGGTCAGTTGCAAAACCGAACGGATACCAATTTTCAATAGGCACCAGAATGACACCGACCCAAAGTTGACATTATGGAACATGGTTTTAATCCATTTAACATCTACGCCTCAAATCAAAGGAAATCGTAACCTTTTGCCGTCTCGTTTATGCTGATCATGTCATTATTAGTTCTAAGTCGAACAGTATGCTGGTGAAAATATATGCAAATGAGTCATTCTAATTTCCCGATTTCATATATCTAATGGCTGGAGATTCTCAGTGGTCGTCCTAATTTACTTTCGGTGGTTTGTCATCTTATATCCATTTAATCCTAACAATAACCGGCTGATTTTGTTTAAGCTCAGTAAGTATGTGTCAATCAAGAGCAACCAGTCTGATTTCACTGGGACGCGGTATGCGACCTTTATCTGCTAGACTCCGTGCCTTGATTTTTGGAACGCTACACTTGACTGCTTGCGCCGACAAAATAGTGTGTTTGATGAAAGTGTTGGGCTTAATTCACCCGACTGACCGACGTTGAAAGTACAGGACGATTGAAAGAAAATCGCGAAAGAAAGACTGAAAACAATTAGACCGAAACTAAGGGTAACGAGCCACGTGAAAGTCACGTGACAAAACATGCCATAGCTTCGCAGGCGCTTGGAGCTACCAGTCGGACGACTCAAATCATGGCGATCGAGGAACGAGTAGAAAAAGTTGAAAGTTTTACGCTAATGATGTTTCGGTCTAATTCAGCTATATATTCTTGCTGCCTTTGGCTGTATAGTTCCGAGTCAGAACAATATCAATGAGTTGTTATTTGGAGTCTGTTCACTAGTGTATGAACTGTATTTTTCGCAACCGGCTCAAGCATAGATCATGAAATTCTATCTTCAAAATTAACAAGTCAGCTAAAAAGTTTCAGTCTCAGAGGACAAGTAACGTAAAGCAATCTGACGGTTTTTGGTGATGTATATAGACTTGCGTGAGCAATTATTCTTGTTCAAATTTCAAGTGAGGATGGTACATGTGGTAAAAAATAATTGCTTTTACAGTGGAACTTCGGGTCTAAGGGTAAAGTACAATGATTGTTTAAAGACAATCAAATTGCGGACCTAGTCAACTGAACTCTGTAGAAGAGTGTGGTGGATTGCTAAAAGCAAAGAATCAAACCGGTTAAAGTCACCAGCGAAAGTGCAGGTGATCGAGTTTCCGGAGATGCCACCAGTAGATTGCCCAAAAGGCATACACTAGGTTAAAAAGTGCAATAAACGATATATTCAATTATGAAAAGGTCTGTCTCTAAAAGGCAAATCCTCGACATAATGTGACGGCTTGCGCGCTTCCATGACGCAAAGAACTATGTAAGATGGCTTATCTCAATATGAAGATCCAGTCATGTTTGTAGGTAATGATGAAGTATTCTCTTGGTCCTCCAAGTTGGCAGCGGAGTAGGTATTCACACGTATGTTACTACCCAGAGTTCCCTCTCATCCACTTAGTCTGTTCTCTATTTCCGACCCTCTCGTCTTCTCCCTCTGGCTGGAAAACCTAGTGCATCGGAAGCCTGCGCCTTGCTCGCTCAGCGTGCAGCTAACTGGGATAGGCTTCTCTAATCTTGCGCAGACAAGTTTTTATTCATATTTAGTACCGGTTTTCGACACATCTGGTGTCGCTTAGTCGCATAGAGTTCTAACTTCACAAGTACTTGGTGCCAAGTAGATCATATCACAGTAAGCTGTCATCGACACGGTGCTGGTCAAAACTGTAGGCCCGATCGGCCGACGTACCTAGAGTTGCAGCAGGTCAGTTGCCATCGCCACAAACGTGTCTAGAGCTAGAGCAGCGTTCCGATCCATATATTCGTCCTAGTCACGAAGACAAAGCATCAGACGAGTTTAGAACTCTGTGGAACGCTGTCAATGTGGACAAGCACCTGGACCAAGTCAGACAAGTCATGTGTTCACTAACAGGTTTCGCACACGGTCTTAAATCCCGTGTCCATCAAAGATAGTAAATTTCTCTAGAATCGTTTAGTCGGATGAAACAAAACACCAGCTCTCGAACCATAGTGTGATACGACGACACTCATAATGTCAAGTAACAACAAGCCATAATAAATTTTGCGAAAACTGTTGGGCCAAAGCAGCTGCATATGGGTGACAGCTGCTTCAAGTAACAATCAAAAGTTGTTTGAGCTCATACGCGATACTGGTTGGTGGCGAACTTTCCTCACTAAAATGAGGCATGCAGTTTGCATGCTGACGATGTCTTGCATGTAGGTTTACGTTCAGCGCTGTCTGCACAGCATAGCTATCATTAGGCGGAACGATAGTGTGGGCAGTCGAGCGATGTGGGGATTAGAAATCTAGTATTGGGTACCAATTCAAAAAATATTCTATCGCGGCGTATCAAAATTAGTAGACATTGTTGGTTCGGTCACGTGTTGCGCATGGTGAGCATTCGTTTATCATGCCGTGCCTTATTTTCCGTTCCTCCCACGAAGACGAAGAAGCCACGTGAAGGCCAACATAGGACTTGGGAGTGTGGAATGGAAAAACGTACGGCGGACTCAGCTAAGGTGTTTCACATCTTCGTGACTGGGGACCAAAAGATCCGTCAACCAGTTGGCTGGAGACATGGAAAGATGTGCCAGCGAAATGTGAACGATGGTGATGGTTTCGTCGTTTTCAGTCGAATCAGAACGACCAAAAACATGTGCGCTTGCATGGTTAGACGGTATTCCTTGTGTTGGCTGCTGGGGTTTTCTTGTCCTGATCCTGTAGGTTCATTCACTGTTCACATTGCCTATTCATCCTTTCCACTGTAACTTGCAACTTAGTGAGAATGGTAGCGGTTGATGGGATTTTCCATACTGTTTAACGCTGGACGTCTATTAAAAGGCACGGAACGGAAGCGTTTCGGAAAGAATGGAGGCACAGTTAGTTCCTAAACCATTAAAATAGAAAGGATGAAAAACTTATTTCACTTGGGATATACAAATGTTGTAAGACCATTTCTGAGCTTCGCGAGTTATTTTGGACGACCTCCCGTAAAAACAGCAGATTTATCAAGACAGGTGACATCGTCAGCGATATGGACATGCAGTATCGCTACATTTAAAAAAACAGTCTTGATTTGTGTGTTTAGATGAAATTGATTAAATGGGTACTATTTTTGCAGAAGAAGCCAATCTTTCGAGGGCGAACGAAAACCGCTGGACCAAATGTCAACAAATATGTAATCCGACAGAATGCGAGGTAAACAGTAGGGAATTTTGAAAACCCCCATTGCATAACGGGATTCGTAATTTTGAGATATTTCGGTAAACTAATCTTTATCGAAAGACAGTACTTTCTGACCAATAAGCGTAAATGGGAAAACTCTGTTTGTAAACCAAACCATTTGATTTCCACAGCAGTACGCATTAGCATGGGTTTAGGCCTAACAAAAAGATGTATTACAAACCGTAATTCTCGTATCGAATCGTCCACATTGAGTCCGCGAGTCGGGCTGTTGTCATCATGGGTTGACTTTTGCTGTGCTTCACTGCACACCCATCTTATAAACATTTCGTTGCTGAGACTTCATTACCACGAGAAAAGTACATTACCGGATAAATGAATTTTCTATTTTTCTTAGGAAAATAGATAGTTTTATGGTAACTGGCAAGAAGATAATAATTAACCACCAAATCGATTATTTGATTTGAACCATGTCAAACTTGGGCATAGCAGAGGTCACGGCCTGACCAAGGTTTCATCATGTTGGTTGGTTTTATTTGTGACCCCGTTTGACTATCACCTTTCAGAATATGGAGAGACTTGAATCCATAGTCTGTTTGCGTCTATTGTCGTTGTTTTTACCAACACAGAAATTGTTGTTATATGTACTGCATAGTAAACACTAGTTCAAGTCATGTGAAAAACGTGTGTATGTGAACAATGTCAAGCATGTGGAGTCACAGGATATTTCGTGCATCAGTTAATTGGACCGCGACCTGGTGTGCATACCGGTTTTCACCATAACCCACGAGGCCTTTGTCCAGCTAGCTAAATTATCACTCATGCAGGCGTGAAATGAACCAAGTCAGGCCGTACCGAATCGGTCGTACTTGGGGTTAACAACACAGCTTAACCGGTTTGGTCTGGTTTTCCGCTTAAGCGAAATGGTGGCATCCTACGTGCAGGGCAGAAAAGTGATTGCACAGTTTGTCCTGCAGGGAGCAAGCAGAACATTATCGCCCGTGTGTAGGGAGGACATTTAACCGCACGCTCTACAACAGATTTGATTCGTGTTGACTGTTCAACCGGATCAAGTACTTACGTGATGAAATGAATCGATCTTACTAATTAGGGAAAATCGATACCGTTAACATAATTCTTCGCTGATTGATTTCGACAGTCCTAAAGCTATATATATATATATATATATGGTTATTGGGCTCAATATATCGTCGAACAGCAAACGCTGTGTACAGATTAAATAGTATCTGAAACGTGACGGAAAAGGACAGCGATGAGAGGGGAAAGAGGAAAGAAGGCACTTTTATGAAGAGTTCACCACACAAGAGTCTACACTTCCGTGCTTCATTGTCAAGCCATCAGTTGTCCTTCCGGGTTCTTCTCTGCACTCAGAATTATCCGGCTTCGCAAGATGAGGTACAGATTCGTATCAGGGGACACCTACCCCCTTCAATACTGGTCAGATGACTCGATTTGTATGTCTGCAAGGTGGAATAGAGCGTTTGCGAATCGTTGCAATCCAGTGGTTGGAATTTCAGGTCATTCAGATAATTTCTAATCGAAAATCGAGCACTTCCGGCGCTCTCTGTAGCACCGGTCACCAAGGGTTCGGCTTCATACGCCTCTACTAGATAATCTGTCTCTGAGAGACAAGCATCTACAGCCCTTTCTATTTGTCAGTCATTTTCGCCGTCCTTTAGTGTCACTAATAGATCGCTATGGAATTTTACAAAGAAAATAAATTTGAGGTGAAGACCCCCCACGTAATCAAAAATGTCGCTGTTTGTTCTTGTTCATTTGTTGGGTCATCAGTTCAACTTAATAAAGGAAAACCAATAATATGATGGCTATCTCCCTATGTCCAACCGGAAGGAGGCACCAGGTCCAACTGAAGTTAAGAAGAAATAACAGTGAAGCCTATTATTTTCTCTATATCTTCATGAAGTAAAATCCAACTTACACAAAAACACTAGAAAATTGAAAAATTATTTGGATCCAGCTAGCTAACATTTATCCAAGGATGCATTTATTTGATTATTTAGGTGCATTCACGATCAAGTTTTAGAAAAGAAAAATACCGTCACATTAAAATTCCGAAATTTTAACTAAAAACAAGGCGAACTTTAACATCGTGAAGATCTTTTTCCCGTTTACGTGAAAAATGAGTACGATGTGACACAATAGCATAGCGACGGACAAACACAAGCACGTAAATCGCCATGTATTTTTTGCCAGTGAATCAGGAGACACGCACGAGTGATAACGCCCTTGTGGGATGAATGAACGTGAATCACTGAAAATTCTTCTCGTGAGTCGTTTCACATAGGTACTGATGTTCACACAGATACTGTACAGTCTGTAAGAGCACTTTCTACAAACTATTTTAGGTGTCTGATACCGGCACCTCCCTAGTCCAGTATTTTTAATAAAGCCATTAGTTCGGCGAAGACGAAATGGAACACATCGTTATGTCCACCAAGGTAATCTAAAAACGAGAACAAAAAGTTTGGTGAGATAAAGACAGACTTATTATCAGACTGAAAAACATCTCCCATTAGGAGAAGCCTTAAAAGCCCAGCTGAATCTGGAACAGATTTTGATAACCGATCACATCTGATCTATCGAACATGCTAATTGTTTGCATTACTTAATAAGGATCAGAAACGCACAAAGCATTCAAAACAGTCGGAATTCTACTTTCCACCGTATGTTCGGATGCTCTGGCTTATGCAGTCTTTAAGGGCGTCAATGCAATCCCAGGAGAGCAGATGAACGGAGCCTCGGATTTCTTGTTCGAAATAGACCATCAGAAATCAAGCTAACAAATGAAAGTCGGTTTCAAGAACTGGCCGCAATTCGAGCGTATGAAAGAATGCAAGTTCCAAAACGAGGAAGTACACATGATCCCGATTTATTCATTCTTCGTATCGGCTATTCCGGATACCAAACTCATAGAAATGAATTGTAAACATAAAGCCTCAGTCGCGCCATTTTCACGTGAACATTCTCAACTAGATCGGCCAGCTGTTCCTCAGGAGCTGTAGTAGTTTCAGCTTCAAATAGTGGTCGAATCGACGCTACTGCTTGTGACAGTCGCAATCAGGACCATCAGGTTGCCTAGCTTTAGAACCGTCTTCCGTTTGTTAGCTTTTGTCGTGTGGGGTACTTCAACGTCTCTACGTATAAAACAATCACAGGGATCTCCATCACGGGAAGCCTAACTCACGCATATTGTTGGTCATGCAGAACTGTGACTAATCAGCTCTTGGATTAGTCAACTACCGTAGGTATTACTCAACAATTAGTCAAGTGGTTGAAATATGCTTGTTTAAGCGAACTCGAAGCTAACAAGTTATGGTTCATCAGCATTCATGTACCTCGATCTCGAGAAACGCGGTGCACCGCCGGTTCACTAGGTCAACAATAAGAATTCGAAGGCACCATCGCATTTTGAGTGCTCAATTTTCATGAAATAATTCACCATGTGATATCATCGCTCAACTCACCATAAGGAAACCATGAAAGCACTGTACAGGTGTTTCATCCTTGTAAGGAATCATCAGCAGTGCATATGGACCGCGCCCGAACTGGGACGCGAACCCGGGACGAACGATTCTGAGTCGAACGCCTTAGGATGAAAACATCCAATCTCCTACTAATAAAATGTACTCAATTTTCGTTGAGAGGACAAAAATGGAAGCAATGTGAAGAGTCGATTCTTGTGGGCAGCGAATTCAGACCCATCACCAGTCAACAAATATGTACTCATACAATATACCATTCTCCAATAATTGTTAATACATTTTGTTAGTTTTTAATGGGGATTGATTCAGCAAGATTTCTTAATCATTTATTACGATGAATCAATGCATAACGTGCCATTAAGAAAGCTGTACAATTGCCCCATCTCTGTGAGAATCCACCAACAGTGCATATCCATCAAACCAAACTAGGAAAAGAATAAGAGATGAACGACAAAAGCAATTCTCTTTGTCAGTAAGTCAAATGAATGGCTTAAAGAGCATCAAAACTGCTTACTAGTGCGCTCTTATTCATCAATAGATTTCCAAGGCTGCAAACTGTTTGCTTTCCAGATGAAGGACAACCTTGTTGTAGGACGGTACAAACAACCATACAAAGCTTTACTATTTTGCAGTGCTGGAAGGTTGAGTACAATTTCCAGATGATTCATCTCGTAGAACTAATGCTTAGCTGGTCATTAGGCCTTCCCCAGCTAGGTTAGAGGGTCAGGATTTTATTTCGGTCTATAATCGTTCATCCTCGGTTCGGGCCATAGTTTTAGTGTAGCGGCTAACCACCGATGATAATTCCTACAAAAGATAAAACAGTTGCCCAGTGCTTTCACGGTTTACTAATACTGTGCTAGGACACTGAGACTCCGTGGTGAATCACTGTGAAACATAAAATATTCACTATTCCCTTACTTTGTTTAAGACTACCTGCAGGTCTTCTAAGATTAAATGTAGCATTTGTTATCTGCAACTACCATCTTCTACCAACTGCACTTCTCTGAGTCCATTTTCCCAAACTCTCGCTCACTAATAGCCCCCATAAAATATTCCCGCCAAATGCGGTGGCATATTTCAAAGTACAGTGGTCACACTTGTTACCCACAGATATTTTGGTACAGTTTCATCTGAAATGAGATAGTCGCATCCTCTACATGTTCAAGTTTTTGTTTGTTCGCACCGATGCTTAGTATAGTGCAGCTTAACTATGTCTTGATTGGCTATTTGTTAATTTAAGAAACATTTTTGGAATTAGAACTCTATGCTGGTTTGAAAATTACTCCAACTTGGTCCTTATTTACCATTGTGCCTAAAGTTATGGCTTTACGTACATTCTGATAAACGTTAACGGAATCAGCATCACAGAACTTACAGCTTCAAATTTCAGAAAGCAGAAATGCCATTTTTGCTATTGAGCGTTGTTAACAGTTAGAATTTGACGATGTTTAGGTTAACTTGCCCTGGAGTCAATTCATCTCCTTCAAACGGAGACGCGCACACACGCACGTTATCATCGCTGTATTCCAACGGAAGCAGTCCCAAGGCCTGGTGTTTCACTAAAGCAATACACATTACCCATGGGTGTGTTGATGGCAAGATACCGCTTTTTGAGTGTGTTCATATACCAAAGAACCCATAAAATGACTTATTTCATTCGTATTTTATACAAATTATTGTTATTCTGAATACTTGTGTCGTGGTTAGTGTGACACCTGATAAGCCTAATTGCCCCAGCAAGAAACTGATACTTGCGCAGGCATCACGAATAAAATGCACCAATTTGCCGAGGACCTAGTATGATGCAGATTTGTTTCCAACCTGTTTTTGGTAGATTAAAATCCTTTATCTTCGGTACTGCTGATCTTCTTCCTCAGTAAAATGATTTCGGACCGATATTCATTGAGTGAGACAACTTTGCAGGCGATAGAATCAAAGGTACCGAACGGTTTGCGTATCTGGTAAACAGCTGAGGTAACTCACTTCGTCAGCTAGATGCATTTGTTAACGACGAATCCCTCCATTGCGCGCATTCAGACAAACACCAACACAGTTACTGCGGTCAACTGAAGCCTGAGGTCACATTGAGACTGCATCTCTACGTGGTGTGATGGTTTGCGAACCTCCATGACCCAACGAGCTATACAGGATGGCCTATCTCAAGCCGAAGATCAAATCATATTTGGAAGGTCAGCATGCAGAGACCTGATGTAGTAGTCTCCTGGTCCTCCAATTTGATGATTGATATGAGCTGGGAGCTCAGTCAGAAGAAAATGAGTAGAGGATTAATTGATCCAAGTAGATGGGCTTCCACCCAGCCACTCCCGCTTCCTTACATCGGCTGGCGCGTTGGGCAGAATATTTTAGGGAGCAGTTTAGTTGGCTCACGACCACAGTAGGCTTTCCATTTATACTTGCAAGTGAACCAGTGTAGGTGGATACTATCCCTCCTTCAGAAATCGAAGTGAACAGGGAGATGGGTTTTCCTAGAAGGCCTAAGACAGCTAGACCAGATGAACCGTATCAGTTTTTCTTCAGGCATGATGAAAGTGGTAACAGCATAGTTAACAAAACTTCCAGGATCAATTTGGGCAAGGGAAGAGACTCCTAAGGATTCGTATGAGTGGGTGATTTATCCGACTGACAAGAAAGCTGATAAGTCCATATAAAGAAATCACAGAGGAATTGTTTGTAATTACTACTAGCAACTGCATTATCCTCTACCGATTATCCAGTACTCACGAAACACATATGCGTAACAACAAAGCCGGTTTCTATCCCAGTAGAGACTGTAATAATCAAATTTTTACCTTGTGGAAGATAGTAGAACATAGATCTATGTTCCGTAAACTCATAATTTCTCTTTTTCGATTTGAAACGTTCGACTCAGTTGATCGTGCTGTTACTTGGTGCTGCCGCACTGAAGAGTATGCCAGAGAATTCATTTTACTTATCCAACGTGAGCAGCTGAAGCCGAGTTCGCGCTTATAGTGGTGAATTCCCCACGAGAAGTGGTGTTCGTCAGGGTTATCCTCCTTCATCTTTTTTTAACTTTGTCACTAAGATGAGTATGGAAGTAGCCTTATCCTTATGTAAGAACAGTTGTATTGATATCTGCGCAGACAAAAATCATTCTGGCTTGGAATATGCGTACGATTTTGTGCCAAGGGAGTGAAGGTCCAAGTCAGAACGACAGTGTAGACATTCTTGGGGTTCGTTTTGCACCTTCAGAGTTTATAATGTTTTTACAAGACTGCATTGTCTCAAAGTCGAACCTTGTTCTTGTAGGGGCGCGACCGCATGAGGTGGACAGATTTTGCTACTCGGGTAGTTGTACCCTATCTGGCGATCGCATGTCAGATGAAGTGTCTTCGGGCATGCAGAAGGCCCGACTGACATTTGTTTATTTGGGGCATCTGTGGCGTCAGTGTGATATCCTATTAGTGATCAAAAGTCCATATCGCTCTACGGCTCCAAAAACATGACCGCTGAGAGCAGAAGACATGCGAAGATTGCCCGTGTTTGAACACTGTTGTCTTTTTAGTACTGCTAGGATATGGTGGGATACTTTTGTGAGTGGCTCAGAACTTAGGTGTAAGGTACTGCGTCCTGAGGTGTAGTTTTTAGAACAGGCACCGGATCAGAATACGTTAAGGTGACTGAGAGATGTTTCTTCTATATAGCTCTACTTCCAACCATTCTGCAGTCGATCTTTCATTTTCCTCGTTCTTCTTTTGTTTGAGCGGATGATGCTGTGAGGTAGCAATCACAACCAGAGCACGCTGGTGCAAGGTTACCGGTTGTTCAAACTGAACTGAAGCTTGCTCAGTCGACAGCATTTGAAAGGGATACATTTGGTTTCTCAACTATGATCCCTGCATGAATTGTCCTGGCAGAACCACCAAGCTTGGGGCAATTTAATCGACCGAATCCACTTGTTATGCTTGGCTTGAGGATTTACATGTTGGTTCAGTTAAATGCTGAATCGACATCCGTTTCGACTGGTTTGTGTTGATTGGTCCTTTGATCGGATCAATAGGTATATGTGGACCAAAGCGATGTGTCTGTTTAGCGATCCTTCCGATGAGTGTCAAGCTTTGAGAAATTCCCTCGAATGCTCTGTTCCACCCTGGGCGACGATCCTTAGGTCCTCGTAAAGTGAAATTAAGGGGAGTGGATCGTGCCTTTTTGTTGCCAATTGGTGCTCATGGACCCGTGTCCCGAGTTTCTTTCCGGTTCGTCCCGTGTACTGTTTTTTGGCAGTCTTTGCGGTCGATCTGATAGACAACGTTAGTTCGATTCTTGCCAGCTGTCGGTCCTTTGGTCTTCGGTAATCTTTCGCAGGGTTCTTGTTGGCTTGTGCACTACTTCAACTCCATGGGGCTTGAGTAAGCTTGTTGATATACTACAGACATGTTTGATACACGGCAAGACGGTTCGTGCTCTGGTCTGTTCGGCGATCGTTTCTCGGTATTGTTTTTTGTTAGTGCTTCGTCTGATGAAGCTTCGTGTGTACCCGTTACGCAGAAATAGTTGAAACAGATGTTATTCTTCTTGTTCTCTTCGTCCAGCAGTGCTGCAGTGGGATTGTGCCCTTTTTAAAAATGTCTTGATGCAGTTTCTTTTTTGACAGCTTCGGTGGTTGCCTCGAAATTGTAGGATTTGATCTGTTTGATCTGTTTACGGATCTCTCCATTGTAACTGCATTTGTCCGTGAGACGAACATGTCTAGAAACAGTAGATTGCTGTCATAATCTGTCTCCATGATGAATCTGATTTCCGTGAAAATTCCGTTGATGACGGTGAAAGCTCACTGTAGTTTAGATCGTTTAATGACTAACGACGCGCAGGCAACATAACGCAGCCACAGTTTTAGTCTGATGTCCTGCAGGATGGTTTTCTCCAGCTTCTATATCACTGCTTCTCCAATGAAACCAGGTATTGATGAGTCCACTGTGATTCCCTTAACTTTCTCGAACTTGAAGCACGTTTGCAGGCATGTACTGCTCGCTTTCAGTTGTCTGTTCCGTTGGCGTTCTTCCAAAGTTCTTGTACTGTTTGCCTTGCCAAATCTAAGAGTATGGGTGTGAAGAGAGATGATGTCGAAAGAGACCATGATTTAATGCTCTTCAATGGCTTTGACTCATATCCCGGCATTTGGCTGCTGAACTGTGAAAATTATTGTGATTATCTACTTTTTTTCCTTAATGGTGCAGCCACAGTTGATTTGCTTTGAATTTAATCTTCTGTAACATCCTTTTGGCTGGAAACCGTTCAAACCCAGCAGGGAATACCTGCCCGATGTGTCGCATCAGTTCACAAGCCATGGTGCTATTCCCGACCATTGACTTCCCGGCTATCCAGTTCGCCATTGGGAAAAACCAAAACAGAAGTCGGAGTCTTGTT
This sequence comes from Fasciolopsis buskii, assembly GCA_008360955.1. NCBI lineage: Eukaryota > Metazoa > Platyhelminthes > Trematoda > Plagiorchiida > Fasciolidae > Fasciolopsis > Fasciolopsis buskii. Next base: position 83,145 of record LUCM01009921.1, on the reverse strand, counting down.
CAAGGTAAGCTGCCCATTGACGCTTCATGCAGCATTCATGGTAAAACACACTCGTATAAGGCTTTCTATTGATTGTGACAGCGCGTTGAACAGAATTTTATCAGGCACATGCATCAACCAATTTCTTAAGCCGTGGTAGCGCTGGTCATTCGTCGGTCAGTGCTATATGCAAGTTAACTAAGCTGTAGAATAACGCAGAATAATGCGACTGCAACGGATGGAGATGATGAACTGCGTGGAACGAACCAATTAGGAGCAGCCGTTCAAACGAAGGAAAATCACAACGCCAAAAGTTTTGACGAAGAAAAAAATTCATCCTAATGACAAACAGTTGCAGCATGATCAAACTGCTACCAGACAGCACGATTTCCCCAACGGAGAGCTACAGTTCAAGTCATTACTCGGAGCAGCCGTAACAACGTGGTCAGAAGTAGGCCCACAAGAATGGAAGCGGGGGCGCTCGGTACCTCGGGACAACTCCAGTCAGCAAAGGAATCTCGAGTGAGATTGTTTCGAAAAGTAACGATATATATAGATAAGAACAGTTCTGAAAGGCATTGCTTCACTGTTCAGAAAACGTGTTTGAGACTCCTACTTTCTTGTCTTCTAAAGAAATAACATTTTCACTTTCTCACCTTAAGCTCATAATTTTCCATTTCAATGGGATAGTTTCCGAACACAACTTTGAAACGATTTAGGTCAGCGAAAGTCGATCGTTGTGCTTGGTCAGACCGACATGCATGCGAAATTTATTCTTAGTTAGGTTTAACATACAAACTTATGTTATGGAAGCCCGACAAATTCTAGCCAGCTACATCAGTTATCGGTTTAGCCGCTAGTTCACCCCAGCAACCACAATCCAAATGGGCATATACGAAAGCGAGCAAGGTGATCGCCATTTCAATGAGTCCATAAAATGAACACTTCATTCACTGTGCACTGTTGGGTTTCGACAGATACAGCAGACGTCACCTGAACATCCACAGGTAAAGGAAAACAGAGTGCGGAGGTTACAATTGCCGCAACGTCCCTTCATCAAAATCAATAGAAAATCCTGTAGCATGCTCATTCTTTCCTTTTCATTTGATACATAGCGATTGCATAGTACATTACTGGGCAGATTCCAGTCCGTTAAATGAGCGAATGAACGAAAGTGCCTCGATTGGAAACTGTGGTATTCACGTCCATTAAAACAATATTGACCTTCTGATTAAGGCCGTGCCAAAATCAGCTGCTAGCCGAGTGAATTTTCCTACCTTTCACTCACGGTTCTCAAGAACTACAAGTCCGTAAAATATATACCGTCCTCTGGTCGATTGGTCATACAAATTATTTAGAGATTAAAGTCCAAAGTCGAAACATAAGAACCAGATATTTGCCTGGTCCGTTTCGGCACAGACCGATCCCGGACCAACGCAAGACTCGAAATATCCAGGCTGTTTGTGAAATTTCCATATAAAATCATATAAAAATTGATTTTTTCGCAACAACCCTTCATCCTTTTCAGAGAACGAATTAAACGGAAGCGAACTTCTTATCAACCCTAACCTTGATAATTCGACACGTGATTGGTCGTCAGATATCGCAATCACAAAGATTTGTGCCTCGTTTACTAAACAATATTCCGATTAAAATTCTCGAGAATAAATTCGGAAACCATGCATATACCCGTGGCTAAGAGGAAACCCACAGTAATTGCCTAATGGGTGTGGCGAACATGTAAGCACCATTAAGTTGCACCACGCCTGATTTCTATCGGTGTAACTGAATCGCTAACCAGTTACTGAGCAACGCACGAATCCCGCGCCTGAATCCCTAGTCGATGGGATCGAATGAATAGCTTACGTGTTATTCAGAGAACGATTGCTTCAAGAAAGAAAAATACCTCAAATTTGTGAAACAATCTAGTTACAAGGGACTGAGAGCTGATATCAAATCGGTCGAGTGGGAAAACGGAAAGCCTGTGCGGACTAACACGAGACGGAGTTGACATTGTAAGAGGAAATAACCAATCAGAAAAAGCAGCACGGGGCTCTAACACACCAGGTGGAATGACTGCCTACGGCGATCTCGCGCGGGCTTGACCTAAGAGAGCCATGCAGATGCAGCGCGAAATCCACGTGGAACGAAGGGCCAGGGGTCACTCATCTAATGCAGAGAAGAAATCCGACGGACCTCAAGCAAAAATCAAAGTATGCATCCAAGTAAGGACATAAGATGACGCAGGAGACAAAGCATAGCACGTAGGACACACGAAAATCGATGACAAACCGAGTGGTGATTACGGTGAACGTCGTTAGCCCCTGAGTGAGTCTCAGTTAAAATACGATTCAGGGTAAAAGTACATTCATAAATAAGCGAGCTAGGGATATGCCGAGTTTCAGTGAAAGGAAAAAATGAAAGGTAGACAGGAGGAAAAAGAGGGTCCTATGTCAGAGTTTCATGTAGAGATCAACTTATGGTTACGAGCGATTTCTAGTTAAGTAATAATAAAAGCATCGATATCTGTTAAATGCACCCTTTTTCACAATTATATATGCGAAGCTTTAAACTATGGTCTTCATAGTGGTAATATATATCAATATGATAGTGTTCCGGGCATTTGCAAGAACGACCTTTATTTATGAAAAAGTTGATGGTTCTAGTTACCTGGATATTCTTCATTCAAGATAATCCAAAAATACTTCATCACATTGCAGTCAAGTGACCCTAATGGCCACGAAAGACCCTCGCTGTTGTACAAAAGTCAACACGTCGAAACAAAGCACGGACGACCTGCTGACGTATTGTCCTTTTCGAGAAGTGATCGTAAAATAATGATAAATAACAGCAACAACGCAATCATTTCATACAGTCACAGGAAGCCAAGTTGACCAAAATCGATACATTGGAGCGGTCCCCCGTGATCATCGAAAATTATTGCTCGTAGTAAATCACTAAATGAATTCCATTTTTGATCACTCGCCGTGCATCGATACTCATGATGACTTTGTACCATCTCCCTTGATTTATCCGAAGTTTTGGTTATCGCATTTCCAATTGCCAACCTTTTACAACCCTGTCGCCTTCGGCATGTTTCCCCTAATGGACTGTATGGGTGAAGGCTTGAAATGATTCATCCGCAGTCCCCGACACCTTGGCCACCGGATATGGTCTGCGTACGTGCCCATCCCGGTGGTGCCATTTAGGCCCCTTCGACTCATCCTGATATCACTTCTCCTCTGTTGTCAGTTAATTCAAATAGCTTGGTAAACGAAACAAATAGGAATTGGCCGAAAGAAAATGATCAAGCGTAACGACACGAGAGTCGCATCGTTGAGAAAATAAATAGTCACTGATTTGGGAACCTCAACAGAACTGATCGCTTATTGTTTTCGGTTCTCGGTAGTATATTTCGCACAAGGATGGATGAAAAAAACTTCGCCGGAAGCACACGACCGTTCTATAACTTCATTCCTGATGAACATCTGGTCAATCCACCCAACTAATATTCAATCCTGAATGACAAGCCGACATAAAATGAAGCAAAGTCATACACTGTGGTTACATAAGACCATTACAGTATGCGCTATATTCGAACAAGTTTATCCGACAATCTAGATAAACAAGCATCAGTCATCGGAATCAATGAATCCGGTATTATGGGGTCGAACAGCATTGAAACAGGCTGTTCAGAGAATTCTTGCTATCCCCCTCTCAACAGACAGACTTACGGTTGTTTCTTCATGCCTAACACTCGTTATCACCAAACACAGGTATTCGGGAAATCGAACACAGTAGTATCACAAACATCATGTTTATAGACATGATAAGCAACGTGTTGTTAGCATCGATCACACGTGATCATCACAAAATGCTAACAAGAACACATGAGAAACTACACCGCATCATACTGCGTACAGGATAGTTGTCGCTTGGCAGAATTATAGTATATTGACTTCAATTATGTAACCACTGAGTGTCACGGAAAAACGACTAGTCAAATCCACAAATTCCGTGTCAGCCAAACCAGTAATCAGAACATTTGGATTCGAGATATGAGACCAACTTCTCTCGCTTTCATCGCATTGAGTCGACACGGTCTTATTATTATTGTCATGTTGCGGACGGCGAAATATTATTGGGGAATTGTAAGCGTGATTTTCACTAAGCTTAACAATACAATACAAACCAGAAATTAAAGGAATCTCTAACTTCGATAAGTTCTTACCCCCACGGAATCAATAACAATCTTCAAACTGCAAGTTGTGGTATCACATGACGATACGAAAAAAAACAGTTTCGGAGAATTAAAAACAGTAAAATGTAACAGCTCTTAAATTTATCACTAGCAAAAAATGTACATTTTTGGAAGGGCCTTGACCATTCACATACCAGCTACTGAGATGGAAGTAGAGCTGAACTTTGTTTACACCGACTAATATTGAACAATTTCAGCTCCAGTTGATAGAAATCGATATAAAACAATTAGTCATTCCGTCGTATCCGCCACAAAACGTATCATCAGAGACGTAAACTCCACAGCTCTGTAGGCGACAAGATAGCGGGGGAAGATTCAAGTCATTGCTGTGTAATAGTGCCACACGGATAGGATGCCTTGAACTTAAAAAAACATCCGTGATTGATTGATCTATCTGATGTAAGAATCAATGCTTGCACTACTGAAAACAAGGCAATCATCCGAAACGTAAGTGGCCCGGTTGCTTGGTTATATTGAGTTCCGTAGGATAAAAACATTCAATAGGACGATTCTGACATGTATTGATTCACTGTATAAAGCCAACCACAATTTTTGGTCATCCGTTACCTGAAATTAGTACTTCATCTTGCCGGAATCGAGATCCGATCAAGTGTTAGTGAACCCGCCGGCGACCGAGCAGCAGATATATGGTCCCCATCGGCAAACAAGGAGAGAACAACTACCACGCAATTGTTGCCTTTCTCTTGATCAGCTGGTGAAAAGGAACTGAATTAAAACACACAATCAGCTTTTGAAGGGAAAAGGAAAACTCCAAAAATGGCCGACCGGTAAGACCCGCGCAAGTTTCGGTGGGCAGCAAAAGAGATTCTTCAAAAATAGTTCTCAGTTGTAATGACTCAGAAGCAGAGAAATCTCTTCTTATCACAAACTCTGGGCGTAATTGCAGTGGAAGGGACAAACGCTAGAGCCTGGGGCACATTGTACGTGGGAGGATGTGGATTTGTACCATGGTTTTGAAACTTTGAGCTGTTTAGCATAGCATAAGGCTCTTATACGTCAGATGTCGTAACGAGGCAGGTGGCAGCGAGTTACTGTCTACCAGCAAGCTAGCAAAATCAATCATAATAAAATCACTGTCCTTCCATGCATCATCCTGGATGGTTTGACGACAGCCCCCTCCATCAACTTATACAGCGAATGTACGTACATTTGCAGTTTCCGAGCGAATATAAGCTTCGGTTTCTGTTCCGTTGAATACACATTAAACCTACGTTATTAATTTATGGAGTAAGTGACTTTATTAATGAGGCGTTCTCAACCTAGCCACTTAGCTTCGCGGTTCCGTTCGCTTAGGTAGCAGATTCATTCAGAAAATGTTTCGTTGCAGGTGCGACCTCAGTGGCGAATTTGGGCTCCTCAGATAAGTAAGAACTGTAAAATTTATTTGCTTCAAACTAACTTAGAAACACCAGCAATGATTTCATACGAAGACCTGTCAGCCCAAACAGTATGCTCCGTCCTTACGATTGAACATCCCGAGCGAAATGGACAAAAGTCTTTTTCCATGAGGTGGGATTTCCTTTTACTGCATCAATATCTTCTCCCGATTGTTTGATAAGGGACTACCATTTCTCAAATCTAAAACCAGCTGTATGATTGCTGTATGGGATTTCGTAGACCGGTTCGTTTAGTGCTAGAATTTCATCCCTTCAGACTTCAACAATGAGACGATCATATTTTCTGAAGAGCCGAATTTCGTTTGGTGGCAACGAAAACGGGTAGCAAAACTGAAAAAAACGTGTTCAGATATCACAAGTTGATGTGGCTTCAGCATCCTGTTATTTAGAGCTAGATAAAGGCTCAGATAATTTGAATAACTGGCCCATCGCGTGGTCGTTATCGTTAAAGACAATTACTGTTCGGTCAGAGAATATATCCAGCTGTCACCAGTACACGATTCATCTGGAGTTATTTTCGTGGTTCAGTGCCGCAGTCAGTGGTGTTCTTGTATTGAAAACCTTTTCATTCTGTATAGTTGTTCACCTTATTATTTTGTAGCCGGTTTTTCACTATCCCTTGTCCTTTCTTCTCTTTGATGCTGTCAGGTAGCAACCAAATCCAGAGAGCGTTGGTGCAAGATTAATGGGTGTACAAAGTGAACTGAAACTGATTTGCGTGTCAGATGCTATTCACATTTTCGACAAGAATTCTTTGGAAGGTTTGATTCCATTTGTAACGTATCTTAAACTGAATTAGGCTAAAGCGAGACAAGTAATTATTTTTTAGGAGACCGGTCAAGTTCCAAAATCAAATTTTCACCAGCGCAGGTACCAAATCGGAATCGGAAAAGGCACATGCTACTATAGGTATGCCGGCGCAAACCGATAAGAAAGGCGTCCCACATTCTAATGGAATGGTCACCTATCTAGCCACACTACATCAGTGTTATTGGAACTGACAGGACCTGCACGTCAACTATTATATCAGACAGGAGCGTGAATTTGGGAAACTAAGCAGTAATGGGCGATAGATCGTATAGAACAACGGATCGCGAAGGTTCCTGTACTAGGATATTATGATGCATTATTACCGATCTGTAAAGAATTAGCTAGCAGTTCACATGGATTCAAAGGCGTTTATCCGCATTAACCATCACCTGGCTAGTTACCACAGTCAAATCCTGACAGCTTGTGAGCGGCAATACGAACAAATCCAGGGATTATCAACAGTTGTGCACACTCCGCAGCAGTTCAGCGAGTTTACCCCTGGGACACCAACACAGGAAAGCAGTGAGTTGGACTTCCTTAGTAGACGCTGTTTGAGATGTATAAATATCTGAGGGAATTTATAAAGGCACTCAGAACGAATGACAACCTCGAAGCCTGAGACATCCACTCTGATCGCATTGAGGAAACTGGGGGCTAACAAAACCCAAGGTTATAATGACGAAGATATGAAATGATGATGCAAAAAAGTGGGGCATCGTAACCGATTGAAGCAGATAGCAAAATGTAAACACCGGCCGTGGAGGAGTACCGAAAACTTCGGACACGGAGTGACCCAATCTATCAAGAGAAAATGGAACAGAAAGAGCATTCGGAAAAGGATGATAGATATGGTTTTATTTCACCGTCCAATGTCGTCAACTGGCACATGTTAAACCTAATTATTTAACTGATGCATGAGACTCCGTAAACTATTTGCCTAACACCGATAGAAAACTTCTTGTTGGGCATTTTAACCGTAAATTAATTGCATTTACTGAAGAACCGATTGTTGACATCTCACCTACCGCTTTGTAAATACAAGTGACGACAAGAGGTTGGTAAGGTTACTGCTCACAATGACTTTGAAATCCCCATTAAAGAACCGTGCGTCGAGCCTCACGTAGCTAGGTCACTGTCTATGTCAAAAAGGCAGAGGCGGGTGGATGGCTATCACAGCCCATATAGGATAGCACAATAGAACGGACGAAAAGCACCTCTGATTAGTACAGCCATACAGATAATCGGTGATTAGTAGAAGTAAGGCATGAATTGATGGAAATTAGGTTCACCTATTGAAAATAACCGTATGCCGTGTGATGCGCGAGACGCAAGTTCACGGGCGGTAAGTCAAGTGGAAAAATTTGAGTAAGAATGCAGCAAATGAAATGGGCACCTAGCTCACACCAAAGAAGTATATTTATGCCGAAAAGCGCAATCTGAGATTGACAGTGTTATGAACCTCTAACCTCGCACTCTTAGCCGCAGTCAACTGAAGCGAGATTTTATCTCGATTGCAAACCGACGGTCCATTAGCATCAGTTAGCAACCCGAATCATACACCCACAAGAAAACAAGAACGAACCTGCTTCAATTGGACAAAATACACCAGTCCTGTTTCTTCAAACGTAACAGGCATAAAATTGTTAAGTTGTTATTCATTAAATAGGAGTCGGCTCACCAATTAAATACCGTGCAGATAGTTCAATAGCCGCAGTGTTGACAATCAAACACCTCAAACTGTGTGCAATCAACATATCGCACCCGAAGGTGCTTATTCGCGTAAGCTGAACTTGACCGCCCGTCGATACGAAAGCTAAATCCCACTGGCCTGATACTAATGATACTCATGGAGAACTGTGTCGTAAAATCGACAACTCAGGTCGACTCTGTAAACATGATTCATCCCCAAAACTGCCTTAATCATGTTTGCCTTCTCACTTGAGATATGGAAACTGAGACCATTAACACTCAACAGTATGTTTTTAAGATTATTATCAAACACTGGTCATGACCGAATAACTGGTGACACATTCCGAATGAATAATCAAGCAGCTTCATAACCAATTTTACAGGGGTAACTTCCAAAATATACAGGTAGACACGGGTCGCACAGCCGTTAACCGTTCATAATGAGCCACAACTCATGCACTCGATCACGGTTGAGGGCCCGGAAACCTATCCAAACTAAATTGCGTGGAAACAAGACGAGTACTGCAGTCTGTGAAGATGCTGAAAATCCTGGAACTTCTTAGCCGTTCAAAGTCCTCCAAGCACGCCTTCCGTCAAACCCAAAGCAACCAACTGACAGAACTCAATTTTCCACTGGCCGACTAACGGAAGTCAGTGGGACTACAGGCAGAAAATTTACACCTCCGCGGATTCTTGCTTGGTAAAAAAAAATTGGATTCATGAGTTCGCTGCTGAAGTACGACGGTACAACCCATTGAGGATTTGTACATAATTTTCAGGTACCCCAATCCTCGACAAACAATTGTAATGTACACCAACTGATAGAGCTGAAGGCCGTGCTAATGTCTAAGAGCAAAATGATCGGTAGTGTTTGGAATTCATAATAATGCTCTAACAGCTGCCGAGGGGCGAAAATTTGGTCTAGCCATCCAAGATCGATGCAGAACCTAGCTGATTCCTCGCACGTGTTCTTGTAGCTTACTGTGCAACTTGCGAAGGATAACAGGCACTAACAGCTTCAACAATACTTGGATTAGGCTTGTATACCGGCAGTTGGCGCAATCCCTTGGGAGAATGACTACAGTTGACTTCCCGAGAAAGAGCACTTACTAATAGCATCAAATCTGAGACCTCTAAAGACCTACATTCCGGGTAAAGGCCTTTATGAGATCTTAGCAATTGGATTTGATTCGGGATTTGTCTCAGAAGGTGGACCTGTTGAAACAGACGACGCGGCATGTGCCAGGATAACTGAGGTTGATGCTTTGAAGCACTCCGCCCAGAGTGGTGATCGCCGTTTTTAATTGTGAGTGGGTGCACCTTCAACTTGGCATACTGTTCCCCTTACATTTAGTGTCCTTGTAACTGTGACTCAGACTAAATGGAACAGTTTATGAGAATTTCCGATGGCTTTGGTACGTCCCTTCCCTGGTACACCTTAAGACCACCCGATCTCAGGATCCCCGCTTAAGCCTGCACTGCGCTCCTCACGAGCCATGTTTCAGTATCCTCGTTATCATCGGTGATGGACTGGCATGCGTCACGAAGACTAAGCAGAAATCCAGGATACTATGGTGATAAGTCAAATCAAACTTCGCTAAGCCAACAGAGCACAGAGCACTCATGACAAGCAACTAGCGAACACTGATGTTATCAATTGGCGCTGATTCCAAACATTTAGATGGCGTTAATTGTGAATGATATAATGTCAATAACACAGCGCTGTGTTGTTAACATTATATCATTCACAATTAAAGCCAATACACAGCGCATCGATTCTTCGATACACCCCTTACATCATTCGGTCCTGATATTTAGATGGCGTGTTTTGAAAAATTGATGGGCGATTCAGACCAGACATTGCATCACACTCTAACCGCCTATAAACGGTGCGCTTCGATCGCTCACGGGAGCGCATGAGAGGCTTGGTGTAAACTTAACACCTGTTCGAAGTCGACAGAAATGTGCCAGTGCTTCCGAAAACTTTGTAAACAGGCCAGTCATTGTATGTCGATAGCGATGTAGTCAACCAGGATCCAGCACTGAATTGATGATGTCAGAAGCCGGTAGCGTGCGGGGAATTATTACATCGGGAATTCGTACTAGCAGAGAACGGTCAATGCTCAGAACGTAGAACCAACGGCCGTTTCCCAAGTACAAAGACCAAAACGGCCTTTTAAATAGGCCTCTTTCGGGGACAGCCGACGCATTACAGTGTGCACGTCACCTAATAAGATGATGATGTTAACCCGGCTTGCATTTCGTGGGAGATCGTGTAGTCTTCGAGTTAAAAACCTTAGGTGCATACGTCAGAACGATGAACAAATCACGTCTGTCTAAGTGACAATTGGTCACTGCAGACGAACGTCTTCGTTCCACTGCACAAAACCGACCGCAGTCGATCAATGCGGCCTTAGCCCTTTTACCGAGCTATGGTAAGCAAAATCTGTAACAACAGTCTCAGGATCATCAGCTGTGCATATCCACCGCACCCGAACTGGGACGCGGACCCAGGACGAACGATTTTGAGTCGAACACCTTAGCCATTACGCTACCGGGTTGAACTTCACCACATGATGATGTCGCACCTATCCGTCACTGATTTGCACGGCTACTGGTTGCTAGAGCGCAGCAATCGACCACTCATGATAGATGACTTCTCTACAGGTGAGTTGAGCGATGAAATCACATGGTGAGTTATTTCATGAAAACATTCAATCTACTATTAACACGTACCAAATCTCAGCATGCCCAGAAGAGTTCATGTGAAACTTCCCCGAGAGGCCAGAGAGGGAATAACGGTGCTGAAACCATCAGTTAGAATCCCTCAAATACAGAAGTACTGCCTAGCATCTTCAATGTTCGAGCTAAACAGGCTGCACTATACGCATCAGAGTTAACATGTCAAATATAGCTAGTCTGGAAGGTAATCAAGGGCGAAAAACACAAGTTAGATGAGACTTCGAAGCTCAACAGAAGAGGACGTGAGACGATTCAAATAGGATTTGCACGATAAATACTACCGCTGGACGACTAAACAGCCGAGAAGTTGTGTAAGGTAAGAAATTGCATGCGGTTGTCAGATGGAAAAAGGACACGAGCCTTTGGCGTAAGTACTGTCATTGTCCGAAGATAACCAAGTCACAAAATGTATCAGGTGAGGACAAAAACCGTTAGGTTATTGTTTTTCCCCTGTTTGTTTCCTTCTGCAATTCCATTTACATCACACCATGCTTGTTTTCAAGCCAGTGAATAATTTTGTTATGGTCGATAACCATTCTAGGGTTTTTGGTGCCGCAGATTTCATTCCTGCTATTAATTTTCCAAAAGAACCTGTCCTCTTCTCAATATCTCGAAATTGACGTTATTTTAAATATTGTGCGGGTGAATATTTTTAGATGTCCGGATAATCTGAGATGTGCGCGAAAGGTTTTGCCTGAAGAGCAGCCAATAACGAATAGTAACATCAATCCCGCAAACTGTTCGGAGGATATAGAACCAATGCCATTTCATGTCAAAATCCGTTGTTGACAGAAATTACATTATATCCAAGGTATGGCAGACAAGATCAAATAGGTTGGAGTGGTCTGCCGCAGCCACGGATGCACAAAATTTTGAGTGTGAGAAGACGTCAAACATTACCAAAGTCTCCAGTGATCACATCATCATCATCGTTCAGCGTTAAACAGCAAGGCAAGCCTCACTGACCGCTGCCTTTCCCCAGAGTTACACGTTTATATAAAAAGAGTGGAAGGGGACCTACACAGGCGGGAAAAGATAAGATGCTGCTGCAGCCAACACACGGAACACAGTCTAACTGTACAAACGCACGTGTTTTCAATCATTCTGATTCGATAGAAAATGACAACACGATCGCCACTGTTCACGGTTCACTGCCATATCCTTCAGTGTCTCCAGCCAGCAAGTCGACGAGTCTTTCGGACCCCAACCACGAAGATGTGAGACACCTACTTTACCTAACTTCGCTGTACATTTTCTCATCCCACGTTGCCACGTCATCTGTTGGCTTCCAAATGGCTTCTTCCATTCCTTAGGAGGAACACAAAATAAGGCACAGTATGGTAGACGAGTGTTTGCCATACGCAACACGTGACCGAACCGGTGCAGTCTACTAAGTTTCATACGCTGAAACAAGCTATTCTCAGAAGTGGCCCCCAATACCAGATTCCTAACCTCAATATTACTCACCCGGTGACTCCATCCAATCCTAGCCATACTACGTAAACATCGATTGTCGAAAACCTCCAACCGACGAACATCGCCCACACGCATGCTCCACGTCTCGCAACCGTACAACAGAACTGAACGCACTGCAGCACAGTACACATGATCTTTCAACTTCAGTGAAATATCAGGCCGACGCCACAAGTGCTTCAGTCCAGAGTAAGCTGCACGAGCCTTGGATATATGCATACTTACCTCCAATCCCAAGCTACTATCGTTAGACACGCAGCTACTAAGGTAGGTGAAACGGTCCACAATCGGCAGCTTCTCTCCATCCAGTATCAAGTTCGGCACTTTGAAGGTGCAAAGCACATGCCGAACCGAGCAACCGATCTCGACAGTCTATCTGGTGCCCGTTGTGCATGGTCCGCAGACTCGAACAGGCCCACGACGTCGTCTGCGTAATCTAGGTCGCACAGCTTCCCTCCATTTCCCAGTTCGACTCCTACGTCCCGGAGACCTCCTAAAGCATCTTCCATCACCTCGTCCATGACGGAGTTGAACAAGAATGGAGAGACGGGACACTTGTCGAACGCCACTAATCGTTTCGAATGAACGTGACAGTTCACCGTATACCCTAACGCGACCGTAGGTATGCGAGTACAATGCTCGCAACAGGTTCACAAACTTCGTTGGCATACCCCTCTGGTAGAGAGCACTGAATAGTGCAGGTCGATCCACGGAGTCGAAAGCACCTTTCAAGTCCAGAAAGACTACGATAGTAGGGCGCCGGTGCGTGTGGCGCGTTTCGAGTATCTGTCGAAGAGTGAATATTTGGTCGATGCAACCTCGACCTGGCCGAAATCCAGTGATTTCAAACGTAACTGTTACCCAATGAAATCCGACAAAACTGTTCCGCCTTAATCCAACCCAGATTTCGTAAACCTCATTATGCCACTTGCGGTCAAGGTAAGAAGAAACCCGCTGCATAATATTATATTCGTACAAACAGACAGCACAAAAATATGCGTAGAAGCGTTTAAATCATTCGATCAATGTAAAAGAATCAGTGCTCCGTAGATTCAAAATGACAAATCAAACGAAGTGAGGCGAAACAATGCCATGACAATATGACAATTACGAGTGCGAGAATCCGCTTCAATTCTAGGTTTCGTTGGCAGGAAGAATTCACGCAATGATGAGTAGTAGTGAGAATTATTTTTGCCCGAAAACCCTCAACATGTGAGGTGAGTATATCGTCTCATGAGTGAAGAAACCACGCACAGGTTCCTCCTTGGGATACAAACAAACTTACGTGCATGTGCCGATCATTAAACGGAAACTTAGCGAACCATCCAAGAACGACTGCCGATCAGGAATGCCAGAACAGGGCGTACGCAACCGCATGCAAAGCATTGCAGAGGACTGCGGGAAAGCTATTATCCACTGAAGACAGTACTAGTGGGAGAGGAAATAATCGCTCTAATCGGAGCTTTTCAGTATTAACTGTACAGTTCTTTTGGGGGCGAATGAGCAGAGAGATACGGATGTATGATTGTTTGTGTGAATCCAGTGGACCCGAAGTGAACAAGTGGGCTACGAAGGCCATCACAATGATCGTCATACGTGCATTGAGAGCTGAGCTCAGGTTCGAGTGTTAAGTACGCAGAAATGGCTTCAGGAGACAGATGGGAAAGCCAGAGATACAATGGAGGATCAAATTTGAAGCAACGGAACTTCCACGGAGCTGACCGGCATGAAGAGGAAGACGGCCGCGCGCAAGCCCAACACGATCGAGATCAGGTAGAGCACTAGAATATCGGAAATTGTACAAGATGCATCATACGGTATGCGAGGGGTTATTACCTTCGATTATACAAATCGGTGGTTTAGGAAAAAATTAGCAACAAAAAACTGTTAAGTGGTCTGAGGAGTGTGAGCAGAGAGTGGAGCACAGCCGAATGTCCTGAATTTGTTTTTCATTCATACGAATCTGATATAATGAAAAAAGGCATACACTCTCAAACCTTTACATATAAAGTACTGATTAACTATGAGATGTGCAACTGTAATGGTGTCTAGCGCTATGCATGATGTTATGGTAACGAGCTTGAAGCGTGTGTAGTGGAATCGGTATGCCCCATAGCTACTAGGTTCCACTAAACAGGGAGAAAATGGGAGCCGCGACTCTGCAACCTGGAGTGGGATCAAAACACAAGGCCACACTAGGTAACGAGCTGACCGGCAATGAACTGCCATCGGCCACGTAACTTTTTGACCGGGTAGCTTTGCGAAAATTCACTGCTTCGTCTCGGCCCGCCATTAAAACTTCTCAATTTTAGGAACCAACAGCCATGCACTAGCGTTATTGTTTATAGCTTACAACATCAACGGTAATGAAAGAACAAGGGTAAGGTCGGAAGCATGGAAAACAGCAAACATTTTGGATGCAACATCGGTACTGCGTTGATCATTAAACCATATCGCGTTGTCTCTAGCCACTGCCTAGGGGAAGCCCGTGACCCCAACCCAATAATACAGTCATATTCGGGATTATCTGCTAGATGATTTCCAGACGTTTTGGTCGTGCTGACAGACCAATCCGATTCATAACCGAAACCTGCATTCAGAAACAGTACATAGTGAATATCATGAGGGTAGATCTGCAAGCATGTGAAACATATGGGAACCACGTAAGCCCATCCAAATTCAGTGTTCCAATTACCGAGAAAGCCATGACCGAATACCCTAAGCCTAACTTGTGTCTTACTGAGAAAACCACCATATTCTGGCAACACTACGACAACATTAGTGATCAAACGTTGACAGTCCTGGCAATTTTTTCTGCCCACGACGGCCATTGTTTTGAATCGTATGGCAGCACTGACCTTATTAACCTCTGATCAATAACCGGACGTCACGTCGAAACTAAAAATTGACCGAAGCAAATAGGTCTTCTGCAAGCATAACGATACTTCATATGCGACCATCATCTGATGAGATAAAACTATCCAAGCAATTAAACTAATCCATTTCACCGAACTTCCTCTCTGCGATTCGGATTCTGATCAACCTTGTAACAGCCTTTTACACTTCGAAGGTGCAAAACGCATTCTAAATACAGCTCCAAGGTCACGGGGACTTTAAACAGACAACCCAGTTCAATCCAGTTTCTA
Source organism: Fasciolopsis buskii (assembly GCA_008360955.1). Taxonomy (NCBI): domain Eukaryota; kingdom Metazoa; phylum Platyhelminthes; class Trematoda; order Plagiorchiida; family Fasciolidae; genus Fasciolopsis; species Fasciolopsis buskii. Next base: position 67,627 of record LUCM01009921.1, on the reverse strand, counting down.
CAGCCACTGATCTTGCATTTATGTGTTCTGGTTTTAGCTTCTACCTCAACGCACGGTATAATAACAAAAGGAAAATCGAAAGACCACAAGACAGAAGGACTACAAAGAACGGGAAACGTTCCCAACGCCAGGAGGCCATTGACTGACATTGAACTAGATCGCCCTAATAAATATCTGCAACCTAACAGGGTCTTTAACCAGAAACAATATCGTCCGTAGGCTAATAATCAAGAAGTTTCTTAAGCAAATGTCAACGGCACTGTTGCAACATGCATTGCGGCAATAGCATGAACATATTACTTAAAAAGGAACAAAGTAAAGGGAACAACCTTGACGAACGTCACTTCTTGTGAACTCGAGTAAAAATCGTCATGAGCATGGACTCGGATTCGACTGTTTGCAAACAGGACTGGAAGAGAAATGGATTTCCTTGATACGGACGACAATGGTGGGCGGCAAAATTTCGCGGTCGGCTGAGTCAAACACGGCTTTTAGATTAAGAAAAATGGCAATTTGCTGTCGTCTGGCTCGTTACCACACCTGGCCTAGCGCGACCTTATGTAGTTCTATGTCATTCCAAGTTTCTGGGTCAAGGTTTCCGCTCCCCCCCCACCCGTCGTGTAATGGACCCAAGCGGGTATGGGGCATGACCCTTCTACTGCATTTATGACTCAAGCATGTCACAAAAAAACCGCGGGCCTAAGAAAGGTGTGCGGGTTTTGTTATTTGTATTACAGTTACAACCACGACGCAGTAGCAAACGAGCTTGATTTTCACGCGCACACCAATCGCGAGCAATAGATAATCGGTGGAGAATACCAGCGAACAGCCTGGATGTAATATCTACCAAAAGAATTCCGAAATGACACCGATTCGCGGGAGAAACGACCGCCAGCAAGCTGGATTTCGCCCAGGTTGAGATTGCACTGACCAGGTTTTTACTCTTCTCCAGTTAATTGAAACCCAATGCACATAGACACATCCACACCGTCGTCCGACAACCGTGGTGCCTTCGAATTAGTCAACCGAACGGCGTTACTCAGCGCCCTCCAACGGAACAGCATGCTTGAAAAGTTTGTGAACCGCCTGTGAGCATTGCAATTGCAAATCTATGATCGCGAAACAATGTATGGTGAACTATCAAGTTCATTTGCAACAAGCAACGGTGTTCGAAAAGGGTTTCCCATTTCTCCCTTTTTGCTTAACCTCATCATCGACGAGGTAATGGGGAGGTGCTTTAGATCTTCACGATGTAGGCGTCCAGCTGGCAAATGAAAAAAGCCTTGGCCCAGATCACGCAGACAATCTTGTGTTTGTTCGAATCTACGGAACAACGTGTAATAGAAAGACTCGCAAGGGTCGTAGCTCCACTCGGTACGTACTCTGCACCTCTAAGGTGCTACTGCAGGACTTGATTATGGTAGTCCCGAACTTGATACTGGATGGAGGGAAGGTAAGCATTGCTAACCGTTTCAGTTATGTGGATAGCTTCTTGACTAAGGATGGTAGCAAGGAAGTACGGGTGAGCACGCACATATCCAGGGTTCGAGCGGCGTAAGCTGGACTGAAACACTTGTGTCAGCTCCCTCTCCCCACCCCGTGTAGTGGACCCTAGCAACTATGGGGGATCCCAATTCCAGTACATTCATGCTTCGCGCATATCATAGTCGTGATAGCTAGCCGGGTGATTGTGAATTGCCACTTACGAACTATTTTGAAAATTAGGAATTTGTTGAGATAGGGACTGAAAATTGCTCAATGAATGTAGCTATCGATGCGCAGGCCAATCAACTGAATTATAATCGCTAATCCCAACTACACATGCATGTATTGGACTCAAACGTGTGTTGGTCCGTATAGAGATTTTGAACGTGAGATAAGAATATGAAAAAGTACGATTTACAAAAGGCCCAGGGGATAAGTGCCACTGAATTAGTAGGCACAGAAAACAATTAAATAATTCACTTTAACTAACAATTCTCTCGAAAGTCTTATAACGTTCAACCGGAAATATTCGCCGTAGCCATCAAGCTAATCAGAAGTTGGAGTTCTGAGAACTCATTGGTATCGAGCTTTCAACACTTTTTCTGCTATCGAGGCCCTTGTATCCTAAAAAATTAGATATCCTGATCATTTCCTTTGCTTACAAACAGACCAGAGAATCAACTACTTCCATAGACTACATCTGCATTCTCCAACGGCGCTGCATTAAGCGAAAAAAACGAGGCCTTTGCCAGGCCTATTCAGTTTACAACTAAGCAAAACGAAGACCAAACCTTCCAACAGTTTCTGGAGCAGTTAATGAGTTTGGCTGGAGAATGCGGCTATGGACATGCATCAGCGAAGTGCATCGCGAGTAGCTCCAGATGAATTCAAACGCGGAATAAAATCTGATCACAAATGTCAGGAGTTTAGCGAAGAGAAAGGTTATGATCCAGGGAGGACTTTCCAGGTGGCCAAAGCAGAAAATAAAATCTAAAAGCAAGCGCTGTCCAGTCAAATTACCAATCTGATCAAATCTTTCTCCGCACATGCAAGACCAAACAATCGACCTCGACAGTCTATTTAGTGCCCGTTGTGCATGGTCCGCGGTATCTTCCCAGTTCGATTCCTACATCCCGAAGATCTCCTAAAGCATGTTCCATCACCTCGCCCATGAAGAAGTTGAACAGGAATCGAAAGATGGAACACCCTTGTCGATCGCCACTAGTCATTTCGAATTAACTTGATAGTTCACCGTATACCCTCGCGCGACCACAGGTATGCAAATACAATTCTCGCAACAGGTTCACGAAATTCGCTGACATGCCCTTCTGGTGGAGAGCACTGAATAGTGCTGGTCGATCTACGGAGTCGAAAGCGCCTTTCAAGTCCAGAAGGACTACGATCGTAGGGCGCCGGTGAGTGTGGCGCGTTTCGAGAATCTGTCGGAGAGTGAATATCTGATAGACGCAACCTCAACCTGGCCGAAATCCGGCCTGTTGTTCGCGGATATTACTCTAGCGAATCGATGTCAAACGACGCAGCATTATCGAAGCTAACACCTTAGTAACTATCGGAATTAAACTAATCCCACGATGTTTGCTGCAGTCACTCCGTGCACCCTTCTTGAAGATGGGCACAATCAGTGACTCACCCCACGATAGCTGGATACGCTCCTCGTTCCAAATATCATGAAGCAAGAAGGTAAGTGATTTCACCAGCACTTTTCCACCCAATTTGAAAAGAACTGGGGGAAGGTCATCGGGACCGCGCTTGCTTTTCCCCTCTTAGAAGCTCGAATATTTCGACTGGCCACGATCATTCGTTAGGCGACCAAGTGGACACCTCCCAAGGATTTGCAGCTACAGGACGTCGGGCTAAATACGATTAGCGTGTGGCCAGCTAAGCTATCCTTGAGTGCTTTCGCCATAGATGAGCTCTTCCAGTTCTATCGCACGAATCACTAACACGAAGTTCGGCCGCCCACACTGTCGCGTTATAAGCTTAAACAGTTATTGACTTTACTTGAGCGACACACTTCCATTCTGTCGGTTACCTAACCCCACCATTTTTCGCCGTCGTTTCCTAAGGGCTTATCGTCAACTGGACCGCCTGCGAACTGTCGGACGCACCTTATTCACCTCCCTGCAGTTAGGCAGCTGGCGTTTTTGCTCCATGAGACCAAACCACCCTTGCGAGATCCAGTTTCTTTCAATGAACGCTAGGATCTAGGACCACAGGACCAAAAATCTGCTTGCCAAATGCATAGCTTGCTTAATTTGATCCCAATGCTCGTCTACACTGTGGCTCGTCGGAGTCCTTAGTTCCTCGGATAGTTTCTATTCATAGCATACTGCGAACAGCCGAATCAGACAAACGTTCGACAGCCAATTGGGTTTGTGGCCTGCGTCGATGCCCATTCAGCTGCAGCAAAAATCGCATTAAAACTAACGCATGGTCCGATTCGACGTACGTGGTCCAGTACGATCTACAGTTCTGGACTGAACCGCGCGATATGGTCAATTTGACTCAGAGTACCTGTCGAGTTAGAGCGCCATGTCGCAGTGCGACGCGAACTGTGTCGGAAATTCGTACTAGATAGGAATAAATGATTATCCGCACGGAATTGGAGAAGTCTTTTCCCGTTGTCTGTTCGCTGTGCAGGCAAGGCGCATCGCCCGCCTAAACAGGACTCCGATGCACTAAGTTTTCCAACTTGTGCATTAAAGTCACCTGCTACCACTACGATGTCAGGGCGTTTGGTCTTCCGAACAAGAGTTGCGAGGTTATCGTAAAACTCGTCTTTTTATGTGTCAGTGCTGCAGTCTGTTGGAGCGTACGCTGAGATAACAAATAAACTACGCCTAACACTACTATCCTTTCGGACGCCGACTGATCCCTGCAGTCTCATGACACACAGGCGACTGTTGACTGGGGTCCAGTTTAAAAGGGCTGCTTCAGCCTTCTCACTCAAGACTATTCCTACACCGCGTTGACCCACACCCTGAGCCGCTTCGTCTCCTGAAGTGTGCGGAAAATATCTTGACGAGACATTTGGCATTATTAGTTGAATTACTCCATTCGATTCCTGAATTCGTGTTCCACTCGCGCAACAGACATCAATCGAACGTGAGTCCACTGTCAGAGCCAAACAAGCCTGTTGTTAGGCAGCCTGCATTAAAGTGGGCACATTGAAGGAACCCAGATGCAAAGGCTGACGAGGCTTGAGGAAATGTGAGCTAGCAGACTGAAAACCACCTACTACACTACTTGACCATAAACTGTTGCGAGAATCGGGCGTTATCAGTGGGGACACTATGGGTAGGCAGAAGGGGCAAACAGACTGAGTTGGAGACAGAACAGATAGGTTGGATTTGATCTTTGGCAGCCGCGTCATTGCTCACCGTCACAGTGAGACAGCATCTTGAAGTGGTGTGACGGCTTACGCGCCTTCATGACCCAAGGAGCTATACAGGATGGCTTATCTTAAGCCGAAGATCAAATCACGTTTGGAAGGTCAACGGGTAGAGGCCTGATGTAATCTTCTGATCCTCCAGGTTGGGAGGTGATTTGACCTGGGAGCTTAGTCGGAAGAAAATAAGAGGAAGAATAGTTGATCCAAGTAAATGGGCTTCCACTCAGCTATACCCCGCTGCCTTGAGGTCAGGTTCTTGTCAGAACCAAAGGCTTCGGTTGAGAACCCTAATTGTTCTGCTTAGGGGCTGGATTCCCTAGTAGTGTCCGTCCACCAGTCCCGATGAATTACATTTCTACAAGTAATTCCACAGTACATAGGTAAAGTAGATACCTCACATCTCCGTCCAGATGACCGTCAGCCAAATGGCTGAAGACACTGAAGGATGCGGTAGCGAACCGTGAACGATGGCGTTCTTTTCTTTCTCCCTTTGCATATTTATTCTCTGTTGTAACTCGATGAAGAAGGCAAAGGTCATGGGCTCTTCCTGCTGTTTAACGCTGTCGGTATCCACCTAGGAGATATCACATCAGACTTGAGCAATGCTTGAGACAGAAAGTAACTGAGTATCCACGACGCGGAGGACAAGACTCGAAACGGTAACGAAATGCAGCACTGAACACCCTTCTGTATCTGAATGCTTAGATCGACAAGTGTTCTGATGTATGTTTAGCTGTCTGCGCATTGTCGTTCAGAAATGCGGCATAATCCGCATATTCTGAATCGAAAACTCCCATAATAAGAGTTTTATCTCATCGGCCCCTAGGTCAGATAGTTTCCTGTAGAACATCCTCAAAGCGAAGTTGGAATGAAATGGGATAGAGGTCCCTTGCTTACATAAGTCATACACTGATTCCAATCGATGAAAAAGAAATTGAAGAATGCTGTGATGATAACTACGTAACCTGAAACAACGAACTACCAAAACGGATGCGTCGGATTCGCTATCGAGTCTACCCCTAATCAGAATGATAATCCGTTTGCCTATTCTCTATAATGCTGATCCCAGTCAGGAAACGGTATTCCAATGTAGAAAATGAAGCCTACGCCATTCTTGAGGCACTGAAAAAATAGCGCAAATTCTTGATTGGAAAATAACTTTCCATGGTGACTGACTGACTGGTCGGTACCACTCGTGTTTGACAACCAATAAAGGATCAAGACTGAACATGAAAAAGTTCAACGACAGCGCGGGAACTTCCTGCTTTTAATGACATTGTCTATCGCCCAGGATGACAAAAACGCATCCAATACGCTCGCTTTACGTACCGTGTTCCTAATTTTAGCCGCCTCGACCTAAACAAACTTTCTGCGTTTTATCTCAATCGGTAGCAACTTCGTTTCTTCGCTCTTAAAGCCTTTTATTTTTAGCTCGCGAAATGAAACAAATGATTTCCCACTGTCGAATTGGCTTACAGGACGCAGTTTTTCAGTCTATGGAATATATCATTCATGAAAACAAATCACTATATTGAGAGACTAAGCGTAAACTCCAAAGAATCACTACTATCATCCACGCCAAACAAGCTTCTCATTATTGACGATGAATTCCCTCGTTTCCCTTCTGCCTTTCTTTGTCCTAATATTTCTGCATTCTTTGTTGTTGACTTTCTTACTCATCCGTGTGATATTTTTGGTATGCTTGCCTGCATAAACTTGAACCACGAAACTTTTCTTGTTAGCAAAAGAAAAGACCACAACCGTCAGTCATCGCTATTTACAATGCTACTACTTCTAAATGTCACTATTTGAAGAGATGTCTTCCTGGTCCGAAATTTTTAGAGTATTGAAACTCGATAGTGAGAAGCGATTTCTCTCGATGTTCTGCATTCCATAAGCTTCCTTCTAGGCATGGTAACTAACGAAATACCCTACGACAGTTCACTTCCTTAACATCATCGTCCTAACATTGGAACTTCCCTTGCTATTTTTTTTAATGAAAACTGGCAGGGTGTTACTAAATGACGAGAATCGACATCCCAAACATGATCCTCAAACTGAAGAACTACTTGATTTCAACCCAATTTTGACCTCAGTACGATTTCTAAATGGTGGAGGTTGCGCCATTACAAAATTTGACCTCAGCTGCTTACGACGGATATACGATTGCCCCTGGAGAAAGCGTCAATCTGAACTCTTATCCGAAACTGTCAAATTCTTATCCCAACGATTCGAATGATGGGCCGACCGACGTTTCCCGCAACTCTGATGGTGACAGGAAGCAGTCTGCGGAAATTCCGCTCCAGCAGCAACGAGTTCTTTTGTATCTTCTGTATAGTCGCGAAGTATGTAGTTTTGAAATTAAGAGGAACATTGCAAAATCATCTATTCTCTGTATTCTCATTTATTTCCATGACTCTACCTACCTCCGATCGTCCCTTAGTCAGCATGATCGGCACGCGAACTTTCTAACTTTAACGTCATTCCCCGCAGACACGCGTCTGACAGCCACCTTCATGATCTTGTCACAGCTGTCTTTACTCCGTTCACTACATTGCATGCAAACACTAGAACTGATCCATCCAACTTTTGCAAATGGGAAAGAATATCATGAATGCACTAGCGTCACCACTTAGTGCACTGAGATCCATTTCGACAAACTAAAGCGCTCGATTGTTCCCTGTGCTACGTGCACAAGCAAATGATAAGTCAATTAAAACGCACTCAACGACATTTATCTGTTTTATTCTGACCTTCGGATTTATTACGAAAGTCAGTCTTTTGAACGACGACTGGACGCTAATTTGATTCTTATGCCATAATTACTACATACACGGATGATAGATTTTGTCTAGTATACTCGCGAGAAATTTCGACTCATCATTATAACGCAAGAAAGGGGGTTGGATAGACTACATACAAACTAAAAGTGCAAAGAATACATACATACATACCTGCAACTTCCTATATCAAGTGATGGCTAACTGCTTTGTTGGAGGCAGTAAGATCAGCCACTTGAAAACGATGTTTACTTGCAGTATCTTAAAAATGTTACCGTATTTCTCAATTAATCAGTAAATGCTTGAAGCCGAACACCTGGCCATCTGGTATCATTATTCATAAACCACTATGTAGATGAATCATTTATAATCAGAGATTATGTCATACCTGTTATGGTTTTTTTAGACAGTTGTCGTGGATCCTTAGCAAAATTGGTATGCCTTCCTGATCCCGATTTGAAGCGTACATAGTTATTCATAAGCATGCCCATTTTGCAAATGAGAATATCAACAGCGAAGACCTGTGTAAAGCAAACTTACCAGACCAAAGGAAATACCAGGCTTTGTTTCCCTTGGCAACTTGTGTCGTTCCCAGAGTAACACCGATGGCGATAATGAGAAAAATCAGTGCTAACAAACCGTACACCATGAAGCGCACACGCGCATAAGCTGGACCAACAGATGTTACTTTTCGGCAGTGAGGACAACGCGCAGCAATTAGCCCGACCGAAACAGCAGAGGTGCTACCGGATAGACATGAAATAAGCGCCTTTTGCCTAGAATTCGCCTGGGTAGGATTGTTAGCTACTGAGAAAGGAGAACAACAATTGCCGCACGCAACACGCAGACTGTGCAGTTGACCAAAGGTCCCTCCTACTGGAAGTCGATCTCGAGCACTCGGGTCCGTTCGAGATGTCGCACCGTTGTCATTCTGAGGATAACGTGAGTAGGAACACAAGTGATGGAAGTGGTGAAAACCTAATGACACTGACATTCGGAAAAGGCAGATAAAGATCGAAAGAGAGCTGGAAATATTACTCAAATTAGTCGTTATAAACAAATGTCGAATCAAATTGCCTATTTAACTAGGATATTCGAAGATCCTCGCGCATCCACTTACACCAATGCATATATATATATATATATAATACAAACCAGTGGAGGATGGCCAGATCGGATCAGACACAGAAGCAGGAACTTGCATGAAAAATCGAGTTCGAAAATTCATCAAACACCACTCGCCTGAATTACCAGTCTCTCATGTGCATGCAGCGCCAAAGATGTTCTACCTATTGTCTGATTCCTTAGTTAACTACGATCTCACTCATCCATTTCACGATAACCGGTATGAAAAGATATCAAAGACGGTTTATTGAGAAATACGTCAGTTTGTACGTCAATAATTCGTTATTGCGCTGCTGGCGACAACAGCAGCTCTGATTCTTCTTGAATTGCTACTTATTAGCTGAGTTAACAGCATTTCGTTTCAAGCTTCTTTCAAATTAAAGGACTGGTAAGTTCTCCATCTGTGTACGATTTCGTCTCAGATGCTCTTTCATGCTTTTAAACGAACTCAAATCCAGTGACATAGTTGAGCGTCGAGTAAATCTGATCCAGTCAGCCACACCTTTCAGCGATTGTCGTTCTATTGGGATGCAGTTCGTCATGTCATTGCTAACCGTTGGTTGTCAGCCTCCTAATACTTGTAGGCCCTTAACAATATCAAGTCAGATTTAATATCACTGTTTTCTTACAGTTTCATGTGCAATGATTTACCATAAAAAAGATTGGCCTTCGTGTTCCAAGGACAATCTATAAAGATGAGCTGTGCGGGGAACATTCAAGTAGGACTCAGTTTGGCACTGCTTTCGCAAACAGAATAGTTGTAGGTCAACGGTCAGACTGAGAGATGAAGCGTTTCAAAGTTTAGCATTCTGTGGAATGGGAATGGTGAAATAAGAAACTTCAATCCTAGAGAATAAAGGACTGCTAAGGCTGATTGGGCACGAGACGAGTGAGAAAAAGCCGTAGAGGAGGGAACTGGCGAAACGCGTATTCCGAACAACAAAAATCATAACAGAAAAAAGATAGATCAGCAACCGTCCGATGATGGCTAAATGACTGCATACGAGAGGTTATAGAGGTTCTACTGTTTTTCTGCTGAACCTGATCAAGAAGAGAAAAAGCGGCAAACGAAGCTCAACTCCATACACGACTAGCACCCGAGTTTTTGTGAAATATCCAAGTGCAGTGAAAAGGGCATGTCCTAAGACCGCCAGGTATCATTATACAGGGGAGAAGGAAAACCGACAATCGTGGCGTTGGAACTGGAACAACAGAGAGCCATATAGCGTTCCAGTAAGTCTGGCTTAGAAACAAACTACACGACGGCGAATCGAAGTCTATCAACTAAGTGCCCGGCGGATCTGCGATGTGAACAACGTAATTTGCTTGCACATTACCGGTTGCGGGCAAACTTGAACAATGAAAATGATAGATGTTTTGAAACGAAAATAAGTCATCTGTTCTGGTTTCAACTGGTCTGTGGCCAATCGATTTTATTTCTCGTTCTTGCTAGCTCCAGATAAAATGACCAAGCTGAGCAGACAAGACGTTCGTTTACTAGTCAGAATCAAATCGCTTTAACTGGTCCTCAATGAGCAATATGCGGTGATTAGTTCCTCTGCTAGCAGATTTGGTTCGTCCCCATTCGTCGACTTTCGCATTCCGTATTTTCACTCATCATCATCATCATCATCATCATCGTTCAGCGTTAAACAGCAAGGCAAGCCTCACTGACCGCTGCCTTTCCCCAGAGTTACACGTTTATATAAAAAGAGTGAATATCCAACGGGAACAGGAAGTGGACCTACACAGGTGGGAAAAGATAAGGCACTGCTGGAGCCAACACACGGAACACAGCCTAACTGTACAAACGCACGTGTTTCCAATCATTCTGATTCGATAGAAAATGACAACACGATCGCCACTGTTCACGGTTCACTGCCATATCCTTCAGTGTCTCCAGCCAGCAAATCGACGAGTCTTTCGGACCCCAACCACGAAGATGTGAGACACCTACATTACCTAACTTCGCTGTACATTTTCACATCCCACGTTGCCACGTCATCTGTTGGCTTCCAAATGGCTTCTTCCATTCCTTAGGAGTGAATATCTGATAGACGCAACCTCAACCTGGCCGAAATCCGGCCTGTTGTTCGCGGATATTACTCTAGCGAATCGATGTCAAACGACGCAGCATTATCGAAGCTAACACCTTAGTAACTATCGGAATTAAACTAATCCCACGATGTTTGCTGCAGTCACTCCGTGCACCCTTCTTGAAGATGGGCACAATCAGTGACTCACCCCACGATAGCTGGATACGCTCCTCGTTCCAAATATCATGAAGCAAGAAGGTAAGTGATTTCACCAGCACTTTTCCACCCAATTTGAAAAGAACTGGGGGAAGGTCATCGGGACCGGCTGCTTTTCCTCTCTTCAGAAGTCGAATATTCGACTGCACTTCCACTTCCGTTAGGCGACCAAGTGACACCTCCCAAGGATTTGCAGCTACAGACGTCGGCCTAAATACGTTAGCGTGTGGCCAGCTAAACTGATCCTTGAAGTGCTTCGCCATAGATGAGCTCTCCAGTTCTATCGCACACGAAATCACTAACCGAAGTTCGCCGCCCACCACTGTCGCGTTATAAGCTTAAACAGTTATTGACTGTTACTTGAAGCGAACGACACTTCCATCTCTTCGGTTACCTTAACCCACCAGTTTTCGCAGTCGTTCCTAAGGCTTATCGTCAACTGACGCTGCAACTGTCGATGCACCTTATTCACCTCCCTGCAGTTAGGCAGCTGGCTTTTTTGCTCAGTTTTGTACAGTTTGGAGTAACCGAGGTAACTCATAGCAGAACTACTCTTTGGCTACAGGAGAGCTGCAATCAGTGGGTGCATACACAGATACGACGGACAAACGACGCTTCAATCGACTGCCATTCACCTGTAAATGACCGTTCAACCGAATTGCACACTATACTGTCGACCGAGATCCACTCCGCTCGTACGCTTGGAGTGATCCCAGCGCCAATCTCACCGCGAGCGTTCGAAAAAGGACCACCTGACACGCGAAGAGAGAAGCGACAGGATTGAGTTCTATCTGGGGGGGGCACGAAGGATGGTTAAGGTGGGATCAAGTATGCGCGTTTCGGAGACAGCACGCATCCATCTTAGGACTTTCAGGAGTATCGGTTAGGGCAGCTTGTTGTCTGTCTGTCTGAGCTTGCAGACATTGGAACTATCTAAGTGAATTGAGCACTTGGATAGAAGTAATACATCCAGACCATTTCTTCCTCCCTTAGTAATGTTATCATCAAAGGGACACATTGGGCTGTAATTCTTCGCGACATTGTGATACTCCCACCAGAACAGAAATTATAAAGGTTCCCTGTAGAAAGGGTGATGGAGGTATTCGGGCGATCGATACTTTGCGGATGACTACACCGCAAAGGGGTTTGCTCCTTCAGTACCACAAAGCAATGGGGCGTTAACCCAGCATGAGATCTCCGAGCGGGCGCACAGGCATCACTACCCACGCAGCTTGAAGCACTGAGTAGAGTGGTCTCAGTCATACTGCGGGATGCAACCTAGAATTCCTCGTTTGTACTGTCAACGTTTTTTGGGGGTGTCGCTAGAATGCCCAGTCTCTGGGCAGGAGAACGATCTGGGTTCTCAATCAATTTTTTTCATTCCTACAGGAACCTGCCCGCAAGACAGCTGAGTGTCTGAGTGAAATCCCATCCACTTCGATAAGTTATTCCTCTACTCATTATCCCGATTGAGTTTCCAGCTCAAATCAACTCCCAACTTGGAGAACCAGGAAACTACTACGTCAGGCCTCTACCCGATGACCTTCCCAACTCGATTGAAACTTCGGCTCAAGATAAACCATTTTTTGCAGCTTGTTGGATCATAGAGGTGTGCAAGCCATCACAACGTCAAGGTGCAGTCTCACCGTGACCTGCTCGAAGTAGTCCAATAGCTAAGGTTTTTGTCTTTTCGCCACATGAGCTGCCTGCCTTTAGTCATCTTTCAAGCAATACTTACCTCGGAGAACAGTGTATAACAACGCAGTCCATCTACTGCAGCAGTACATCCCAATCACATTAATTTACCCAGATTTCGTGCCTGTTTGACTGACAAAGCCCTTCGAGTAAATACCACACACCTAAGCCCAGCGCTGTTAATGCAATCCTTCCACCGTGTATCGGAAATTCTACAAACACCTTCCGCCCATAACCACCATGTTCCTGGGTCGTGTAGCAGGATCGATGTTACTGCTGCTATGCAAACTTAGTTTGTGAACAATAACAGGGTGTCCCATCGACGCCACCGATGCCTCCGTTTGGTGAATGCCAATGGAGCCCTTGCTTTATCTGATGCACTACCCAACACAAAACCCATCGGTTTTATCCAACTCCTCTACGGGTACATGGATCGGCTTCGAGCGAATCCAGTCCAGAAAAAGTATTTTGCACTTCGAAGGTGCAAAACACGCCTACACCATTTTAAGATTCGGTTATCGCGATGGTAAACTACAACGGTCTTAAACGGTCGCCTCGATCGTAGTTCACATCCCGCTCTGTCTAATCAAGCAAGAACGATCAAATAGCCACTGGCCGGTCAACATGGCGGAGGATAATGTCCTTGAGCAGATTGGATGCGATGCTTATAAAACTAACTTTTGTGGCTTGCATTTAAAAACCTATCACCCTTCCTGAAAATCGGCAATATCCCCCGATTCACACCACTCCTTGGAAATCTTTTCACTTGCACAGATTGATCTTGGGAGTTTTGTGGACCCCGATGTTAGCACTCCAGCATCTTTGAACACGAAAAGAAACAACCCATGTGGTCCACCAGCCTCATGCTTTTAGAAAAACCTATTTCCTTGATGGCCTGCATTTCCGATGAAGAGCTGGTATGTCTGCACTGCTTCTCTTTCAGGTATCGATGGAAGACCTACCGTGGTCTTTTAAAGCTCCGGGCTCCGATGGCCTTTACCTGGCACCATTTAGAGATGGAGAAACGGGGCCGGTCAAAGAGCAAGTTTTGTCCTTGGTCTGGTGCTCCGAAAAGTTACCTCCCCGTGGAAAGAGTCGATCGCTGTCTCCACTTTCAAAAATGAATTACGCAGTGACTGCGCCAACCATGGGGGTATTAGCCTAATTTCAATGGTGGCAAAGCTGCTTTCGTCCGCCATTCTTTGCAGGTTGCACAACAAGCGCGGAGGGCACACATATGAGGAACAGGCCGGGTTTCGCCCGGCTCGCGGGTGCATCGACGAAATCTCCACCCTCCGATAGGTTACAGCACCGTTTTATTTTCGAAAGGCCAACGATCATTGTTCTTCGACATTCGCATAACCTTTGATTTTATTAATAGTTCCGCACTACGGCAATGTTTGTTGAGAAATGGAGTGCCTGAGAAGCATGTGTTAGTCCTCAAATCTAGGTGCATAATGTACTTTCAAAACCGTCATAAGTACGTAGCCAGGTTACGCAGGAATCAATATCCCAAACAAAACGGTGGGAATACGGCACTTTTCAAATGGTTTTAATTCGTAATCCATTTCCCTTAGTCTAACTGCTAGTGCACTAGCGAGAGAACTGTCAGTCGCTCGGTAACCTTATGGATTAACTGAAGCCAGTAAATCATTCAGAAAGGCCCATCAGATACAGAAAGCCCACACGAATTGTCCGGGCGACTGAATCAGTGAGTGGTCCGAAAACCAGCACAATCGGCTACTTACATAGGTATGCTCTAATGTCCGTTTAATGTCAAAACTTTGCAACACCTGCAAACACCACTGCTTAGACTGACGAAAACGTGACACGATAAGCTACATACCCAAGAAAAATAAAAAGTAGATCCACTGGAGGTAGCAGCGTTTGGATTAAAAGCGCTTTTTAAACTTACATCGCTAAGTACTATGACTTTCTGGCATTCTGGGCGCGGACATCCAACTCGCGTAGTAGAAGCACTACATACAAGCAGGCAGTTGCATGGACACCGCACATACTGTTTTCCCGCAGGCGGCCCTTTTATTGGCTTCAAAAGGTATAAAATAAACAACACTCTTACCGTGGCCTCTGTGCAATTAGGACATCGTACTACTAGTTGCTTCTGTCGATTCTGCAGGGACACAACATGGTTACAGACTTGGCAGTTTATTGTGGCTTGTGAATCATCAACATTCGTCCACGCGACGGCAGGCCTGATGGGTTGTGGTTGCGCTTCTAAAATAAATCATATCCATAGTAGCATAAACCGTAACCCACCAGCTGATATCAACGGGGTCTTTTCATCCATAACCGTAGAACCGACCAACGACCTTCACAGGCAGAAAAACAAAAGGCCGATTAAGCCCAGTTTGTGCACATCAGAGTTGGTGACAACTGCAATTTACCATGCTTCGTTGTTCTTAGGTTTCTATTAGTTCAGCGCCCTTTCTGTCTATATCTCAGTGGAAATAACCGCACTGCGTTTTGGTTGAGTCACATTATTGTTTGTGCTGCACTCCGTGTGTTATTCCCATTCAATTCATTCCAGTTCAGTTGCCACAGGATAGGTCCATAGTTTTTCAGATGTTATACATCCTCCTTTCCATGTACCACCTCTTCGATGTTCTTAATGCTTTTCAGTAACTCGATTTCCGCTGGAAGGCAAGCGAGTAAAATAGCCAATTATTCCCACCTATTCCGTTGAACTCATCTACATATGAAAACTCTAGGTGAGCCGAGTGCAAGCAACTTTCTGAATCCCGATATCTCACAACACCCAAAGCTCAAAGAGCGCTGGGCAAAGCTTGGGCATGAAACTCAGTCGGCACGATCATCTACTAAAAATGCCACGAAAGTTCTGTGAGATAATTCTGCCACTCCCCCTAAATGAACAAAGAACTGAACACTATGGCGGCTACTGAGAAAATGAAAGCAAGTGCTGGGGCGCCCCATTATTGACGTAATGATGTACCACACGGTCCAGGATAAAGCTTTATACATCCGCCCATAGGCTGTTTTTCCCGGGACAACACGAACTTTTCAGCCCCAGTCTTCTGGTTTCCAGTGTAATGTGAAGGTAAAGTTCCCTCCTCATTCTCAGTGCGAGGGAAGGTTACTAACTGAGCATTCTATTTTATGACATGAGACTTTGCAATCAGGCACATAAATACACATATAGAGGAGATACAACGCCTAGCTTGCACTGCACTGCGTGAGGCATTTGGCACCCGGAAACACTCGTTTCGTTCTAGTTTGAACATTGAATCAATTTTTGGCCTGGTATGGCCCCAAATCCAATACTTCGGTTACAATTGCTTCATGTCACAGTAATCTGCGGATAGGATAGGTCCATTCGCAAATCACGATAGTGATTCATGAATGATTGAACAGCACACAGCATCTGTTACGCATACCTGGTTAACCGCAAAAACCGCGAAACCATCCTTGTGCTTCCCGCAGGATTTTATTCTACCAGTCCTAAATGAAAATATCCAGTAGGAAGATTTTGATGACTAGGTTAAAAGCTACTGTTAACTAACCACTCGAGAAATTACATTTTTGTTATAATTCGGTAGCCCTAAGCTATTGGTCACTTAGATTGAATTGAATTTTCACGACTGATTATAATTATATTGTAGAAACTTCTTGGGTAAGAAAACGGCACAATTCACTCAAAAACCTTGGGGGAACGTAAGTGAATAATTACACGCACTAGTTTGTAGAAATGAAGAAGAATGAGGCTCGCCAATGAACGATTTGAACACATTAGAAAGAGTTGTTCAGGAAGTCGGTTGAAACACGGTCACTGTTTGTCAGGATGTGTTAAATATGAATCAGCGGAGTTCCTGTATGTAATGATTCTACACAGTATGGGCCGAGAAGCTGATCTTGTTGCAATATGACGGCGGAAATCTGAAAGTGAGATCTGAAAGAATTTCGTGAGCAAATTTCTCACACGTTAAATGCTGATCACATAGACTTAAGGACAACTCAGTCAGTGGTGTGAAGGAGGGGCTGCTCATGAGGGACAGTCTACGGCTGCGAATGTTGACGTCTTTTTAAGGAAGCCTGCAGGCGTAACTGGAAAACGGTAATGAAGGTGACGTAGGGCCGGATGATGTTGATCTCCTTCGTAAACAGGCAACGTGGATAATATGATGTTAATAAGAACGTTGTTGGTAGATGTAATGCGCCAACGTTTCGACTACCGTGGGTAGTCTTTCTCAGGGCAAGTTTTACAATCAAATTTACGGTGCATTACATCTACCAACAAAGCTGTGTTATTAACATTATATGACTCACAATTAAAAAACCAATATATGGCGAATCGATCTTTTGATACACTCCCTACATCATTTGGTCC
Organism: Fasciolopsis buskii; assembly: GCA_008360955.1. Classification (NCBI taxonomy): domain Eukaryota; kingdom Metazoa; phylum Platyhelminthes; class Trematoda; order Plagiorchiida; family Fasciolidae; genus Fasciolopsis; species Fasciolopsis buskii. The sequence goes on along the minus strand of LUCM01009921.1, from coordinate 50,515 downwards.
TGATAGAGAACGTGGATGTGAGCACTCAGCAATGCCCGATTTGGCATCTTAGAAAGAGGGAAGCAATTAATGGTTGCATGTCGGCCGGGACTAGTGAGTCTTTCGGAGGGCTAAAAAGCTCTTTTATGTGAAACACTGCCTGCTCCCCCTCTATTAGGCCTAACAACCGGCGATAATTCCGGCGGATCGCAGAGCCAAACGAAAACCATAGGGAACCAAAAAGCCCTGAGAGTAAACGAGTGTAAAAATGCAATTCCTTGGTATTTTACCAGGGCCTCCGCAAATGTCTTAGATGAGAAAGACCCTAAGACACCCCAATATATGTAAACATTTAAATTAAATAAATAGCGTATATTTCTGGACTTCCGAAATCAATGACCAGGATGAGATCAAATTTGTACAAAGTGGAAGAACCAAAAATAAAAACCAGAAACTAAAATGCAATGTGGTAGTCAGGACACGAGTTTTCCATTTTTAACTCAAAGCCAGAAAATCCTTCGCCACTATCTGGTGCTTATTATCATTCGTGCACTGCCACTTATCCATTGTTTAAATGCATCAAAGCTGCCTACCGCAGCCGCGGAATTTAGCTGGAAGGCGGTGTCGGACGTCGCCATATTATTGGAGTCCCTGAAAATCGAGAAGATTGCATGTTGGAGGCGAAGATCAATATGGATGTAATAACGGGATGGAGATGAGTCAAAACCAGACTGGACTACATGAGACGAGAGTGGTAATGAGCAACATTAAAGGGTCAGTATGATGCTGAAGGTTAAACAGCAGGAAGCATTCAAGATTGCACCAGACTTTTTCAGAGATGATATTATATGAAGAATTGTGGGCGGGGAGACAATGGGACTCACAAGAATGATCACTGGGCTAATGTGGCTAGTAGCGGGCTGGACTGAGAGATGCGAAGGGAAGAAAAGGAGTTCGTGTAAGAATTACAATCGGTGCGTAAATGCACTTGCCATGAATGATCTGCGTGTTTTCCTATTTTGATGTTGGAGTCTTTGGTGTCATGTGGCGGTAGGGATCTGGCAGCTGGTGGGTTGCACGACATTCCAGTAGTATTAATAACTGTTTTGGCCAGTCGTAGTGGTTCTTCTGAGATTAGGTGCCCATGGCGGCCAGTGGTGTGGTTTGTTTTGCCTTTGTGTTAGGAGGATCGGTACTGGAGCGCCAGATCTGGATAGAAGCCTGCTAGCAGGGATAGATAACCAGCGCATAAGATGGGGTGGAGCCTTCGGCGACGAGGTCTGCCATGCGTCTGCGCTTTCTGTTGGCCGATGCATAGGTACTGTGGTCGTTGGAGGGCCTGGAGACGAGCCAGAGAGGGAGAAAAAGGTCGATCCGGGAGTTGTTCCAGCTGGTGCCAAGGCGAGTAAACAAAAATGGAAACAACAGTGACAGTTAATTTCGTACAAAGGTTGCACGGGATAGATAACTGTCTTGAAGTGCGCATAGGGAGGGGTGCTTTGGTGACGGAACGTGCGCAACGAACTTTCCGTCTGCTTGCTCCTTATGAGGTGCGTGTTTCAGTCAGTCCTAGGCTGCAGAGTCGTTATTCTTAGCGTGTTCCTCGGTCATCTTTTGACGCCTTCGCAGATGCAGATTGCAGTGGTTTGATAGAACAAATAGTACAAGAGCGAGGGCATAAAAGCAATTGTTTGTTGTGTTCGTGGAAGTCGTCTGGATAACGGGCCCGCTGTAGATGAAACGGGGGATCAGTTATAACCGATCATGTGTGAGCTACCACCGATTGTAAGCACTTGAAATTGCCAGGAATGGGAACCACTGAAATGGGTCTCGGACGTCAGTGTGAGCCGGATGGTAAAACAGAAGTTGCCAAGGGAAGCCATCAGGAGGTGGAAAGAAAGAAACATGAGGAGTTTGGGGTCAGTAATTTGTGTGTTTGTGTTCGCCATTTTACAGGAGACGTTACTGGTATGCACCCAAAAGTGAGTTCCATCAGACTCCGAATCTGCGGCTGGTGAAAAATAAAATTGACAATACAAATATTTTCCGGTTTACGAAACGCACGTGCTGGGCCACGGTCAACACTTGGCAGCGAGGTCCTCTCTCGGTCTTTTCACGCGCGTGCATCCCACGCAGAGGGCTCCTACACTTTCCCGAAATCCCTCCTATGCAAAATTACAAAACAACTCACGTGATAAAAGTTATTAGTGTCCAGGGCTCACTGATATCCTGTACACATATCAGTACTCTTCGCCCACTTTTACTGCGGGACTATCATCTCTTCAGAGCCGCTATAGCTCCCCATTATTTTGGTGGCACGTCTTGATTCAGCTGAATAGTTTCTTTCCTGAAATAAATCACCGTGCAACATCAGTGTTTACTTGCTCATTGCGAAACAATGGAAGAAGGGTACAGTTGCTCCCTTCTTGTTAGGAATCGTTGGTAATGCATATACACCCCGCCCGAAAAGGGACGCCAACTCAGGAGGAACGATTTGGATTCGAACGACTTAGCCATTACGTTATCGGGCAGGCTGTGAACGGTTTGTTGAACTTGACCACATCATGACTCTTTCCAAGGATGAAAAAACTGTGCAGTGCTTCTATGGTTTCATAGTGGTGAGTTCAGCGATGATATCTCATGATGAAATACCTCATGAAAACATTCAATCTCATACTGCTTACATGTGCTAACTGGTTGCCATTGCCGCTGCTCCAACCTTACACATCAATAACATCCGACAAATCACTCAGCTAATCAAACTTTGCGTTCTCATGACCTGGGTGCCGCTCAAGTGGATTATTCGCCAGACCACACAAACACCTCCTTCAATTACCATTTTTTCCTTCGCTTTTTGCCAGTTTATTTTATATCACAGTCTTTGTGTCGTACCCACATAGTTTTTACTCCTCTCAGTCGTCAGCCTTACCGCATAATGCCACCCTCTTTCTTCGCTGGAAAACCGTCCCAGTGTGAGATACACGCGTATAACGCCGACTGCGAGACAGTACTGAATAATGTAGTTCACAAAATTCACAATCTGAAACGGACAGCAAAAGGGGAAACTCGCACCAGCAGATGCACAGCAAGCGCATTAGCCAGCGTCAAAACATAAAGCACAAAGTCCATTGTGGCGATTCACCGCCTCCTAGATACGGTGCACATGGCTGCCTGAGGTATTAGTGCCAAAACTGGACAGCAAAACTCAATCAATTCTTTCCAAGCATAATCGGTTGGCATTTACGCCTTTTCAGCCAAATGTGCCAATGCTGGTTACATTAGCATTTATCTTACCAACTATTCCAACCCTTGTCAATGGATGCTTATTTTTCCCACCATCTCGGGTGTTGCCGCTTATCATGATTATGCCCACTGCATGTGTCTTGGCACCGTCTGAAAAAACTTTTGTTATCCTTGCTATTATAGTTATGACGTTGTGAGGCAGCAAGCACAACCACGGAATGATTTTGCAGGGCTAGTGGTTGTCCAGGCTGAGATGAAGCGCATTCATGGACCTTTTTCAGTTTCTTCTCATAGCTGAAGAGATCAACAGTGAATATAAGCGATTTCACAATCGAGGTTCGTCCCAAAAACGGTCACAATGAGTCGGCAGTTTTTCGGCAACGAGAATCCACACAAACTGAAACGTCCTTGGGGTATGTTTCTAGCCACGGTGGCTTCATTTCCCAACACTCAGGACTTTGACTACGAAAATAAACTCTTTTGCAGCCAACAGCTGACCACCGCTGAGGGATTGAGGTGGTCCAAGAAGCCCACGTGGGCCCTTGGAAACTTCGATGCTGTGCATTTCAATGGTAATATCCACCACGACTAATCCGTCAGTAACCTTTGCCATTATTGTTTCCTCGCTTGGCGGGCATGCACGAGTATCGCCTCTGTCCAAAGGATGGCTGCCATGAGAAAAATAATTATTTAGTTTCCACATTTCAAAAGTAATTTGCGGTCACTTTCACTTTCGCAAACCTCATCCACCAGCCGCATTCGACACTGGATTTCGTGCTATTCTTCAGCGAAGGATGGCTTTTTAAGCAAATTTACTCACTCCCCGCCTTCGACATACTTATCTCTTCCCGTAAATGTAAGAATTTCTTTATTAGAAGAATTAAAAGTCACATCCTGAACGCTTATCTCAGTCGCTGCTTCCACTAAATTTCATCCCAAAACATTGGAAAACAGCCCGATTCGTCGCCTTTGAATGCACCCAATTTAGTGTCCACGAAAGAGCTTATGCCACCGTCGCATAGGTCATTCAATGACAAGTAAAGTACCAGGAGAACGTTATAACCGTTGAACTCCTTGGAAGCAAGATAGTATTGGCCCAGTCATTACTGTTACGGCAAATATAGTAATAACAAAAATAATAACGCAGGTATTTCTCCGTTTACCAAAAGAACGCCCTGAGATACGGTCAAAATATAGCAGCGGAAGATACATGAACAGTGGAGCAAAGGTTGGCACGAATACGCGCATTTTGAACAACAGGGAATGAGGTAATAAACCACCCCGCTTCTGGTAGGTTTAAGCATATCTTTGGATATTCAAAAGGAATCAAGGATATTTGCATCACATCGGAGCTGCAGCAAATGCAAAAGCAGTTTGTTTACGCGCATCATTGCGTGAATGCGTGGAGCGGAAAATAAGAAACTCCATGCATGGCGTAAAAGGTCAGTTTTAGCCGAGAAAATACCACTGTTGAGCTGGAATGCATCGGTGACTTAATAGGAGACTGACTGGAAATTGCAGAGAAAATTCAAAAATTGAACTGAATACTGGGGCATACCCTAAAGCATTTACGATGGATGGGACGCTTTATAGGACAGTTCTAACAACCAAAAATAACGAGGAGGTACAGTTTGGTGTGAAAGAGAGAAACTAAAATCGGATGACATAGAGCGCGAACCCCTAAAGTCAGGTTTGGGATATGGAGAAACACAGTGTCCAAGGATTAAAACAGGCTTTGGTGACGCGGGTAGGGAAAGCGTTTGGATCGCATAAACACGAAGCATAAAGAAAATTGTGAGATGCATGTGAATACCAAGTGGTTTTATGGTCGTAAATGCGTTGATCGGTGACTATGGCCTATCAAAACTTGTCGGCACGTTTTTCTCGGTGTTCTATTGGGCGGGTAGACAGCTGCAGCTGGATGCGCTCCAGAATACTGAATGCAGTCTATGTGAGTGGGAGGTAACTAAAGATGCACACTGTTTTCCGCCCACTGCTTCTGCGTCCAAAAGCTGCACTGTAAAATCCGCAGATGTTTATGAAAGCGTCAGGCTCTGGAGGATCCTTGTGATCGGCCTTGAGGTTTAGGACGGCGAGATGCAATGTGGGTTGAAGGCCATTAGGTACTCGACAGGGGCCTGGTTGCATGCTTAGGGCCCGAGAGTGACAACTGGATTACATTACGTTGCGACTGACAACGTGGGATATCCGCTGGTGCAGTATACGGATGTTGGTTTGGCCGTGGTAGAACGATATGATCACAACTGAACGAACTGGGTACTTTTGGGCGACGACAGTGGTGTTTAGTTGCCCGGATGGCGTTTGTTAGAGCCAGTTGGTGAGCATATGCTATAATCCGGGGCGGTATAAAAGGCGGTAGACCTGAAAGGGAGAGAAAAGAGAACGAACGGTCCAGAATGTGTCTCAGACGTCAATTCAGAAGAAAAAATGCAAGAAGAAAGAAATGGTTGAACTTGTATGGACGCGTGAGAAATTTCGCGATGCTTTGGTGATGTCTGCTTGGTTTTGGAGGGAGTCGGATGAAGCAGTATGAAGTGCGATGAATAAAACCGAGCAGAAATGAACGTTTGACGCAAAATGCTGAGGCTACAGAATAAGTCACTTTGGCAGAGCTGACCGTAGTGACCGATTATAAGTTTTCCGATATACCGAGAGGATTTATAAGTCCTGGATGAAACTGAATCGCCTGTGGCAGCGGGAATCATGCGCTGATAGGATAGAGTCAGAATGTAATCTTAATCGGTAGCTTTGCGGTTGTCAGAAGACCGTAATTTCCATTTAAGATGGTATGCACGCTGAAGGACGGGCGTGTTTTTCCTTGGTGCAGGATGTGACATATGCGGAAAGGTTGAGACAGGGAAAAACAGTGCGGACGGTAATAATAATAATGTACATTTCTCGACTTGCGGGTGGCATGCGCTAGGCAAGATCAAATTTGCACAAGGATGCGGCAAAAGAAACGTGAAAAACAGAAATCAAAATGGATGAGAGGATGCGTGCGACCTTGATTTATGGAATAAGCATTCTGGAAAGTGGAATTAGATGCTGCAAAGCAATGGGGAAAGTACAAGTATGCCAGTGAGAAGCGAAAACTAGAAAATGATTTTTACAAAATTATACAGTTTCCTGGGACTGTTTGCGAACAGCGGACTACGAGTCATTTCTTGTTTAATTGCACCAAATTTGCTCATTTCTGATGCAAAACATGGACGGAGCTCGAATACGGATGTCGACATATGGCCGGGGTCCCTAAACGTCAAGAGCCTTACGTGATGGATGGAAACGTTGGGCTGAGTAGGTGAGAAGCAATAGCAGTAGGATAATTGGATGGAAGTACTGAAAACCCGGCGGAACGTCATGCAAGGTGTATAAGACACGTATCTGACAACAACAAACAGCAAAGTGTGCTGAAGATGGAGAAAACTCTCAAGATTGTCTCAAACTATCTGGAGGATATTTCATGGAGGTATGGGTATGGAACTCTCAAGAATAGCGATTGTATTTACACGCGGCTCGCCGTAAACTGTACTGTGAGGAGCGTCGGGTAAGCGAAAGTTTGTTTAAAAACATTTTTTAAATACATTAGTCAAGAATGTCCTCTATGCTGTTATTTTTTGCCGCAGCTTTTGATTTTAGTCTGCAGTACGGGTGAGCAATATGAGGTGCGCGAGCCTTTCCGGCGCCAGCAGTAACCATGCTTTTGCCTAGTCATAAAGATCCGTTTGAATTGGGGTTTCCGAGGCGATCGGAGGCGTAGTTTTGGACCAGTACTCGAGCGCCAGTTCTATCCAGCAGAGGTAATGAGATGGCAGATTTGAAATTGCCATTATGAGGGCGGAACCGGTGACAGCGCGTCTGCACCGGGTGCGGGATCTGCGGCTAAAAATAGAGAATTAATCTGGATTGAATGCCAGTTTAAGGGTTTTGAAGATTATTAAACCACAGACAACAGATCTGCAACGTAGTGCGTCTATTCCTTGAAATTTCGTAAACAAAATGGTTGCTCACTCCACTTCGTTATGGTAAATGTGGGCATATTTGGCCAAACTATCTTGGAGGATATTGTCTCAGTTAGACATACATGCGATTACAGGCATACAAACACGAAACTGGATGAAACTAGGCCCATGGGTTTAACCAGCTGTACAGCTCCACGCGTGACCACATCCATCATTTGTCATTTTCGACGCTGTTCATAACATGGTTAACACAATACAAGCTGATCACTGCGTTAGGTGAGGGCCAGTTCACTCTTTCGGATATCGTGACTAAAACCCCAGGGAAGATGAAAATAAGAAATGTAGTACGAAAATGCTATAATCGAGTTCGACGTTTTTGGCATTGAGGATTATTTGAACCAGGGGTTTTGTTATTTTTTGGTTATTCTTTTTGATTTATTTTTTCACCCTTTCCAAAGTACTTGCAAATGACTGTAGAAGCCCTCAAGTATGATGCAAAGCATCTTGGACAAAGGATAGAAACAGTCCCCTGCACATCTTAGCCAGACGGTTACCAGCGGCAGTCGCTACCAAAATAAATGTTATCTAGGCGAACTATACTCTCTTCGGTGGCATTTTATCTTCACGGTAAATAAGCACTCTGAAACCTGTGGTCACCTTAAACGAGTCGCCGACTGATGGTACTAAGTCTGCTTTATAAGCAAAAGTGGATTACCAGATCCCTAGATGAGTTTGCCGCTCGCTGCTCACAAAAAGTCGCAAAATAAACAGAATCACTTTGACAGATTAACGGACGTGCTCCGTTCTCAAGAGCCATGATCCACATCGTAACTTGTACAGTGCTTACGCTTTGTTCGCTAGAGAATGAAAAACGCACATTTCTTTATCTAGAGGAATAACCGACCGTCAGCAGCCGATTGATCCGGAGGGGTAAAGGTAGCACCTCGAAGGCCGAAATTGTTGTGATTTTCCGCAAGCCGACAACCACTGAAACTGTCTTGGGCAACTTTCAATAAATCATAACCACGAAGCACTGATAAGATATTTGCGCCTTCACATAACGGACATCCACAGGGTTTTGAAAGGCTACCCCCCGTTGACGAGTGCAGAAATATATGCTTCAAAATTATAATGAGCAACTATGTCGATTGCACGCATGCAGACTACCTACACTTCGTGTGACTATGCAAAATTCTTTCACCGATCTGCCATATTTATTTTCTCGGTTCTGTTCTGTTGAGCATGGCTAACTTTCCTGCCCATCGATAAAACGATTTTCTATGTTATTTTGTTGTTTATTGGCTGCTAATTTTTACCATCACTTTACTTTGTGCATCCTCCTTAGTATTTGGGGGACCATGTATGCTCTATGAGTACACAAAGTACTTCAGTGGTTTGTGTTTTTTGATGCCATCGTAAAATTGACCGTGATTATAACCTTTTCTTTTCTTTGTATGAGAATGACCGGGACAATGCTAGGCAAGATAACTTCTTTACGCTTTCACCAAAGGCAACGTCAAGCAAATACCCCGGAATTTTTAGGGCAATGAGTGGACAATATATTATAAGCAAGAAGGAGTGCTGGACACTCTAAATTTCGCCATCCCTTTAGAAGCTACTTTGCTGAACAGCCGAAGTCCTTGTTTAATATTTTATTTTTCCGAAAGGCTTCGTTAGTCACGAAAAAGCTAGCCGTTCCAGCGCTGCTGACATGGCTAAATCAGTGGAGAACAGGCAATTTCATTGGTTAAAGAATATATGGTCAAATTTGTCCACGTGTTGCGCATTCCACCACAAGTCTGGTAACAGTATGTCCATGGCATCTATGCCAAGGAAGATGAATTGTACAAATTAGGTCACGTAATCTTATTAAATGCAGTCTAAATGGACCAGAAAAATGTACCTTGGTAAGATTGCCTTTGCTTTTGTTACATCGGCCTCTTTTGAGCAGCTGCTAGCTCACATGTTCACAACGTTACGGAGAAAAAAGCAAGCTCAAGAACATGCCTCAGTTTCTGTGTGTTTAGATGTATTTTGTACTGCATAGTCACTGAAACACACCACACACCCCAGCACATACATCCGCGTCATTCTCATGGACAGGATAACTGAAATGTCAAGTTTAGTGATTATTTTTCTGGATGCTTTGGAGTATCGGCTGAGCACCGGTTATTTACCAAAGTTATATTTCAGAGGTTCAATCCTGGTTGTTTTTAGCTAGAATGGCATGTTTTCCAAATGTTTCTGGCCGCTAATAACTGATGTGTCACAGCCGGGACGATAACATTTTTGTTATGGCTGTAATGAACATTTGTTTCAAGTTATGCAGCACCCAATAAGTGAATAGTGGGTAACGGCAGCTGCGAGAAGGTGGGGTATGCAACAACAGGTAACATGAGCGACGCAACTGTTAGCATGGGAAATCCCGTAGTACCTTATGTGAGTAGTGGGTGAAAGCTGAAAAGTGTATGGCTTCTATTAGTTTATAATTACATAGAATGGTGGCCCATAAAGCGAAGATCGATTTTTGAAATAAAACTGGAATGTTTGTGACATAGCAAATATCAACTAGGTATGTAAATAACCAAATGCTCTCGGATGTAATCGAGGCATGTAAGGAGCAAAGGGGTTGAGAGATTTCACGTTTTGTGCAATCTAGTCCGTGTGCAACTGGGAGTGATAACAGATAATATAATAGGCACCGTGTGAATAATTTATGACTTCCAACCTCAGAAGTCACCTCAAGAATGTTTTCCTTTCAGTTATTCCCACCTTATTCTTAGAGCACACAGGCTTCTCGGATGGTGCGTGTTCACGTTCCGTCCGACTTCCGCAGCAGTACCTTTCCTTCCAATTCATTTACATCTAGCCCGTTGTTTTCAATGACCCCTAGGGACCATCCTTGTTGGTGAGTGTGTTTCGTCAGTTAAAAATGATGTCGCAGACTTGAATGCCGAACATCTCTTAATTCAATTATCACCATCCGTAAATGCCGGGGGCACTCCGGCAACCACCTTTTCGAAAACGTTTATGTGCCTGCTTCTAAATATTAAGGTAGGCACCCTTACTTGTTTTTTCAATTCGACCGTTCGTATTGGATATCCCAACTAGCAAGTTACTTGGCGTAAGCGCCAAGCTGATCAGCTTTTGAAATTGTTGGAACTAGTAGTAAAGTGTGGGTGTCTGATTATCAGGTGTTTGGTGAGCCACAAAAGCTGTCAATTCATTTAAGGCAGAGCAATTTGGTGGCTCTCAGACGCCAATAAGGTGACCCCCTAAGGCGAGCTAAAATGCCACCGAACACCCGTCCTGTACGTTTGGCTGACCGCTCGATGGTTTTTCACCCCTTGTGACCATCATCCAAGGTTTTTTCCGCATCTAGTAGATCCAATTCATTATCCAAATGTGCTTCTGACACGCTTCTTCTCGAAGTTAAACCTTAAAGTCTAATCAGGAGAGAATGTGTTTGTCTGCAGGCATCCAAGCCAAAAGTTTTGGTTTTCAGGTGCGTCATCAAACAGTCGGGTCTTTCTACTGGAAATCGCGGTCTTTTCATATTTATGGGCCCCATTAATCTTTGGGACGTGTTGCTCTGGCCGCAGGAAGCAGGGTCATCTGCCTTTTCCCAAAGCGACATTTTGACTTTCGCAGGCGAAGCGGTGAGAAGCCATTCGATTCACCGTGGCTGCACCGATCATAGCCCGAAGCCGTTGCCGCGGGTTATTCAATGAGTGGCTTTCGCCTCCGTGCTATTTCACTAATTATAAGCCCTATGACTGTGCGTATCCTAGGTAGCATAACTTGACGTTTGACTTCAAACCGTAGCTTGAAGATTAGCGATCGTTCTAAGGCTCTGAGAAATTCCTTACTTAATATAGGATTCACCATTTGCAAACAGCAGCCATCAGGAGGACCAACCTAATATTGTTAGTGTGTGTTACCGCCAAAGGAAGATGTGCCAGATTTGTTCAGAGCGGGATGTCCTATTCGGACTGTTGAATTACCAGCGCGGTAATCTATCCGACGTTTGATGAAGTTCCCGGTCGCCTAATCCTTGACAAAAACAAGCGCAACTTAAATCTCGCTCACCGGATTGCCGCTAGAGGCAGTATGGTCCAATCAAAAATGTAAGATTCGGTTTGACAGAATGTTGAGGCTCGCTGCGTAGATTCTTGGGACTGCAGGCCTGAAGTCTAACCTTTTGTCCACTGCTTCATGCACCGTTAAATGGGACAATTCGCTTGGCTATCAAATGGAAAGCCCGGCCCTTTACTGAAATGAAAATTTTTCGAAGTTTTTTTGATCCAGGGAGCAACGGTCAGCAGAGCAGACTTTTATTGGAATCTCTGATCCACTTTGGTCAGTTCGTGGAGCATCACTAGTCCAATAGCTGAAAGTGTGTCAAACTGGCTATTCAGGTTGTCAGCATAGTGGAGCACGATATTATTACCCACTCAGAATATAGTCATCCATTTCACCTCCTGATACCACCTCTTAAGCAACTTCATCGGTTTCACCGCCAGCATTATGGCCGTTAGCGCCATCCTTATTATAGGAACGCCCTCAGGGGTACCACCAACGGCTTGACGAACAGCAGCTTGCTTCGACCTCAATCGCTCATCTCTGCCAAGGCCGTTAACCCGATTTGAGGCTACGGGGAACAAGTACATATACGAATCCTGCGGTCGCTTCTGCAATGGCTTTCTGGAAAACTTCAACCACCCGTTTATCTGGCCCTTTCAACCACTGAAATTACCGTATCCAATGTGGACAGCTTAGTATTTTGTCACAGTCTATTCTTCCCTGCACAGTTGCTGTAATATTGTATCCCCTGTTAGCATCCATGGCCAAACTTAGTCTAACGGGTCAAACAAACTATAAACAAAAGATAGAATAACTTTTCGTATCATGGTTTTTACTCGCAAGCTCAATCGGAAGAGGAACTTACCGTTATCCTCTTCCCTTTGAATACTCAGCTTACAATCTCCCTACCTGCCATGACTTTTCGAAAGGCCCATCCTTCTTCATTTTTCGATGTAGACTGCAGTAGCCATATGCAGTTGGGCACCGACTCAGTTAGCTGAAAACCTCCAAGCTAAACACCAGTTCAAATTATTTCTTTCTTGTGGTCCTGCCTATGAGTTCTAAAAAAATCAGGGTGCCAACTAAGCAGAATTCGCTTATAAGCTGCCTAGAGGATCGTCCGCTGGATGGAAACCTCGAAGTTTTAAAGTTCCTGGAAAACCAAATCGGCATAAATTAGGGGGGTCGTTACAGAATGGTGCTAGTTCAGCCTCTACTACGTCAATCCTTGAATAAAATCCCGAAAATAATGGGAGAACGTATCTGTGCGTGACCAGTATTTCTGTCTAAACATCAGTTTCTAGATATCGGTGCATGAGAGAAAGCTTAGCAAGGTGAATATTCCAAAAACTAGAACAGCAGAGCGAAAAATGTGGACTATGCAGTAGATTATGTTCCGCCGAGTGCCATTCACATTTAACCGCCAAGAAAAAATCTTTTCCAACGTCCTCCGGCTTTTTAGGGCTTAATGCCAGGTGATAAAATCGGTATTAAACGCTCCTGGTGTCTGCCCTTTGCAATACGTCTTTTTTCGCACCCGAGCTTCATAGGCATCCCGATAACCTTGGCAGAGGCTTCCGTGAACAACAATATGGTACTTTTCTCATAGGATTAAAGAGATATGCTTGGTTGCATTACCAAGCTTTGCGACGGTCTAACAAAACTCATCGAAGCGTATAGATTGAAGATGGAGACAAAAAGACTGATCAGTAAAGAATGTACATAGTCCCCGAGGGGTTAACATGAGCCATGTTCAGTGCAATTCTCCGCTGTTAGATACAGCAATAGTGCGTATTACGTACGCACATTTTTGCTGGAGGACAGCGAGAAATGTCGAGAAAATCAGCAAGTTTATATGATGTCCTCGAAAGTTATTCTGCGACAAAGAAGTATGGCTTATCAATATCCCCAATGCAGTCCAACTCGCAGACCAGGGATATGTATCCCCGTCTCCCCATTCATTTCCATACTTTTCGGCTATTTTATTTGCCTATTTATTTATCGTCCCTTAGTCGCCAACCGTAGCTCCTCACCAGAAACGCGTTTTGGACTGCCGTTTCCTCTCCGTTATTTCGGACCACCTAGACTCACCAAGCATAATACTCCAGGTCGAACAAGAGGATTTACTTCTCAGGTCACTCTGAAACAGAACCCGCGTGATAATCTAGTGATAACTTAAGGTCTTCTCGGAACTACAGGCCACGTAATGTGAACCCCAACGGCAAAGTGCTATGAGCAGACAAATATTGCTGGTTACATAGCATGACCTGACTGCGGCTAACACCACATCGCATTAACAGCGAATATTTACGAAACACTCACGCACAGACCCTGCCTTTTGGTTATCGTCAGAACTCCGGATATCCCCCTCAAATCCTCCAATGGGGATATTATTATCCTTGTGACTGCCAATAGTTTGATCTCTTGACGAGATTAGTCAGTATGTTAGATCTTCATTTCTCAATGACGTTAACATTTTACTTAACTTATTGCATAATACTTCTCATTATCTTCCAAGCATTTGGGAACACTTTCTCTTTCCGCACCTTCAAGCAATAGTTTACTATAAGTCGCGTCATTCTTTCGCTCTTTTACACATTTTCAGACGGATATTACTTATTTTCTTGGCTGCATGCGTGACCTTCACCTACCACCTCCATTTTGATGTTACTAGCCTACTGTCCTTCTTTCTCTTCTGCTATCTTTTTGGTCAAGATTATCAATTTTTCAATCGTCAGTCTTGATCCACTGACTTCCTTGTCGCAGAATAACTTTCGAGGACATCGTATAAACTTCCTGAATTTTTCGACATTTCCCGCTGTCCTCCAGCCGAAGTGTGCGTATATAATACGCACTATTGCTGTATCTAACGGCGGAGAATTGCACGTAGTGACTTAGTGTCAGTATAATAGCCATACTACGCGCAGCTAACACAGCACTTTTGTCTGTAATGGCCCTTATCTTTCGGAAACCGAGAGAACCCTTTAAAAGGCTGAAAATTTACTTTAAGCAATCGACGTCAGCGTAATAATACCTCGTTTCAAAGGACTCAGGGTTTTGACCATCGTATGCCTTCCTATTCACGCCATTCGAAATTTTGAAGTGCTTCAAAGTTGGAAATTGGCCACTTAATCTGTCCGTGTAGGATTGAAAATTGAGACAACATTTGCCTGAGCCCTACAGCGAACTGGTAATTTTTACCAGTTCCAGCCACTTCGCCATCGGGACGATCATATTACCAAAATAGTATGGACGCGTATGACTCACGCTTGCCCGTCTAAACTAGGCTCTGATTTTGTCAACGCCGACTGACAAACGTAGGACGACGGTTCCAGATAAGATTTTCGTGGCATCGCGCCAGGGAATGCACAGCGAAGTCACCGACGTGAGAAAGCGAATAATTTCGTTGGAGTCCACTCCAGGATGGACGATGAAATACAAGCAGTCGGAGCACTACAGTTCAATTTACTGACATGGAACTGAAAAACGGCCGCTGGCAATTTTTGTCTCAACGAAGTATCAGATGTAAGAGAACAGTAGGTCATTATTCTCAATATCAAAAAATATGGAGTTGATATATCCAATGATATGCTCTGTGAATAGTGGTCAACGGGAAGACGCATTGGATCTGGCAGCTCGGATTGCGACTATATGCAATCTATGGCGTTTGAAGGAACTCATCTCCACCTGTTAAAGTCCCTTTAAACGTTTACAGTGTGAATTGTTCAGTTGTAAGAACAAGAACAGCGGGTAAATATTTTGTAGAGCTTGACGCGCCGACTATAAAAGTCGTGCTCTCATTGGGCCAAACGCTTGCAGTGTCAAATGCGCATCTGCTATCACAACGTGGTTGCCTTGAATGTTAGCCAAGCCGAGGATTTACTCTCTGCTAACATGCCCTCTGGGCAGTTTCAAAAAACGTTTTCTAGGCTATCTTCGGTTACAAGGAAATTAAATCGGCATTTATGACGTCATGTTATTAATAATAATACTGTATATTTCTCGATTTGCGAGAGGCATGCGCAAGGCAAGGTCAAATTTTTACGAGGATGATGCACAGGAAATGTAAATGATAGAAGTCGCATGGGATAAGGGGGTGGGAGTAATATTGAGTTATCGCAGAAGCTCACTGGAAGGTGAAATGTGATGAGGCATATGATAAAGATAATCAGGCAGAACTCGAACTGGGGCCTAGAACGGGACTTGACGGTAATAATTCTGCAGTCTTGGGTGCGGAATACCCTTAAGATCATTGTGGCGGTTCTCTTAGCTATAGCGGTCTGATAGTGGGCCTGCTCGTGGAAGTCGAAAGAGCAGGAGTACTGCAACCCTAAGTCCTTAACTGTGTGTGATACAAGGATTGGCATGCCGTTTATGGAGAGGGCGCCCGGAGGAACATGGCATTTATATGTTTATCAGCGAGCTTATTGTCAAGCAAGAGCACTCATAAGCCACTTGGAACACTGTCATCAAAGAGACTTCTAAATCTCCATTGATAAGTGCAAGGTGGAGCTGTAAAAGTGATGAGCCATGCCTCAAAAGAGTAGCACTATTTTAATGTCATCGGCAAAACAGGAATTGTGGGCCATGACGAAATAACTTAAAGACATCATTAATGTATGCAGGAACAGGAGGGGACCGTAGAAAACGTCCCTCTGAATGACCCCCACTGGTAATGCAGCAGAGGGCTGCGAAAAAATAACGCGTTAATATTGACTACCTGGAGAGCGTTCGGAAAGGAGGATATAGCCAAGATAAAGAGGGGATTTTCTTATCCCATAAAGTCCTAATTTTGGCACCAGAAGTCGGCGAGCTGGGAAACGCGGTCAAATGCTTTTTGACATGTCTAAAAGAATTATTGAGCCATTCGACCATTGGGGAATCGAGGCGACTTTGGGTGAGCCAAGTTCCAAAAGAAGTCAAACCTGACAGGCTGAGATCAGAATCCGCCCCATCAGGAAGCCGTGTTGAGTGGAGGGGTTAGGATAAAGTTGTGAGTAGTAAGGAAATTAACAGTTTGTTCTTAACAAAATCTTTTTCATAAGCCCTGGGAGTAGAATGCGAGTTGTGTTATTCGGCGCGAAAGTTTCAGTTTCTATGCCATGGAACCCTTTTTGTGATGTGTGACAATGATGGACGGTTTTCTCATTGTGGACGGAAAGTAAGTCGCCGGACATGGAGAGCGAGAAAGAGATTTAAAAGTAAGCAGTGGAAGATCTGGAACCAGCCGGTGCGAAATAGGCTGGGTGGGATGCGCATCATGGCCAGGCCTGTGGGAATGGCTGGCCGATGTTTCTTCTACATTGATGATGCAGGCAACAGTCGAAGGAGATGGATGGATAACCTAGACCGAAGTTTACCCATGGGGTGGCATTTCACGTAGTCCCATTGCATTAAGCAATGAGGTAGAAGAGAAATATGTATTGAAAGCTCTGCGATGTCTAACGAAGGGACTCGGTGCGTAAGCTAATGAATAAAAATTCGGAACCTAGTTGACGATTGGGCTGCGAGCCGGATCTTTGAAAATGTGGGAATTCTTCTCGACTGCGGTCACGGCTACCCAAACGAACTAGCAATTTCCTCCTACGCAATTCAAGGTTCCTCGAATCTGTTCTGTCCTGTCTACCTTCTTCTGGAATGCGAAAATCGATTTTCCCCTCCTTTCCTAAAAGAATACCGCGGGATAAATGAATCGTAGATAGATATGCCTCGCCTCTGTGCTGATCTAGAGCGTCAGGAGAACCGGTTCCTTGTGGCGCTCCCTGCGAGCAGCTGCGCGCTGGCGGTGGACCGCCTGTTGACTCTGTCGACTTCTCTTCGGCTTCGAGCTAACACGTACCCCTTAAGAGAGCACCAAGACGGCATCCATGCGCACGCGATACCCTGTCGTTTGTGCTCGGTTGTCGTGTTGTGGCCCTTTGGCGCGGTCGTCTTTGGTGTTGGTTCCTGTGGTGTTGTGTCCTGTATTTGGTGATGGGCTGTGGACAGCATTCCTTCCTACCTTTTGTTTTTTTCCCTTCCTTCCTTGCTCCCTTTAAGCTTAGTTCGGACTCCATAAAGAAATTCTTGCTGCATAGCGGTTGACTTTACGAAAAGCGAAGAAATCTCCCCTTCTGTTTGAATGGATTTTTGAAAGCTTTAAATAGTTTCATCTGGAGCCGCCAAACCATACTAGGCTTCTTGGGTTTATGTTGTGTGGTCGGAGTGGACAGACGATTAATAGTAAAAAGAAGTTTTGCGTAAAGGTGCCGCATCGCTCTTTGCGGGCCAGACGATAAAAGGAAGCTGGACCGATGAAGGGTTCACAGGGCGTCAGGAAATTCTTGTCCCAACTAGTTGACTAATAGGAAAAGGGCAGAAGTGGTGGGTACAGAATGGTACGGAAATTTTGTCAAGGAAAGAGCAAGCTACACGTGACCCATCTTGTGTCCTCCCAAGGAAAGGTTTTAGCATTGGAAACTTTAACGTTAAATGAGTGCTAATGCGTAAAAAATTGGTCTAACTAGATATTATAGGGACCTATTGGCGTAAGTCCCCATGATGGAGTCATTCTTCGAGCGTTGCTTTCTCAACAAAACAAGTTGAAGCTAGTGGTAAGGTGGAAGCGGACAAAAGACCGGCAACGAAGATTAATTGGGCATTGACAGACACACCTGCAATTATCTTGCGGTGGGAGGACGAGAAAGAATAAATGAAGCTTGAGTTAGATCGAGAATAGTCGGATCCTATCGAATTTTGGTGCGATAAACACATCCTATGTGGATTGGGAGCTCGGGTTATTGTACCAGGAACCAAATGGTGTCAGAGATAGAATCAAGAAGTGGGTGTTGGAGAACCGAAGCTTTGCGTGGCTGCTTCACGTAGGCTAGGCAACCACCTCCTCTATCGATTTGATCTAATTTGTTTGGAAGGGAAGTATAACCACCAGTGAAAAAAGACGGAGCGAGCTTGTTCGTCCTCGTTAGCCAGTCTCCGTTGCCAAATAATATGGCAAAATTTCTAGCTGCTAACAGTCTCCAGCTCCTTAATCTATTGAGTCAAGCGAGCGGGAGTTGCAGTGAGGAATAGGGAAAATTCACTGGAACTTTCAAGCCCACGTGATATCCAAGAGGTGGGTTCGGTTTGGCGAAATGATCAAGGGGTACATCAAGCAGTTCGACTGAGTGCACTGGCTGTGATAAGGGAGTAAGTTCAGTAGAGTTAAGTGTACTGACTGGCGAGGGACTGTCCTTGGTAAGGGACTTGTGGGCTGCAGACCAAGGCGATGGATGAAACTTAGGAGTTGATGAGCCGGTTGTTTAGAGAGGCATGTGGGGGATGTGGTATCGGTTGGGGTGAGCCTGGTGTTTATGCCAAACTCTAACCTTGTCACGGCGGCATCTGCAATCTAGGGGGTTAGTGGGGAGGGGATTAGGAAGATGCCGTTGAAGGAAGCCGTAGCTAGGTCATACACATAATTTTTGGGGAAGGCGTTACTTTGGAATTCGCGGAGACGGGAGAGCAGTCCTTCTAGCTTGAGGCGCAACTGGTAACGCTGACAAGAGTGGTGGTAAAGGGGTCCCCTCGTGATAGGTTGTGGCTAATGGGCGAAACACAATTATCAAAAGATTGGCAGGTAGCCTGAGAGGATCCAGGGGTAAATCTTGCAAAAATAGAGGTACTGGTAGTGGGGTGAGGAGTTGCGGCGTGGCAATAAGCAAGAAACGGAGCATTGGGAGTGGTGGAAATGCATCGTAAATAGGGTTGACTGGTAATCGGAAAATTGGAAGTAGGCGAGGATAATCGCAGGCCCTAAATAAGGGAAGGAGATTCGTTATGCATGCTGGAATGTGGCGAACGAAATAAAAAAAAGTACATTGTTACCGGATGATGTGAGCGCCATGAATACAATGGGCAGTCAATTCGTAATTATAGGCGGGCGGTTGTATGTCATTCTGAAGTTTGCGGACCTTCCGGTTTGGCAGAGTTCATGCCGGGATGGCCTGCTCGGGTTGAGTGTGCCGAGAGTGCCAAACAGTCGAGGTGTATAGGCAGGTTGACCTACTGGATTAGCAGGATGGCTAATGAGGTGCGGGGTTTTGTGGTTAGTTGAATAGGTCACTGGTATGCGCTTCCTGTGGAATTCAACCGATTTTGTCTGGGCCCCATGCAATTGTTTGACGGAAAGACAAGGAAGGGCTAGAGGGCGTATCTGGGATGGGATATATGCCAAGCGGTTGATATTAGCCTGAAAAGACATCGGTGAGACGGCAGTCATCGGCGTGGTTACACCGTCAGTTTTTATATCTTGGGGTACCAGATTTGGTAGATTAAGATGAGCACGTTTTCGGGGTGGTTGGAAGGGCAAAGGGGACCAAGTTTCATCTAGATCTACCGGTATTGGTTGCGACCAAAGGGGATGATGTCGAGGGATCAGCACCTTCGCAGCAGGTATACGCGAAGGTGAGGTGCCACTGCCCATTATTCTCAGACAGACAAGTAACAGATTTGTGGGGTAAGGAGATTGGACAGGAAATTGCGCAGCGTAAGTAAGAGAGAGGTTGGTTATGCTTGAAGATGTAGCTTTCGAGGGGTTTTGTATTTTGGTCTTGGTAGCGGTCACCGGGTACGGGATAGCCGGAGATGTGAGGCGACGAAACTGTCACAGGGAGAAGGTAGGTTAGTTGAAACCTTGGCAGTAGGCTCGAGATTTGGCCCATTAGGAACCTGAACTCGCAGCGTACTGGTCAGAGGGGGAGCTCTCGATACAACCAAAGTCCTACCAACTTGAGAAGCTGCGATAAACTTTAGTGACCGTACTATATCTCTCTGAAACGGAGTTTTATCCGTAAAGATCTTGATATTTTAATAAAGCGTGCAGTTAGCAATGTTCGCCTTGTTTGCTCTAAACTCCTTGGCAGAAAGTTCATCACGAAAATGAAATAAAATTGGGCAGTTATTCTTGGGGGATATTTTCCGGAGCCTAGAACACAGACAGGAGAAGCAGGTCATGCCACAAGCATCGAGAATGGTAGATTGGACCATTGGCAGTGGGAGGCGGTCGGGTACATTAAAGACAACGGCTTTCTTCGCATTCGCAATTCGTTTGTGAGCTTCCTTAGTTATGGAATAAAAAAGCGTCCTGTGGCAGCGAGATCGCTGGAATTACTGTCATTGGAAGAGTCAATTGGGCTGACTAATGGGGACAATTTCGTTGACAGGTCCTCGATCTGTTGTACTTTGATTTCTAGGTTCCTCAGTCTTCTCGAGACATCAAGAGTTTTGGGACCAGAATTACTGAAGATGTCAATAAGCGTGCATGTTTTAGTGGGAATCAGGGGTTTCAAGGGTTTTCTTAGCACTACGGTGCGGCGCTGACGTCGCTTTGGTTCGGCTGGTGAAGGCATCGTACGGGTCTTATAAATTCAAGAACGTCTGAAATGGCTATGAGAGGCTATAAACGTTTGGTAACAGACAACGACATGGTGTCAAGAAGTGCGAGAGTGTAAATGTGAGAAGATAAATAAACAGGCTAAGTGGCAAAATTGCTCTTAAAACTAGATCCATAGGCGGGTAGAATATGTGGTTAGCAGCACAAAGACCTTTAAAATGAGTCCAGGCGGGAGTTAAATATGAGATGGTCCAGACCTGAAGAAAATACTGACAGAGGGGTCAGCGAGGGATGATTTCATAGGGTAATGGTCAAAAACATTTAGGGTATATTTTCAACTAGGAAAACGGTTCTAATTATGCTAAAATTACTACAATAAAACCCTAAATCGCAAAAGACAACAGCGAGAACAACTCGCAGCGAGAAACAGCGAATGGAATGACTGTTTGTCTCAAAACTTATAGTTGCATTGGATCTCGGAGGAAAAGCCGCAGAACTCATGAAGCAAAATGTTCTATTTCTCTATTTTCCGACATTGGAAAATCTTTGATTAGAAGTTAGCCATTCTAACTGTTTTTCCAGTACAGCGCATAAGCATCCAGATTTATGCCTGGTTTCAGCTTCCTGAAACCCAGTTCATTTTGGTTAACGTCTAATCAAGATACTGTGGTTTGGTTGTTATATCGTGGCACTGAAACACAGTGAAAAAATAGCAAGATCGTAATCGGAACAAGTTAGAAGCAGACACGTTTTGAATGCAAAAACACCAATGATTGTGGCATTTAGCCATATCGCCTGCGATCCCCGGTCATCGTGTTGGAGAATCTCGTGGATCCCAACTGGCTCTATTCAGGACAGTCCATCGTTTAAGGTTTTTATACCTTTTGCCTACCAGCCGACATTGTCGAAAGCCAATGGTATGTCGGACAGCCCAAAATAACCAGTTCATCGTGGTACCAAATTTCACAGTTCGTGTGTTGAGATTTCTGGTTTGAAAAATCATTTGCACAGATGCGCGGTAAACTAAAAAGTTAGAAAGCAATCCCAGGGTGCCAATAGCCTAATGATTCTAAATCGAACGAGGTTTGGATTGTGTCATAAAACCAGATATGCCATGTGCTGTTTGTGTTACTCATCAAACGTCAACGACAGCCCTTTCCGATTTCTTATCCTCTCCTGCCGACAATCCACGTCTGCTGGATTTGAACATATATATATATATATTTATCACAAATACAGGGGAGGGAGGAAAACAAAGACCGGAAAAATAAACATTGTGCAGAGTTGAAGACATCTGCGGCGGCTCTTCCATCCACCATAACCACGTCGTCGGTTATCCATCACAATCCGTATAGTTTACCCGGTTTCGCAGACCGAAGTAGACAGTTGAGTTGGGGGAACCTACTCGGAACTTTCGACCAAACGCCCTAACCTACAAAGTAATGAGATTTTTATTTGTGAACGGCTATCTTCTGCCAGAAAATAGGTCGGCTCCATGGACATTGCGAATCATTCCAAACGCAAAGTCAAGTATTTGTACCTACCGTCTTCTTTTTATTCATTGATGATCATCTGTCCAATACGTCAGAATTGATCCACTGTTCTCTTAACGCACTTATAATAATAACAATAATAATAATAATAATAATAATAATAATAATGATAATAATAATGGGTATATTTCTCGAAATTCGAGAGTCATGCGCAAGGCAAGATCAC
>LUCM01009921.1:0-21142 GCA_008360955.1 Fasciolopsis buskii | reverse complement strand
GTTACTAAGGTGTTAGCTTCGATAATGCTGCGTCGTTTGACATCGATTCGCTAGAGTAATATCCGCGAACAACAGGCCGGATTTCGGCCAGGTTGAGGTTGCGTCTATCAGATATTCACTCTCCGACAGATTCTCGAAACGCGCCACACTCACCGGCGCCCTACGATCGTAGTCCTTCTGGACTTGAAAGGCGCTTTCGACTCCGTAGATCGACCAGCACTATTCAGTGCTCTCCACCAGAAGGGCATGTCAGCGAATTTCGTGAACCTGTTGCGAGAATTGTATTTGCATACCTGTGGTCGCGCGAGGGTATACGGTGAACTATCAAGTTAATTCGAAATGACTAGTGGCGATCGACAAGGGTGTTCCATCTTTCGATTCCTGTTCAACTTCTTCATGGGCGAGGTGATGAAAGATGCTTTAAGAGATCTTCGGGATGTAGGAGTCGAACTAGGAAGTGGAGGGAAGCTGTGTGACCTAGCTTACACAAACAACATTGCGTGTCTGTTTGGTACCGCGGACCATGCACAACGGGATCTAGATAGACTGTCTTGATTTGTTGCTTGGTTTGGCATGTGCCTTGCACCTTCGGATAGCGATGTGGTTTTACATGACGAGATGACAGTATCGACAATGGTGACACTAAATGGGGAGGAATTAGCGAATTTGGACTGTTTCTGCTCCCTTGGTAGCGCGCGAGTCTCACAATGGTGGCACGACACTAGAAGTGAGCACATGTATATATGAGGCTCTAGCGGCTTACGCCGGACAGAATCACTTATGGCGTTGGCTTGATATTTCACTGAAGTTGAAATGTCGTTTGTATTGTACCGCAGTGCACTCAGTTCTGTCGTACGGTTGAGAGGCCCGAATTATTCGTGTAGGCGATGTTCGTCGGTTGGAGGTTTTCGACCATCGATTCCTACGTGGTATGGCTGGGGTTGGATGGAGTGGCCTGGTGAGTGATGTAGAGGGCAGTAATCTAGTACTAGGTGCCGGCTGTCAGAATACTTTGTTTCATCGTATGAAACTTAATAGACTACGCAGGCTGTGTCACATGTTGCTTATGGCGACACTCGTCGACCATACAGTGTCCTATTATGCGTCCCTCCCGGTGAATATAAGAAACCATGTGGAAGTTAACAGATGGCGTGGCAACGTGGAATGAGGAAATGTACAACGAGCCTCGGTAAAGTAGGTGTCTCGCACCTTCGTGCTTGGAGTTCGGAAGACTCGTCAACTAGCTAGATGGTGAAGGATTCGAGAGTGAACCATGAACAGTGGCGATCGTGTTGTCACTTTCCGTCAAATCAGAATGATTGGAAACACGTGCATTTGTACAGTTAGACAGTGTTCCGTGTGTCGGCTTTAGCAGCGTGGTCTTTTCTCACCTGGGTAGGTACATTCTCTGTGCTCCCTGGATATTCACTTATGTTTATGTGCATTTAACCGTGGGTAAAAGGCAGCGGTTAGTGGAGCTTGCCTAGCTCTTTAACACTGTATGGTGTCGACGATGATGAGGTATTTTTCCCTAGCCTTCCGAAAACTACCCAGACAAAAAGTGTTCTTACGGCTGTTGTTTAATTCTCATTTTTCGAGCGCTAGCCCAGCGCCAAGCTTACTTTGTATTGGTTGCAACCAGTGCTTGGCAACTGGTCAAAGTTATGTCTCATGTTAAACCCCACTTTGAGGAGCAGTTCCGGCCGTTTGGTAGTCTGAATTATGGCTTATCAACCACGAAAATTCAGTACTGCCTGCTGTCTTGCCGTTCTCAATCAACTAAGTCTGGATCCGTTCGTTTGGTGACCCTTCCCGGAAACCAATTAATGGTATTCATTTTAAAATGAAAAATTGGAGGATTCTGTTCACCCTTTTCTGCCATTCTATAGTCGGCTATATCTTTCTTCCGATTACTTCAGGTCCCAGCGACAATATTAAAACAATTTACTTTGGATGAATTAAGTTTTTTATTGACGAAAATCGAATGGCTTACGTTGGTACTCCACAATCGACATCCACGAATGGATTTTTTACTGGGTGGCATGGTTCAGCATTGTTCATCGACTCTCCCATACGACGTTTTACTTACAATATCAATCAACGCAACAGGTGTCACCCTGCCGCAAGAGTTGAGCTTTTTCTGTCTATTTGCTGAGCAGGGGCTCAAGGTGGCACATTTAATTGGATAACGGGTCAGTAACCCTAAAAGTAGTTTTGTTTACATCAGTGAAACCGAAAATTGCCTGATGACCGATGTCGTGAAATTTTTGATCCGTATTATACTTACCGTTTTTAGCATATTTTGATCTGTCCGATCGATCAAAGAATTTTACAAAGAAAGCCACAATTTGCAAATTGCCGAATTGTGCAACCTATTTCTGTGGCAACGTAAAGGCCCATAAAACGGAAAACTACGTTTACATGAGCACAATAATATATACAATGAATTTGAATGAAACAGCCGTTCGTCAGTATCGCTAGTTTACCTGCAATAACTGCACGAAGATGTGTGTCCATATAGCTAATAAACATATGACTGTTGCGCCATCATGATTTGCCAATAAAAAACAAATTTTTTCCGGTTGTTATGAATTTTCTGAAATTTTCCGGGTCACAATATTTGGGGTCCTTCCGGAATACACGCATGTTTACTTTTTAGAACAATCTTCACTGGACAACACAAAGGAAGACCAGCATGAGCCGAAACTCCACTTAGTAAAGTCTTTGCAGCCAGAAGCGCATCTCATAACCTATCCGAAAGGATGCAACGGTAATGCGCGTGGTCACATTCCACAGGTACAGCACCCTGTCGCGCGGGCTTAGTACGCTGTCCGACACCATAAGATACATTTTCGTTCCGTTGTGGCTGCTGCCTCTAGCTCCATCTCAGCATGCAATAACGGTTGGTGAGGATGACGAAAATGTCCTTCATGTATTTTTCTTCCTTCGGCAGGCAGCGGCTAGAGTTGGTGCTTTCGAGTAAACGAAACACGTGACAGTCTTTCCTACAGCATTTCAGCACTCCCAAACTCCTATTTTTAAAAAATTGTTACATTCCGTAAGATGTGTTCTTTATCACGCAGTCCCCAATTTATCCCACTGTCTCCTTGGGGATAACGTAAGCACTCTCACATGTTCAGATGATCCATTAGTTAGAATAGCCCTGATCGGTCTGCTAATTTCGCTAGTGTCACACGTAAGTTGGCCAAAGCAACCGCTGGCAATGTGCTCCTGTGGTTCAAGGAATCTCTCAGTTACCCGAAATTGTTCTCTTTTCATTCTTTGACTGCTGCACAGGAAGACGCCAAAAGACCAATTCTAGGGTCCACAGAGCGCGGGATCGGATTGTCACTGCGGGTAACCCAACGCAAGGCGGCAGTTTTGCACCGTTGCTGCTGAATTCGGTAACAAGCGGGCATCGCTCAGCGTAAGGATGTAGTCGGGTGGGAAAACGTCAACCAGGTATTTGCACATGGAGGTAGCTGCCAAAATATTTTTTCTTGTTTTGCGTTCTTCTGTACAGCCCTCGTCATGGTTAAAAATGGTCGGTCCTTCTGTCGATTCCCCGCATAGACCGCGGTGGTAACGCCACAGGTGAGGAAAACGCTGTTCCAAGCCAGCCATTCCGGACTGAATGGATTTCGCTTTCTGCCTAATAAATTGGCGAAGTTCTTTGGCTTTTCTTTAGTTGCCATCGATTGGACAAGTGAGAGGCTGGGCAGTGATCCTATCTTAGTGAATATGAGTTGCACTTGGCTGGGTTCCGGTGACACCCGTCGGGCTGCGTCGCCGAAATTTTGATGGCTTTCATGCTGATCAGCCTGTTTTCTGGCCAACCGTGATAACCACCTGGGTTTGGCCGATTTTTATTCCTGCCGAAATTTAATTCTTCTGATTTTTGCACGTCAACATCGTCAAGATGTGTACCTTCAGAACGTGCGCGAGAGTTGCAACTGACTGGAGTAACGGATCTAACAGCCACCAGGTAATCCTAAATTTTACTTATCGAGCTACTTCCGTCCAAGTTCCGCCCTCTTCGGGCATTTTGTAGGCACTCTGGCGGTTTCTTGTCCAAGATGGCGCAGTAAGGTCTTGACACTAATGGCTCTAGCAATGAATGCAGAATTGACGCGAATTTCAAAAGAAAGCATCGCTGATCAGCAAGTTTCTAAGATACTAAATGAAACAGTTATCCGACTAGATATACAATACAAAACTTAAACGTGTAACCTATGCAAGTCGCAAATAGATTCGAAAGTGAAGTCCTATCGGAGGCAATAAAAGGAGGCACCTCAAGACCCACACCGAAAAAGCAGCTGTTTTCGAAATCGTGAAATATGCAAAGCATCCTAATAAAAATCCTATGTTGCTGACCTATGAATAATTGCAAACGTAAATATAGCGCATGGTGCACTGCCGTTGAGGTGCATTTTAAACCTTGTTCGGCCCGTCTAGTCAGCATACAGGGCGCTAAAATGCCCCTAAAACGGTACGTTGGGAACCACTTTTTAAAGTAGGACTATGTCATGGGTTTGTGTGTTAATTTTACTGGTAGAGTCGTAAGCTGAGCATTTCTAGTTTTCGGTTGTTCCAAACGATGAAACAAAACATTAGTGATTTCACACCTTGAGCAGAGCAATTAGCGGTTATAGGAAATGCGAATAAATAACTGCTTAAATAGACCATAGTTGATTATTTTCGTTCACGAAATTCCTGAAGTCTGTGGAACCCACTAGAAATAGTTGTTGAGTTTTCCAATGTTCTAGCGAGTTTGGGTGAGATCAAATTGTGAAGGTAATTCGGTGTCATGTCTTGCGGGTGTTTGCTCTCTACCCGTGAGTTACGCTGTTTTGTGCGTGATTATCTTCATCGTTTTGTCGAATGGATAATTGGGTTTCCTTATCAATTAGGTGGACTCGTGTTACATGTGTTTTTAAAAGTAACTTGTAAGCTGTCATTTTTGGAACCAAATCATTTATTTGAACATAAATGTAAGATTTGGGCTAACTTCATGATAAATAAATTGTTTTTGACACTGATTGCTCAATTCCACTCTCGTAATCGTGAAACCTACCGCTTTTCTTATTTTTATTATTGTGAATCACTTGGGAGCTATTCCTTGAAATTGATATTAGATAGTTTACGGAACTCACTTGGGTGCGGGAACAATATGTACTAGACACTCGGTTACAAAATTTGCTCGTTATATTCACCTTTAAGGTGGTTTTCTGGACATCACTGCCTAACCTACTTTCTTCAGCCATTTCATTTTGAGTTTCACTTTTATCCTTGTATGCATATAAATAATGCGCGGTATAAGGTTATATGTAGCTTTTCGCTGTATCGTAATTCCATTAGAAATTGTATGGCAAGAAATGAATCCGTAAACATCTCTAGGGCCTGTTCATATACATGGGCACTCCAGAATACTAATGTAGAGACAAAGAAACGAAACGCTGTGTTGCTGGCGCCAAGGTAGAACAGTTATAGCCCTCTGACTATGAATAGTGGACCCGAGGTCTAGGCGGTGAAGTCTAAGGCTTTTTGTTGTTTGCAATAAATGGGCGATAGCACGTCTCCTGACTTAGAAGTGAGCTTTGGAGATTTAATGGGATCAAGCGTGGCATGTGCGAGAGGGGCACCAGTTTCCTAGGGAATTTTCTACGGATAAAACAATTTTATGTCATTGGTTAATTGTAGTGACAAGGAAATAGAGGAAGAAATTAGGTATACTGTCGCATCAAATAGCGGCGCAGTCGATTCCTAGTTAAATGACCCAGCATGGGACACCCGTAAATGAGATCCTGAACATAGTGACAAAGTATAATTTTATCTTTGAAAGCGGAAACCATGGTCCATATAGGAAACCTTAACATGGACTTTAAGGGTAAGTTATACTTGAGGACCAAACCTTTGCTGTAGACATACTTGGTTCGTACGATATCTGTAATTTCTTCCATGCGTCAAACGGCGTCGCAAATGTATTGATCAATGGAGGCAAATTCATCCTGAATTACCTATAGACCAACGAACTCTGCTAGGATCGCGAGGGTACAGGGTACCAGCAAGTTTATTCACTTTGGACTAGAACAGCCTGTACAGCGACCAATGGAAACACGCTTGATGACACCCGGCGACGACATTAAAGTCCAACTGCACATGGACAATACTGATTTGTATCGCCGCCCATCGCGACAACTGTGGCTCATATTGGGCCGTATACTTCAGCACTGGGTCACATTCTGGCTGTGAGTAGCCCATCGGGGCCAGATTTCCCGTAAGTGTTTGTTGTCCGTCATTGTTTCGTAGGTTTTTCAGAAAAACTGGCCGCATTAACACTGTACTGGGCACCAGCAGAGCAACACCGAACTCATCCACCAAAATGACACCTAAAGACTGAGAAAGGAGGCTTTGGGATGATTGTTTTTTCCCAAATTTGGCATCTAAATATCTTAAATAATGCGGGTTCCCTTAGAGGACGAACGGCAAGAATTAAAGGCTGAATCGTTCTCTTTGCTACAGATAATTACAGATTTCTTACCGCAGCCAAACTAATGGGGTCTTCCGGGGGAAACTTTGTCCGAGTTCGCTACTCTTAATGAAAAGCTGCGGAACCCGATAAATTACTACCGTGTAGTGAGTCGTACATTAAAATCTGTTTTTTTTGGGACTAAATTTCTCATGACCTTAGGGGCATCAACATTGAGTGAAAGAACTCGGGATGTCGTGTGTCAGTTAGTGACAGCATCCGTCCTGGGTCAGCTGAATACGGAGGGTGCCCATAGGACAACGGCAGTCTGACAAAAGTTTGTGCGTTGGCAACAGATGGATTCAAGATTGTGTTGCTTCCAACTTGTAGATGTTTGCTGTATGTGCTACCCGGCAGCCACCAAACAGACGGATGAGAATGGACATCCAACGCTGCAGGTAATTTGCTCAGGACAAAATCAAAACTCCAGAAGTATTAGTGCTCGGTGTTCTTTGACAATGATGAGTTACCCGCTAGCTGCTTTGAAAGTACTCTCCATGAAGAAATGAAATATATATTTATCCGAGATGAAAATAAGGACGACATATATATCTGTTGATTTGAATTGTTTATGCCGCGCGGCAGACTGACAAAATAAGCTAAAATCAAAAAATCCTCCTTCTCAAATGCTAAATTTGTTAATAAAAGATGCAAACTTACACCGGGGTTTTTTATTTGTTTCTGGCAGTTTCAGCTATGTGCATGGTGCAGCGCGAACTGCAAAAGTGCATGTCGGTGTGTTACAATGTGCATTAAGTTGCGTAATATAATGTCTTCTTAGGCCTTCCACGCAGGCGACTAGGTTAGTTCCTAATTGTGATTGAGAAATTCAAAACTGGCTTTACCTGCAACTTTAGGAATGGATTTCGAGCGGATTAGAAAAACATCCGAGAAGGGTCCAAATCTTGTATCAAAGGAATAGGTTTGTGGCCGGTTTGGGGGCGATTCTTAGTCGTTTCGCGGTATTTTCTGAGACTGTTTCGGGGAGTTTTGGACGCGTTTGGGCGGACTGGGCAGACTAGTCAACATAATTGGCGAACTTATGCGGTACATGTTTGTGTTTGGACGTGGATTATTTCAAATTAGTTTGCGTGGAGTTGAGGGGATTTTCAAATTGGTCCTTCAGGTCAGTGGCTGCGATCCTTGCTGTAATCAAATTATGGGCTTTGGATAACCAGTGGGTGAGCGTCACGCACAGGTTCTCAATTGTGCCACGGTTGTACTTCTGTGGACACAAGTATTTTTAAGGTTTCCGACTCAGCCTTTGCGGCTGTAGTCCACCATATTGTAATTGCACTTCCCAAGCTGGCGCATTGGCCAAAACCCTGAAAATTCTACGCCCATCAGGAATTGCCGCCGAAGCGTGATAAGATAACCAAAACGGTGCTGAGTGTCTCTAATAGAGTATTCTCAGCATTATTAGGCCTGCGTCTTTGCTAAAGCGCGGCAGACGTTTTGGCGATGTGCTGGCCTTTAAAAAGGTCTCGTAAGAGAAAAGCGTGTCATCCGGTGGGAAAGTAACAGAATCACAGTTTCCGGACAGACTTGTTGTGCATGCAAATCGCAACAGACCTTGGTGCCGCTCGAAGCAGTAAGATGCAAAAATGGCACTCTCGAATAACATATCGCCCAGGGGATTTGGATACGAACTCTAAGGCTCCTGCCGACTCGCCGCCTTCTTTGTGTTTGAGCGTCCGCTGGCCCGGGACTTTCCGAAGTGTTCTTTTTTCTAAGTATACCATTTACGGCGATTATCAGCCGGGTCACATGAGTCCGCCTCCAAATGTGACAACTCGATACCAATGCAACACACAGCCCTCCAAGAGCACATCTTAGTCAATTTTTCAAAAGATAAATTATTTTTTTCTCGAACTTCAGACTGCATTCAATCCTTAGTCACTGAGTGCTCATTTTGACATCTCGTTTGGACCTTTAGAGCAATACACTTTTGTTACAGAATCATCTTTGCTATTTTTCAGAAGTTTTGCAGGTTGCTTAACAAGGGTCATCCAAGTTGATAGCAATGGTTGGCATTCTTACCTAGGTCGCTGGAGCTGGTTGGCGAGTGGCTGAAGCTGTGGAGACGGTAAACCTTGGCTGGATCGCATACCTGTAAGACGTCCTTTTGGCCTATGAAGCATACAGATGTTTGGCAAGTTCCTTAGTTCTAGATCCTTCACGTTCAGTTTTCTGCCCTGAGAGGTGACCTCTGAAGTGGTTTGTCGATAACATGCGCATTATGTCTAGCACGCCATTTGCCAGCACTGCGGACTTGTCAGTCAGTTGGTAAGACAGTCGGGTAGGCTGACTGCAGGCTTCACAGGTAATGTTGCCCTACATGCGAAGTTTTATAAAAACCAGTTATCATTGGACCGTTACCGCGATTTTCAGGTGAGGCTATACAGAAAACACATCCAACTTAGATATATGAAGACCAGGAACCACAGAGACGATCAACGAATCTACAGGTAATTGAAGTGACAAACACCTCAGAACATCGTAAACTTACACGGTCATGCAAGTCTATTGAATTTGGCTCCCGCACTTTGTGCGCACAAACAAATTTTAATGTGCAAGGAGATGTTCACAGTTGCACATTCTATGCACACATGGGGTTGTCAACAAAAAGTCCACAAAGATATACATATATATGCGCACTTCCATGGACATTTATATTCACATACAAATGAGTAAAATATATATATAACATGAGGACATTGACATATATCTTGAGATTTCTCAAGAACCATGCAGGATACGCCGCCATAATTTGCAATGGAATAAACAAGGTATAAATTTTCGTTCACTTGTTATATACAGAGTAATTTTCAGTAGAGTTGAGAGGATGGCAGTGTAGGCTCAGAAGTGGACAACAATGAATAATAGCCCTCATGGGGCGGAAAATTCAAGCCCACGGTCAATCGGTTTATATCGGTGTTATGAGCCATCGATGTTCGTTTGGTTCCAGGCCAATTAAGAGCGATGGCAGAAACTGGAAACTTATAATATTGTGAAAATAATAGACCAATCGTTTGTACAACCGCCTGCATCAGTCCCTCAACGTATGGGCAGTTTTGGGCTGTGCTTGCACAAATAAGAGTACCAGTTGTTTCTGAACAAAATCAAGCACCTCGAGTTGGTATTTGATGCCAAAGCTATGCATCCAGATCCCGGAGGACGTCCGGGTGCCTCAGCAGATGGACATACCAGATGGTGTCCCATCTTACCGCGTATTTCTCGGCTTAATCAGCTATTACACCATTTTTCTTCAAAATCCGCAACACGCACGTGATCCACCCAACAAGCTTCTGCAAAAGGAACAAACATGGTGTTGGCTGCGTCAGTGACCGTAGGTTTTCGCTGAATTCAAATGGATGCTGGCTTTTTATGCGCTGCAGACAACGCTGATAAGTGCTTGGAAAAGTTATAAGACGCCTCTAAGGGAGGAGGCAAAATAATGGCAAACTGTTTACACCAGCCGACCTGGATCTAGCAAAGGAAATAGCGAAAGAAGTCCCGCAAGCGGCTGGAAACACAAACGATATATGATCTACCAAAATTAAACCTAGACACGTTCTTTAAATTAAACGGTGACGTAAATAGACAAATTAAAGGAACACCGGCTGGCTTTCTCATTTCGAGATTTCTGGCAGAAGCGATGGTCTCATCCCCAGAAAACATCGTGCTGGAAAGGGTCTAGCCAAAACTTTGGGTCGGAAGTGTGGATGAAAACTTCGTCGTTGTTAAATGCTCAAATGTTAAGGAACGATGCAAAATAATTAACAAGATTTTCAGGGACATCAGGTTCAACATAGAATAGGCGAAACATTGAGAGGCGGCATTTCTAAAAGTGTTGATTAGAAGGAACGTCAACGGCACACCGGAGACAGGATTGAATTACAAATGATATCACATGGATCAGAAACTACACTGTCATATCAACCAACCAATTGATCAACAGCGGTCAATCATCCGAGCCTTATTCAAAACGGCCACAAATCACGGCAGCGCCCAAGGAGTAGGAAGGCAAGAATAAACCTTCATCCTCAAGATGCTCAAAAATTGGATATCCAAGGAAATTCCCAAAGAGATCCGTAAACGCAGTAAACAAGGAAACAAACAGAAGGGAGCCTCCAAACCGAACGGCTGTTCTTCCACATTTCAAAATTATATCTGAATTAACTGTGGCATTACATCGAAGTCAGGTATTCAGATTTGGTCCTGGGCTCTCTCAAAGTTTGGGAGGACTTATATCCAAAATCAAAAGGGAGCCTGAAAATGGGCAAAGAACCAACGCCATTTAAAATGTCAAATGCATGTGTCGCAAAATGTGCTATATCTGTCAGATCGGGGGAAACACGATTACTCGAATGTATAAGCGCAAACTAGCTGCAAGGATATTCTAATCCACCCTTTCGCATGCATTAACGGAGAACATTGACACCAATTCGATCTGGATAACGTTGTGACCCCAGACTAAAAACCACTACGCAAGCAAGTGGGTTTAAAAAGCCTGGTGTTCTTTAAATTATATACACAAATAACTCATTGAATTGGCCAATGTGTAAACTCGGGTGAGATGTCGGGGGAATTAAAATTCAAGTCCTGCAGCCCGTAACCACAGATCTGAGTCGATTTTACGGGTCTGCTCACAAAACTGAATCACACAATATTCACACAAGTGAAAGAACAACACCCGCACATAACGGATAAGGCTTCTCCGATCGAATGTCAGTCCTTTATTGTCAAAGATCAAATCAATCAGGCGGAGACTGACTTATGGTTTCCAGGTCAGAGCAGACGAAGAATTTTGATGTCAAAACCATTGGGAACCACATAGATAGGAAACCCTAACAAATGTGCGCTTGCGTTGGCGGTGCCACCTCAAACTGTGATGAAACATTTGAGATCTAAACGCCAAGCTTGCTGATCGGAGTTGCGTGAAAACCAACGACCTGATTTGGACCAACGGAAATTTTCAAATTCATTAGGAAATGAGGTCAGACAGGCTATCCTTGGGAACCCGACGGGACGAATCTGTAAACGGAGTGTAGGAACTCATGGACTTGGATTTGGCCGGCGTGACAGTCCTACTGAGACAGAGAGCGGAACCTGCAAATGTCTGTATGCATGGAACCGCCTAACTCAGTCTACATGAATTTTTGCGAGACGTTTCATGAGTTGATTTTTGTGCAAGGTCCCGACTGTGAGTCGTAGTGTCAAATTAGATGAAGGACATAAAAGAGTAGGCTATGCATGCGTGACTGATAAGCAGTTGGCGGCGAACAAGATAAAGTAATCCGAAGAAGTAATGCAGCAGCCTGATAAATGTTTGGAAGAATGAAGTTCGACTGAAATGTCAATGAATTCCTGCTACCGGTTTCTTCTACTATGCTTTCAGTTGAATGAAACGCGGGCAGAAAAGGAAAACGGAGTTGGCCACTTTGGCTGAGAGCTGATGAGAAAAACAAAGCTGGTGTGGGGGTGCATGATTTGTGCACCAGTTTCTGCCGATTTGGCGTTGGCTTGCGAAATGGAGTAAAGAGGTTATTGTAAGCTAGTTGTTGCGGGATCACAGTTATTCTGAGGAAAAACGGCCCCGTTCTTACTTTCGGCAGTGCATCGCAAAATAGCCCCTGGGCGACGGCTCCCAGAGATGTGAAACAAATGGGCAGTGTTAGTATCCTAAATATCGCGACAATGTATTACATTACACTCGGTCCTGTTGGATGTTAACGCATCAAGGAAATTTGAGGGCTCCCAAGCAGGTAAGACAGAATTTTCCGGCCCCTTAGCCTACCACCATCTTTTATTCAACAAAGCCCCGCATTCGCAAACGAAATGTCCCAGCAGTCATCACAACACAAAATACTGGTGTTACTCCAGACTGTCCCCACAGTGAGCACGCTAATGTCCTCCATTTCCAGGTTGTTGAAAGATGTCATATTCGTTCGCATAAACCGGATAATTCCACGCTGGGCTCACGTTCCAGTCGCCTGTTTTGTTAATCCCTTATCACTGTTGGGTTTTGCCGACATGCATTAGATTTCAATGTTTGGCCCGGTTTTAACCCTGCTCTACTCATGTCGCCGTAAAATGACTGAACAATATCTTTCCGCTTCCTAATAGGCTCATTGCATCGGGCCAAAAACGTACTGTCTACACCAACAAGAGGTCCGCTTTACACTCTCACACAAATCGCGTCCAGACAAGTGCACTGGTAAATTTGCATCTGCCATGACAATCACCCTTGGGCAGTCGTTTGGCTCATAACTTCCCGCTTTTTACTAAAGAATGCACCCAGCATGTGCCTACATTCGTAAACATTCCCCATCTCCATGTGCCTGCCTTACCCAAGTTCCACTTTGCCACTTCACGTCAAAATCGCTTCCGAAGCTTTGTCACACTGTC
Organism: Fasciolopsis buskii; assembly: GCA_008360955.1. Lineage (NCBI taxonomy): Eukaryota > Metazoa > Platyhelminthes > Trematoda > Plagiorchiida > Fasciolidae > Fasciolopsis > Fasciolopsis buskii. Next base: position 8,202 of record LUCM01009921.1, on the reverse strand, counting down.
CAGCGATACGTTCATAACTAAAAAAGTGATCTACTCCCATGCATTTACGTTCTCGAAAGCCTGTATATAAAACCGAGATAGGTGAAAAAAAGCATTGAAGTAGCCAGTGAGCTAGATTTGCCCCCAAACAACCAAAAATGTAGGCGCGAATACAAGCTCCGAATGCGGAATCAAGTAAACCTTCCTCGACACCTGTGCACCACTTTATTCAGGAGGAAACCCGGCGAGGCATCAGCAGCTCGAAGATCGTATCTGGTAGGACTTTGTCTCCATGATTTTTTCGGAACCACAGTTAAGTTCACTGAGCGTACGTGAAACTTCCCATCCTCAAGGAAAAAAGCTGGCACCGGAGATGCATTTGCTACCCTATGTTGGTTATATATGAGCTATTTGATAGGACACCCTTAAAAGAAACGTTTCTACCACCGACTCAGCCCGTTAACGAGAACAAGACTATTTGGAACTATGAGCAGCCCAAGATGATCTGCAATCCTAGCGTCCTGGGTGAACCAAACACCTGGCTTTACCGTTAAGACCACTCTATCCCCGATGCGGCCCGACCGTGGTTCATTCGTCCCCTAAATAAAAACCCAACTCCCAAGTAATGATGTACATCAGTTCCTCTGGTTCAGCTCTCCTTCCATGCCTTCACCAGCTTCCTCCTAGGTCCTTCGTGGTTTTGCTGTCCCAGTGGACGTCAGTTATCTGGGTTACAAAATTCAGCCAAGAAGGCGAAAGTAACCAATCTCTGTTTCACATTGGGATAACTGCGCCGTGTGTTTTGCTCAGCATACTGCGTAATCTTCAATTTCGTTCTCACTTCTGGTACTATCTCTTATCTGTCTGTCCCCATAAAATACCTCCAAGATATTTTTAATGTTCTAATTCGCTCTGCAATTCCAAACTACCTATACTCCATGCCTCGGGTGCGGGAACTACGGTGCATCGTTGTCTGCCCTCTTCTCTCGCTTCCATTTTCAGTTAGGGTTCTCATTTTCTTACTCTAGTCCTCCTCTGCTGAGGCTTCCTGAAACGCAGATCTATAAAGTACGACCCAATAAACTCATTGAATCCACCCCCGGAATCAGACCTAAAGATAGAATATGCAACAACGACTTCGTGCATTCTGATAAGTGCGACGTCTGTGCTGATAGTGCGTAAATAAAGGAATAAATAAACTGTCTCCCTTAGACAACTGTTTACCTCAGAGAAGCCGTATATCCCGGGAAATTGTGCGACCGAATTATTTTTCAACCAAAACTGTGAAGCAAGGGAATGCAGTATGGCAACCATACAGGCACTCGACCGAGCAAACCGGAACTTCGAAGACCAAGTGATTAAGCTTGACCAAGGCGGGAGGTACAAAAAAGAAAACTGCGGAGACAAACAAGAAAGTGTCAGTTAAGTTGCCGACTGTCTATCTCCCGTCAAACGAGTGCATTCCAGATTCATTGACTATAACGACATCACAGTAGCCGAAGAGTTCCCACCCTCCTTTTGGATTAATTCAGCTTGTTTTCCACCCCACACTTATAAATTCCACGGAGCTAATCATCCTCAGGTTGGACTTTGCCCGCATTATATATTCCTCTCAAACTCCGAATACTCATGCATTATGGAGACTTTTGCCGCTGACCCCCAGTTAAATTTAGCCCCTACGACGGGCATCGTTGTAGTGTAAAGGTATGAAGTGCCTCCCAGATAGCCATTGCATACTCTTGTAAAATAGTGTGCAATAATTGCGCACCATTTACTTTGTTTTTACTTTAACCGTATCACTGTCTGGAATGTGATTCATTGCTACAGCCTTTGATCATGCTAACAAGCGTACCTATCGAATTGCCTGAGAAAAGCCGTCACGGTCAGAGGCAAACGAATCTTGACCCCGTCATCGATTTTCAGTCCGATCGGTCAAACGGCACATCCCACACATTCTGGTTAGCCCGCCAGTGTCCGGAAGCAAGAGGAAGCCAAACTTGATGCAAATTCCAAGACAGAACATGACTGACCACAAAATTCTATGGTGCTTTTCTTGCACAAACATCTTGCACAACAGCCGCACCTTCGCCAACGAGCACCAGTCACCATGCAGCTAAAATGTGGTAAAGTAAATAGAAACGAAACTTGCTTGAAACGAAGGCCTGGGCAATACAGAAAAATGAAGCCTGTCTCCCATTTTGTCTGGCAATTTTAAAAGCCTTTTCCATTTCAATCGAACCTACAACATAATCTTCAGAGTTTCACAGCCAAAATTAATTCCAACTGACTCAATATTCGCGATTTGTCGACGCAGATGATGAAACAAAACTAAATCGCAACAACAAATCCTGGCCTGAGTTGAATTAACCGTGTCAGCTCCATGCGTCCCCTGCTTAATCTTAGTCAGAATTTACGACAAGTGAATCGAACAAAAATTAAACGACGACCGAAATTCAGTCAATAATAGCTTGGGCATAATTGGGCCGATTTCATTTAGTAAAATAATAATAACAAGGAAGCCGATATTTATCAGCAAACTCCTTTTGCACACAGTTATTATAAGAAACGCCACATGCCAGGCTCAGTGGAGAGAGCATCTGACAATTTGCCTTTCATACGTGCAATTAAATCTGTTCACTCGCGCATTATGCTAGAGTTTCTGACCCGTGCCGTCTGCACACCAAAGATCACCTATTGAGGTAGGATAAGGGTCTGCACATGATAGCTTCACCCCTCATTTCATCTTCAAACAATATCTCAACCAACACGACCTGGATCCACCCCCGACTCATCATCCTCTTACGCATCGACTCGAAACGTTCGATGCATTTCGCGCTCTTTCTCACCTAAAAGCCAGTGTTGCTTGGAAGCTGATCGGTTCTCGCCTTGTTATATTAGGTAGGAATCTCGTTATCTGGCATGGGAGGAGTGTCTGCATTTCTTCTCAACGGGGCAGATTTCGGTCCACTGGCTGTTTTGGACGCCGACTGTCTAAGTTTCTCACGTCAAAGTCGCCATTGTCGGCCCGCCAATATTGTTACAAGAGATAATTTTCTTTTTTATCCCGGTTTGTCACCTTAATAATAATTCACCATTGGTGATGCCCAACCCTGAAGTCTCAGGTGAAACTGCTGCTTTTGCCTGCATGAAATACCGGAGAGCACCTTTTGGGTATCGCACGGGGATCTCCATGCCTCGCGGGGTCTAGTTTGAGCCTGAAGCGTTCGGAAGCTTACATCAAATGACCGAAAAGATGCACATTTTCCTAACAGATTGTCACGTTGAAGTCGTTTAAATGGTTGAAACCTATAAAGCAATTGAGAGCACTAAAATGTGGCAATGTTACTTTGCGTTAAATACAACCCAAAACCATTTAGTCTAACAAGGTCGGGCGATCGACTGGTTGGGCACAAAGTATGAATGACGTTAGAATATCGCTTGCTGTCTGTCAGAATGCAATGCAATAAATACGGAGATGCATGAATGTAAGGTAGTACGTAGTTCTTCGATGTCAAACTAAGATAACGATATAGAGCTATTAGTCCAGGGTCCGTTGGATTTCCCACCACTGTTGTTAGAGGACTCTCCGTGCGCCGGAGTTTCGACCTAAAAGTTGCCATTAAGGATGGACTTGGATGTTATTAGACAGCTTGACTGCCTTAGACCATCACTACATCCTTGCTTCCCACCCGCTGAGGCTGGGCCAAAATAAGGGATCTGACCACATCCAAAATTGGTGGTCATGACTGGCACATGTATGGAAAACGGTGACACTATAATTATGATTCTGATGTCTGACCGCGCAAGATAAAAAAGCTAGAAGTGGTGACGCAAAACGAGCACGTTTTCGAAAAAATCTGGGCCATCGCTTTAGAATAAACCGGAATCTCAGTTGTCAGAAGTTTCCTGGACTCGTGTGCGCGCCTCAGGACCATGCCATGAACTAGATGGCTGACAAAGATGCATGGACGTTGCATCTAGTTGGAGATCCTTTTAGAATTCTGCAGACAAAATATAAGGAGGCAGAAGTTCCCTTGTATCACCGGCTTGTGCCTGGACGACGACAATTAAGGGGGTGGACAGGATGGCTTCTCCGATGAGAGACAACTGCAGCCTTGATTATTGGCTGGCATAAAATTTTCACGCCATCCAAGGTAACACGGGCTGCCGCGCAGTCTCGTCTATAGTACGCTACCTAAAATTCACAAAAACGTCAAGTTCAGCGATGTGGGCGTCAACAGACGATTGAAGGTGAGTTGAACCTGTGTACAGCTACAAGGATAAGCATTTGTCAGGGAAAGAAAATTGAGCAAAGCTTACGAAATAAACTTTGAATTGATTAGTTGGCGACGGAATTTGACTCCGAAATGTGAAATAGGCGGAGATAGCTAAATCTATCGGCTTTCCCTTGCGCATGCATCTCGCAAATCGATAAATATACATTATCTTATCTTTAGTTGGTTGCTTTGATTCCGGTTAATTAGGCGGCAATGGTCAAACGATAGTGACCGTTCTGTATGCTGCTCTGTTGCTTGTCAAGTTCAAAAATGTATGTAGGTATCCTCAAGTTTAAACTCAGTGATCAATTTCTCCTTACTCATGTGGGCTCATTATCATTCCTTTGACTTTCTTCTTATACAACGCCCCCGCCTAGTCCATGGACGCACCATGTGTTAGGAGTAGTCTCAATCCTCTCGCGCGCTGGAACGCTTGGCGTATTATGTACTTGACCTCAGACTTCCATTCTATCCGATAAATGGTTTCCTCATCATTTGCCCTAGTCCAGAGTGCCTTGTTGGCCAATCTTGTTTTCTGTCAGTAATCTTAAATATTTCGCGTGACTCATCGAACTGAGTCAAAGCTCGCCTTTTTGGCACCAAATGACACGTTCTCCTTACAAGGAAGGATGGCAAATTTCTCAGGAACAGCGGTCGAAACTGAAATAGATGAAAATTAGGATTCGGATTCAAATTATATTGCTGGCTAGCGCTAGAGGGTAGATGTACAGGGTCCAACAGTGAGTTACTTTGAGCTCGGCAGTAGAGACGACGGAAGTTTCTGAGACCGACGGCTAGCTTAAGCTAGCTGTGGTTGGTTGCTCTCCCCAATTTACGAAAGATGAATTGCCCAAGCGTATTGCGGTTTGTCGCCCACATTAGCAGATGAAAAACTTAGCCGTTTAATGGTAGAGATGAGCTCCACCAACGTGCTACTGAGTGACTGGTAGATAGTAGCCACGGAACAGAAATTGTAGAATTTCTGATTCTTAAGTTCACAGGTCCAAAAACTAATGGAAATAACCGGAACCGTATAGAGGAGAAGGAAAACAGATGTAGTCCGGGAGGAGATACTCCCAAACTGGTCCTTTGGTAAGTTGAATCCAGGACTATCGTGCGTTAGTTTACCTTTTCGTTTGGGGAGCAACGCCGGCACGTAATCAGCCCGCATAATTTTTTATTCACAGTCTTTCCATACATTATTTCAGCAGCGTAGGGCAGGCTGACCGTGACAACTGTCAAAAAAGTCAACACCCAATACTCCGATATATTCACCAACTTGTTTGTAGCTGCATTACTTTGCGTCATAATGCCAGCCTCAACCCGGAATGACTCCGGTCACTCTACCAAATGATTCTCCTATTGTTAACCTGGGTTCCCCTTCCACGTATCCCCGACAAACCCTCTAAGGGGTGATCTAAGGCCAATTCACCTAAATTCCCTATACTCTATCATTTATTTTGACTTTTTCCCCTGCCTTATTTTATTTCGAGACTGATTTGTCGAAATTCGGAGACTGGTCATCACCATGAGAGCAAAATTCGCAACCTGCTTACCTAGTTTTTTATTCACAACGCCAAACTTAGGTTGGGTGAGGCCCCTATTTGTCTGCGGTTCAACAATCATCATGACTTCAGTCTGGTACCCAAACCAGACTACTTCCCTTTTTTATTTTCCAGATCCCCCTCGTAAGAGAACCCCAAATTTACTAGCTTTTCACTAGTGCTGGGACGCCGCTAGTGTAATACGCCACTTCAGCACTGGTCCATTCAACCTAAAACACTGCGCTGATCGCATTGGATACCCGACTTTGATTTACCTTCATCATTGGGCAAGAATTCAGTTGCTGCTGCCGCTGGAATGGCCCCTCAGATGCTCATCCAGTATTGCCGTCCAAAATAAAAACTGTGGCAAAAAATTGAAACGTAAAGGATATGCATGGCTAGTGTATTTAGGAATTTTTTTACTTCTTGCACCCCTCCCGTTGTCGAAGCATCGTCAGATCCAAGGACCTCTCGGTACAAGAATCTGGACGTTCAGGCATCTCGTCGTATGGTCTTCTAGTCTAGCTGGAACGAACTATTTCTACTTTATCGCCCGTCTCAGTCCAGCTTGCCGCCAGTGGCAAATGAGTGCAATCAGCAGTCCTGGGAGTTCCATGCTCTTTTTGTGCAAAAAGTTTTATAAAATTTCTCCTGCAAACCCTACGTATCTTGTGTAGCCGCACTAGCGTCAATTTTGCTCTATTCCCTTTTAACCTTTTTCTTTAGCGGTCATAAATTGTTTTGACGTTGCTGACACATCAGCACCTTCATTTGAATATATCCAACCGAAGTTGTGTTCCAAGGTTTGTAACAGGCGGCAACACTTGGAATTTTTAGTTTTGAGATCGACTCATATCTCCAACTTAAAAACAGCTCAGAGGATTGAGTATCAGGACTCCCCATCTTATTAAGCACGGAATACGACGTGAAGAGATTGCAGGCTCACACGCTTGCATAATGTTACCCATAACACTAAAATTCCAAGAGCAGGAAGCACGTTCGATTCATATGTGGAGGTGACGGGCTTTGAGGGGGCGACGTAATTTGGATTAGTTTTAAAGGCAACAGCCTGAGTCCTGGACAGGTCGAATCTTACAATGTGATTCACAGCTTCGTTCCTCAATTAACAAATTTCGCGCTTTTTGGCTAACATCCTAGGACACTGGAATATTGCATGGCCAAAATGGCTGCACAATACAAACTAGATCAAAAATGATGAAGAAATTTTATGGTTCTTTTCATAATTTTAAAAACTTTCCCCAAACAATCGCAGGTTTTCCACCATGCCTGGGAAACTGTCCAGGCATAAAATGACAAATTAGCGGGGCACAGTGCTTTAACAAAAGATCAGTTGTCCAATTTGAAAAATTAAAAATTTCCTGTGGTTCAGTAAAGTAAAACAACGTGTGATTTATCAGGGAGACCAAAAATCGCTTCGGACGTTTGTTAGACTGATTCCAAATTTTGTAAAAGGGAGCTCGCTCTATGTACAACTAAACCAGGGGTGATGAGTTTTATGTAATCTTGATGACGGAAACGTTTTTAACAGGGTGCGGCTACATCTGTACTGTTTTTGGCAAGTTGCAACTCTTAGCAAACCAGCTGAACAAACCGCAAAAGAAATGCTTGTTCCGGCCATTCGAAGCAGCTTCATAAAGCTTCCATCCTCCAATATCCAACGATTTAATCCTTCTTTGATACATGATCTCATATTTAATAGTTGAAACTCACCTCCCGCACGGGATGTGCATGTGAAACCCCAAACATAAAGGGTCCCCATGTTTTTCGTTTTCCTGAAATTTTTCTTTACCCCTCTTATCGTTCTTCTGATCCCAAGCAGAAGCAGATCTGTCGATGTTTCTAAATCTGTGAATGTTCACTGGCTGCCCTGCCAACCCTGCCTGACTTGTCCTCGAAACGCACACCGACGTATAGACGGAGCAGGCGGACCCCCGACAGGCCCCCTACACTAAAACCTGTCCACCATCTCGTCTTACCTAAACCTGGACACTACGAGAAGAAATCCCGGTTGTTATGCGGGACCTTAATTCGTTGGATTTTTATTGTATATTTTTTGTTTTCCGAGAGGCATGCGCAGGGCAAGATCAAAGTTTTACATGGTTGGTGCAGAGGAAACGTGAGTAATAGAAACCATAATGTATATGGCGATATATGCTACGTTGAATTACCCGGTGGGCGGCATCAGAACCTGCAACGCAATACGCACTGCAAAAGTATGCGAGACAAAATTCAAAACTGCGCAAACGGTCTTGCAAGATTGAACATGGTTTTCTGAAACTGTCCGTGAGCAACGCAGTACAAGTCATTTCGTGTTTAAGTACACTAAATGTGCAAGTCACCTGCACAACGCTTGAGAGCAGTTAATAATAATAATAATAATA
>LUCM01009914.1:0-76923 GCA_008360955.1 Fasciolopsis buskii | reverse complement strand
CACAAGTTCGAAAACTTAGTGCATCGGAGTCCTGTTTAGGCGGGCGATGCGCCTTGCCTGCACAGCGAACAGACAACGGGAAAGACTTCTCCAATTCTGTGCAGATAATCATTTATTCCTATCTAGTACGAACTTCCGACACAGTTCGCGTCGCACTGCGACATGGCGCTCTAGCTCGACAGGTACTTTGAGTCAGATTGACCATATTGCAGTTAGCTACCGTCGGCGCGGTCCTGTCCAGAACTGTAGATCGTACTGGACCACGTACGTTGAATCGGACCATGCGTTAGTTTTAATGCTATTTTTGCTGCAGCTGAATGGCCATCGACGCAGGCCAGACCTAGCATTCATCAAAAACACTGGATCTCGCAAGCGTCGCTTAGTCTAATGGAGCAAAAACGCGAGCTGCTCAACTGCAAGAAAGTGAATAAGATGCGTAGACATTTGCAGCGTCAGTTGACCATAAGCCTTAGGAATGACCGCGAAAACTGGTGGGTTAAGGTAGCCGAAGAGATGGAAGTGGCGTCCGCTTCAGGTAACAGTCAAAGACTGTTTAAGCTTATACGCGACAGCGGTGGGCGGCGAACTTCGGTTAGTGAAGTCGTGTGCGATAGGAATGGAGAGCTCATCCACGCTAGACAACAGAGGCTGGACCGTTAGGCAGAACATTTCAAGGATGAGTTTGGCTGGCCATACGCTATCGTATCTAGTCCGACGTCTGGAACTGTGAATCCTTGGGAGGTGTCACTTGGTCACCCAACGGAAGTGGAAGTGGAGTCCAATATTCGGCTTCTGAAGAGGGGAAAAGCTTCCGGTTTCGACGACCTTCCCCCAATTCTCTTCAAATTGGGTAGAGAAGTGCTGATGAAATCACTTACCTCCTTGCTTCGTGATATTTGGAACGAGGAGCGTATCCCGCTATCGTGGGGTGAGTCACTGATTATAACCATCTTCAAGAAGGGTACACGGAGTGAGTGTAGCAATCATCGTGGGATTAGTTTAATTCCGATAGTTACTAAGGTGTTAGCTTCGATAATGCTGCGCCGTTTGACACCGATTGGCGGGAGTAATATCCGCGAACAACAGGCCGGATTTCGGCCAGGTCGAGGTTGCATCGACCAAATATTCACTCTTCGACAGATACTCGAAACGCGCCACACGCACCGCCGTCCTACGATCGTAGTCTTCCTCGACTTGAAAGGTGCTTTCGACTCCGTGGATCGACCAGCACTATTCAGTGTTCTCCGTCTGAAGCGTATTCCAACGAAATTCGTGAACCTGTTGCGAGCATTGTACTCGCATACTTGTGATCACCTGAGGGTATACGGTAAACTATCAAGTTTATTCGAAATGACTGGCAGTGTTCGAAAAGGATGTCCCACCTCTCCATTCTTTTTCAACTTCGTCATGGACGAAGTGATGGAAGATGCTTTAGGAGGTCTCCGGGATGTAGGAGTGGAACTGGGAAGTGGAGGGAAGCTATTCGACCTAGGTTACGCAGACGACGTCGTGTGCCTGTTCGAGTCTGCGGACCATGCACCACGGAAACTAGATAGACTCCCGAGGTCAGTCGCTCGGTTTGGCATGTGCTTTGCACCTTCAAAGTGCAAAGTACTGTTGCAGGACTGGATGACAGCAGCGCCGAACTTGATACTGGATGGAGAAGAAATAACAATGGTGGGCCGTTTCACTTGCATTGGTAGCTGCGTGTCCAACGATGGTAGGTCGGGATTGGAGTAAGTATGCGTATATCCAAGGTTCGTGTAGCTTACGCTGGATTGAAGCACTTGTGGCGTCGGCCTGATATTTCACTGAAGTTGAAAGGTCGTGTGTACTGTGCGGCAGTGCCTTCAGTTCTGTTGTACGGTTGCGAGACGTGGAGTATGCGTGTTCGTCGGTTGGAAGTTTTCGACAACCGATGTTTACGTAGTGTGGCTAGGATTGGATGGGGTGATCGGGTGAGTGATATTGAGGTTAGGAATCTGATATTGGGTGCCACTTCTGAAAATAGCTTGTTTCAGCATATGAAACTTAGTAGACCACCCCGGTTAGGTCACGTGTTGCATATGGCGAACGCTCGTCTACCACACCATGGTCTATTTTGTCTTCCTCCAATGAATGGAGAAAGCCATGTGGAGGTCAACAGATGACGTGGCAACTTGGGATGAGAAAATGTGCAGCGAAGTTAGGTAAAGTAGGTGTCTCACGCCTTCGTGGTTGGGGTCCGAAAGACTTGTCGACTTGCTGGCTGGAGACACTGAAGGATATGGCAGTGAACCGTGAACAGTGGCGATCGTGCTGTCATTTTCCATCGAATCAGAATGATTGAAAACACGTGCGTTTGTAGAGTTAGACTGTGTTCCGTGTGTTGGCTGCAGCAGCATTTTATCTTTTCCCGCCTGTGTAGGTCCACTCCCTGTTCCCGTTGGGTATTCATTCTTTTATATAAACGTGTAACTCTGGGGAAAGGCAGTGGTCAGTGAGGCTTGCCTTGCTGTTTAATGCTGAACGATGATGATGATGATGATGACTCCTTTCTGGTAAGTATCACGAGGATGTAATTTGTTAGATGAGGAGTGTGCATGGGTGTTTGTTGAAGAGTGTAGAGAAGAAGTACAACTGTGATTAGTTGATGATTGCTTGTCAGTTTGAGCCATCCGAATGAATGCGGAGAGAATGGGTTGAGAGTGGATATGAAATGTATTTGGTATGTGGATGATTGTTGCGAACTTCTCCGTACCTCCATATCCGTTGATGCTCTCTGGTTTCTGTTGTTTCTCTGTTTGTTTTTGTCATTTTTTAATGGAACCAAGTGCTTTGGTTTCCTCATTCTCGTCTGTTTTATTGTGCTTCTCATTTTTTCTTTTGCGTTTGCTCCACTAAATGTCCCGTGTATCACTTTTAAGTGTGCATGTTTTTCGCCGGTAATTATTTCTGCAGCGGACCGCAGGTGCCAATTTTCTTCGTTCTATTCTTGTTACTTAGATTGAAGGTTTTCGATTTGTCCTTCAACCAAAATTCTTGTTATGTTCTCTTAAGCATGACCTGAAGACCAACCTGCTCACCATCCTGTATTTCCGTTTTCTGAAGTTTGATTTCTATAGTGTTCTTATTTGTGAATGATTTTGACAAAAATCAATGCAGTTCGCGATCACCAGTGGCTCGGAAGCTTTGCGATTTACAAAGTTTTGTTTGGGACTGCAGGGCACGAAACAGCGATTTAACGAGGACAATTTCGCATCGTTTAACTTATTGTTTATCCTTAAATAGTCAATTATTCAACCTTTACCTTCCGAACTTTGTTACTTTGCCACATGCGTTACGACTGAGATCCTCCGGCAGTATTATAATCGTAGATTACAGTGGAGAAACCTTTACCGTTCACGAGGTTCGAAACGGTGTGATCGCCCTATCGACTTAGTAACTCGAAATTTATCCAGTCGTCTGAGTTCGACCATAGAATTCAGGTATAGGTTGTAATTCCGCCTCCACCTGTCACTTTGGTAGCAGGTGGTGATTCTTGTTGCCTCAAATGTTACTGCCACACATAACTAAGTGCTTCTGTGCCGCTCCAAGTAAGACGGCTATGGTTAACGATTCTACTCGTAAATGGAGTCAATTTTATAGCTAGTGGATTTCCGCCCATTCCACAGCAGTTTATTAAGCTGTTATATGTTGGCGTGCTCGGTCCACGCAAATATTTTTACATCCTATAATACTGCTTTATTTAAGGCTGTGGGCGAGAGCATGTCGCAATACGTATCAATTCTCTGACGTTTACAAAGCAACAGCTGTTAAGGACTGTTTTAGCAAGTTCTTACCTCTTTTCTCAATGCAGTATCATAAACAGCTTATTGCTTCGCATATTTATCACGAATTTCCGTTTGGAAAGGACAAAATTATGCGGGTACCTGTCCTAATTCTCGCAGCTATGTATGCTTTGTTGTTTTTCCCTTCCGGGTTGCTTTCTAATTGATTGTTTGCCTTTTTGGTGTTGTTTCGCTGGGAATGCTAGTTGGATTGCTTACGGAAGTCTGGTACGCAACACAAAACAATAAAGTGCAACACAATGCAATTATCTGACATTTGGGAACTAACTCACGCAAATTGTTTATAATTATCCTCTTGTGGTTCAGATACTTACCACCTTGACGACTAATTTGCACGTACCGGTCATGTGCAAGATTCGAATCCTTCCTGAGGTAAGTCAGGTTTTCATTAGTTCTCGACAGTTTCACACTTTCCTGGCTCCACTTCTGTTCGCGATTTTCATTTACAAAATAATAATATCTCATTGTGGCTTCTGGACGCAAATGGTTATCTGTTCTATCCCCCTGGTTAACCCAGCGGTACCATCTTGATCCAGTGGTCAGCTGCTAAAGTTCGGACGAGATCAACTTACATTAAATCAAGTTGCTTTGGTTCAAGTATGAGGGGTCCTCGATCTCGATGCATTTGTACAAACTCATGGACGCAGTTCACGCATTTGCATCACATGTGTGCTGTTAGCTGAACTAAGAGCCCAAGCCGAATTGTGTTCCGAAATCTCACGCCGGTATCATAGTTTACCTCCCTAAACAGCGTAAGCAAACAGTCCACCAATGAAGTATGCCCACGAGAGAAGAATTTCCCAATGAATAAACTGTCATCCAGCCGTTAGAATTCACTGGAACGGGTGGGTTATCAATGAGCGTATTTCATTGGACTCATAGGTCAAACATGTAATGCAATAGAAAGAGATCGTGACGAGTTTAAAAGTCTGTGTTGGTCGTGGCTCGGGTGGTTGGGTTTCATAGGGTTCTGATCCCTGAGTTCGGCTATTGGATCGCGAACGTTTCATCACCGAACTAGTTGGCATCGTCGATGTTTGTGCCCAATTGGCCATGTGTCCCTATATTTGTAGGCTTTCGGTTGGGTTTGACATTGGCAAACGTATAATTTCAGAGAACCACAGATAACTGAGCACACGCTGGTGATGTCGCTTCCACGAGTGATGGAACGTTAAGTGCGATGCGAATTCCAGACTGATCGAGAGAGCGTAATACATACGAAATAATGTCAATAGTACACCGCTCTCGATGACCAGAAGGCTTGGAAAAATAGGAAAGTGAAGGTGGTGTAGATGTCGACCAGAGTCAGTCGTCACCAGCTAAAATGAACTAGTTATTTGAAGACATCATCTTCCATACACTACTCGCAAGTAATTACTAAATCTATAAGGACGAAATAAGAGTATTGAACTAGATGGGTTGAATTCGTCTGTCCCCAAGCACAACGCTCCAACTTTGGCACTAGATTTGATGACAGTTACGGCTTTCGTGTAAAAGACAAAAATAATTGCAAACTGTTGATGTAAAACGATGGTCGTGCCGCATTGTGGTAATAATGTCCAGTTTTCTGATTGAATTACAAACTGACTCGCCAACCTTGATGCTCATAGGTTCGCCTGATTCAGATCTGGTTAATTCATTTTACTAATGATGGTTGTTCTGGTGGAGTTTCTGTTGGTATTTTCTCATGATATTGACAGTTTTGCCATCCGAATTACTTTTCGTTTAAACACTGCTAACTCGCAATTACTTTTCGGCTAGCATGTGACCAGTTGTGTGATGATGCGAATTCCAGCTCGGTGGTGCAATAATTTTATTCATCGATTTCCACATCGTGGGACTATTTCTAGTTTATTGTAAACTAATCACTCTATTTCGGCTTTCGCCAGGGCTGTTGATTTCTCATTATTATAATGCATTGGGTGGTTTGCAATAAAAAAGAATGGAACCTGTATAATTAAAGCTATATTGTTAGGTTCAATTCGTTGACCCTTCTTTGGAAAACCTGAAAATCGGTTAGAAATACAGAGAAAAGAAGTGTTCCCTAGGCTTCCCGTCCGGTGAATAAAACTGCAATCGGGAATTTTGACATCTGTGAATTGGACCTTTATTCCATTTTCAAGCCCTTTGCCTGTGAGATGAACGAAAAAAGGCTACGAGAGGGAAAGTTATCGAGGTGAATTCTGATGAAGCACTAAAATAATACAGATATAGGTAAAGATATTTACGCATTCGTTCGGCGATGACCAGGCGACTGCACACTGGAAGTCATGACTTCAGTATTCTGACCTTAGTACATTTGAGCATTTCACAAACTGGAAACATTCGACTGTCCTAGAACGTTACTGGTAGGACCATTTGATTGCTTTACCAACCAATTCCAGTGCACACCGGTGGCGGTAAAACGTCAAAACCTTGGGTTAACAACTCAGGTGTGCTGCTCCTTCCCTGTATCTGTTCTCCACATAAAACATTGACTTTTTAACTAGAACCTGTCACAAGTTTATGTGTACCTATGACGTTCCCCTCTTTCAAGCTTTTTCTAACATTAACGACTTTGAAAATTTACCAGAAACTGGTCAACTATTTACGATTCTTGCGTACAATCCGGCGTAGATCTTAACACATCTAAATGCTTGGTTTACTTGTTCTCTCTTCGGTCACCCTGCATATTTGAACCACCCCTCGTGAAATCAAAAGCACTTACCAGGGTTGATTCTGTGAAACATCTAGCAGTTATTATTGATAAAATTCACATGTTGGTTTCCCACATTTCCGTTTATTCAAATAATGTTCAAGGGCTACCGGTTCAAACCAGAAGGCTACAGCACTACAAGATTAAACAAAGCACTATCTGCCGTTTTGTGTACTAATGTGCTTTTATAATCCTACTTTGCTGTCCTGTTTATTCCGTTTGTTTACTTATGGAGGACTTCTCCTTTGGGGCATGTCAGTTACTAGCTGTCACTTTCATACCAATAAACGAATTGTTCATTAAACTGTGTGGTCATCACCTATCTACATGTGAAAAGCTTGCTCACAAAATAATTTCAGGTTCCCCACATCCTCTGCACAATGATCTTTCAAAGTCCCGTTCTCGTATTTCAACACGATTCGCTTTTCGTTCCATATCTTTTAGGATAAATATTTGTAGGTACTCTACTGTTCCATATTTAGCACGCATCTTGACAAGTCAGACCGATTTTCTGAAATATCTGTTATAAATGCTCCAACATATTATTTGAGGACTTTTTTCCCGCTGTCCTTTTCCTTCCGTTTTACAAAAGGCTGAGTGTAACCGCTATTTTAAATTGTTTTTTGCAGAAATGCGGACTTTTGTTTACATAAAAGTTCATACAATGCAGTAAAATAAAACTTCTCACGCAGCACGAGAGGTAAGCGTAAGCACAACGAGAAGCCAACAAAAAGTGGAATTTCTGACTAATCGCAATAATGGAAATGACCGTGTGGGACGAAGGGATTAAAGTCACAGTTTGAGGAGAATAAGGGGTGCTTGGTTGAAAAGACAGACAGAAAAATTTTGAAAACCGTGAAGCAGACGTAAATGCTAGAACCTAATCAAAGATTAATCCTACATGGAAAAGAAATGGTGCACTAGGAATACACGATAGATGTTGGTGGTCACCTCGTAGGCGATAAGGGAAGAAAGAGGCAATGAAGAGTAATGACAGCGGGAAAACAGTGACGTGGGTTAAACGCTCTTGATCGGTGATCATCGACAAGCGACAGAAGGAAGATAGGTGCAGGAATAGATGACAAGCATTCACACAAAACGACTAAGATAGATTCCTGTAAACTCGTAGTTTCTGGCTTGGTTGTTTGTAGAGCATGATGTCCACGACACAGGGACCAGATGGAATCCTAACGAAGAAAATTTTACGTCAGTACGTCGCATCAAACTCGGTCGGAAGGCCCTTTAGAGGGTTCAGCGAAACCAAATGACTTTCTTCGTTGCTATGGGATACAATAGACTAGGGGTGTGAGATGACAACTAGTTGGCTTCCCGTAGGACAAAGCCAACAGAATCCGTATTGACGGCCAGCTGGAAAATCACATGTAGAGGCACAGTTAGCTGGAGATAGCATTTTCAACAACTTGAAAACACCAGTAGTGGTTAGGCGGCAACATTGTGCCGAATTTAAAGATGTATGCCTTGAAAAGCAATTTCATCACAATTAACAGCAGACACAAACATTGAACAGGAAGCAGCAACTCTCGAGGATGACAGATTAGGTCACGAAAACTATTCCATTCTGGATATTTGTCTTTGCTTCCTTTCAGGAGAGTGGTGCTGCCAACTGGGCTAGTTGACTGGCAGTGCGAGGACCCGAACCCCCGATCTTCATTACCAAACGTCATGAGCCTATCCGCTTGACCATCGCCTGTTAAGGCAGGGCGATAAAGATAGGTGAAAAGTAAAATGAGACAACTCTTCGGATACGGGGAGTGACATTGCAGAATGAAAGGAAATAGATCTAGGCATGAGATCAATATGGTGTGAACGATCTCTAAATTGATTGGCAATGCAGATTCAGCATTTCATCCAACACTCCGAGGATGTATTAGCCAACCCATGTTTTGAACTTTAAAATCACCAAGAATTATAATTTGAAAGCTGAATTCAACTTTTCAGTGCTTAGAGAGTTCGCGCTGTTAGCGAACTCCGACAGTGTCACCTCGACTAGCGATAAAACGTTTGCGACCTAAACATCAAGCTCAGTGATCACAAGACCTCAAAAGTCGTCAGTCTGAGTTGCGCAGCACCGATACTTGAAACCGGTGAGATTTTGCCTGTTTTCTTGAGTTTCAATGTTCATGCATTAGTTTCTAAAACGATTTTCGGCTAATCGTACATTTCCTGCCCACGCAGTTCAGATTGTCTCCGCTGGCGTTTTTTTCACACCAGCCTAACTTTGTTCTTGCCTCCGATTTAACCTGCCGTCGGCCGCTGTTTATAAACAATTCTGAATTGGTCTTCATAGGCTCTGCCAGTTCCGTTCATTCAGACACCAGAACTTATATTCAGTTCGTTTGTGCTGCTCATTGTGGCAGTTGACCGGTATTAGCTTCAGTACTGTTGATTTCACAAAAGCTGATTTTTCTGTCCGTCAGCTCTACGAGACTTCCATTTCATTTGTTCGAATTTCCCGATTAAAATCTAGCTAGAAGACACGATTCGGTTAGTCCGACTGATCGAGTCAACCGGTGTGGTCGCAATCACCGTGCACGGTCGTACGATTCAAGAGCGCCCACAACATCGAAATCACGACGAGGTGATTCGTGAAATTGCTAAAGCTGTATCCATCCCGGTGATTGCCAAGTATGTTCTTCATTGTCCAACTCCATCGATCCATTTGTCATCCCTTTCCTTTTTCTTTTGATGGATTTAACAGATGGATATGCATGGTCCAATACCGTTTTCATCTTGTTTACGTCCAACACTGGTTTTTTAATCGTATAAACTGCGTTGTACCGTACCCGAGCATATGTGATTATGTTGAGCAAGTGGTCGTCGAAATCAAAAATCGTTCTGTCAGGTGTCATTTATTGAATAAATTCGAATGCGGAAGATGGTTAAGTTTGGCGGGATTGGAAGCCACACAGAAACTGTGTACAGTCTGCTAGCTTAGCTACCAGGTGACACCAGTGCGTTTCGGACACCGTGACGACGGATCGGATTAGTCATGCGCCCGAATTCACTAAGCCCGTGGCACGGTGTCTTTCATTTGTTTCTTGCGTGAAGTAAAGGCATCCGTTACAGTGATATACTTCTGCTGCAGCAAGGTTCTCCCAAAACGTGATTCAAGGATGTGGCCAGTTTTGTGTTGTTCGTCGTCTATTTACCCGTTTGGTCGGATTTACGCCGTTACTTTCTGGTTCATCAACCAATGATTTTGGGGTCGAAGCTTCGTGTATTCCAAACATGCCACTTTGGAAAAACCGGTTCTTATGCGGTCACCGAATTTAAGCGACTAATTGCCTGGTTAGTGCTTCCATTTGTGCCTGGCTAAGAATACCGGGTGTTTCCCAAGTCTGAGTTTCGGTCGGAAACCACGGCGTAATGGCACGCCATCTGGGGTGTCTTTGGGTTGCAGAAAAAGGAGTGATCATTTCGGTGATTAGCTCTAATAAGGTAGGTCCATGCGGCCGCCGACAACCGGTGGTAGTGTCGAGAGCTTGGTGGTTTTTTCCCCTGGAAGCATTCTCCCTAAAAGATACCACAAAAGTCCGCTGCTGTCACTATGATGTGGCTGCTGTGGCCGGTCAAACACATAAGGTCATGTTCTACTTACCTAGCGCATGGATGCCGTGGAAGGAGCATGCCGTTAGAGCCTACCGCGAGGAAGTAAACCGGCACTTTTGGAGCGGAACCTTTGAATGGCCTATATTTACTTAAAGTCTCAATAGGTTAGGTGTGTTAACGAGCCAAGGGGCAGCATATCGCCATCGACCGCCAAAGGTTGGAAGTACATCCTCAAATAAATAGGCCTACTGCGGCCTCGTCGACGGATTATTACAATAGCTGACAGAGAAACCATGTGTGACGACTGGCAATCGGTGGTAGAAAAGCTGACATCCACATCTGTTTTCTCCTCTTCTCGTTTCATTGTTTTCTTTTTTTGCCATATTTCCAATAATAAGATCTACGTGCTCGTTTTCGTTGTGTATATGCTTCTTTGTTGGGTTCGACGAAAGATCGTTTAGTTGATCATTTCATTCATTTAGTCACTTGCTTAAGTATCTCTTTTTTGTTTTTATTCTTTTGATTTCTGTTCTTCAGAACTCGCTGCAGCACTTTCGTCTCCCATGAATTCAGCCAGTCACTCGCCCTTATCAAGTCACCGTCGCAAAATATCGAACTTTTTTATTTCAGTCTTCCTTTATTCTTCGGGTCGCAAAATTTTGATACATCTTGTTTCATGGTACCTAACGAGTTACAGTCGTTCTGTTTTTAAAAGGATTATCATCAAGCTGAAACTTACTTGCAGGTTCTCCACACTCTTCTTGCACCGCTTTGTTTGCTTATGGGGTTTACCTCTTCTACACATCATTGTATCTATCAGTTTAGGGGATTTAAGTAAGTCATTTTCGTATTTCTGTATCAGTTTATCCACAACTAATAATTATGATAATCATAATAATGATCTTCAATTTCAATTCAATGGTGAAATATACCGGCAAAAGGACGGAGTGGCAATGGGGTCTCCTCTGGGACCATTGTTTGCTGATATCTTTATGTCCAAACTGGAGAATAATGAACTGCGCTCACCAATCAGGCACTGTACCGTTTACAAACGTTATGTTGATGATATACTATGTGCTGTAGAGCAACATGCAGACGTAAACCACATGTTACACACGTTTAACAGTGTCCATCCAAACGTACATTTTACACTAGAAAAAGAAGCAGACCATAGTTTAGCATACTTAGATGTGTACATAAGGCGACGGCAGGACGGATCTGCACAACTATCAGTCTATAGAAAGGCAACATGGAACGGACAGTACATACATTTTCACAGCTTTGTGCCGTTATAAGCGAAGAGGAACCTAATATGCTGTTTAGTTGATAGAGCAAGAAGAATATGTACGGACGACACAATTGAAAATGAACTTCGTTTTCTGCGAAGCGTATTCGTACAAAATGGATACCCCGGAAGATTCATAAATAAAACTATGGAAAAACACGAAGTAAGACAAAAAGTAATAGGACCAGTAAAGAAACCCGTATACGTTCGTTTGCCTTTCAAAGGTGACACCGAAGCGGAAATTATCCAACGGAGACTGTCAAGTTCCATCAGTGGAACATTCTTTGCTGCACAATTAAAAACTGTATTCACATCCAAACCGATCATGTGTTTCCAACTAAAGGACAGATTGCCAGATTCTGCAGCCTCATTCTGTGTGTATTCATTCACCTGCTCCTGTGGGACCAGGTATATTGGCCGCACGACCAGGCGTCTGTCCGATCGCGTTCGAGAACACCTCCCGGCTTGGTTGAGCACAGGAACAATTAAGGCAATCACTAGCGCGGTGTGTTCACACCTTGTCGAGTCAAACCACTTAGTGAATGTGACAAGTGCTTTTCGCACCATCTACAAAGTTAGGAGCGGACAATCAAGAACTGTCAAGTGTCGCATCTTGAACACAGCCGAAGCCGTATCTATCCGTTTGTGTAACCTCCCTCTATGCGCTCAGAAACAATTTGTCCAGACTCTTAAACTTCCCTGGCCCACTTGTCATTATCCAACAAGTGGTCTACAACCTGATCGTGTGACAAATTGACCAATTACACATACACACAGACGCATCCTTAGAGTTGTGAACTGATGTGAATGCAAACCGGCAATTTCCCTTGAACCATCTCCAGACCATATTTAATGTTATGTATTGGCATGAATACGAATAACTGAAAACGAGCTTGTTCGCCACGTTGTGTTGTTCTCAATGTGTTCTGTGGGATTTTTCAAACGTTTATCTTCATATTTACCCATTGTACAACGAGTGTACAGTATTCAATGAAAAAGGTTGCACTCATCGAATGGTTGCCGAGTAGGAAACTGATCAAAGAATCCGCGATCCTCAGTTCCAAGCGCTACGTTGTTAATCACTTCATCGTCGCCAATCACCACGTGGTGATATCAAACCGTTCATAATGGTGTCAGCGTTCGAATCCCCATTGAGGAACCGTAGAATCACCATATATTTGTTTCATTTTTATCAGGATTGGCGAATTGATAAAGCTTATCGCTGATGGGGTGATTCGCAATCGCTACCTTCTAGTTGAGACATTTTGATTTTGCCCATTTTGTCCCTATCGATGTTTGATCAGTGTCATTAGTAGACATGTAGATATTCGCGAAATTATTCATGCCGCATTATCAGCGTTCAGCTCATCATCAGGAAACCTGTCAAAGCACTACCGAGCTGCCTCATCCTGGCCAGGAATCATAAAGACTGCATTCATCTTGCCGAAGATGCGTCGCCAAGTCACGGTTTGCCCACTAGGCCGTTGTCGATCCCTAAAGAGGACAAACCAGCTGTGCATTATTGAAATTACGGTTTCCTGATGGTGAGTTGAGTATGGACGCCGTATGATGGATGAGTGATTTCGTATAACCTTGATCAAATAATATGCTCCCTGTTCTGGTCACCGTGGCCACTAGTGATAACTTCGTACCGTAACTTCTCATTGTTTGCCGTACAGCTCAACTGGTGAAACAAAGTCATTGGTTTCTACAACTCTCATCCCGAACCAGAATTTCCGCAACTCTTTGGCGTCGGTTTTTTCCTTGTGATTGGGGAGCCAAAATGTCCTCTTGGTGCTACGGCGCGGTTTGACCAGCATAACTCATGACCCCAGCCTCTTGTAACAGAACCGGAATTTGACGTTGGAACACCATACAATATATATGTTTCTCACCAGAATAGGATTTGTGGCGTGAGGAGTGTGCATGGAAGCTGTTCGTCGAAGAGTCCACAGAAGAAGGACAACTGTAATTAGTTGGTAATTGTTTGTCAGTTGGGCTGAGCGAAGCTTAGGAACGAGGGCAGAATGCCCCAATATATATATATATATATATATATATATATATATATATATATTTAAAAATTCAAATTTGCAACAGTAGGAGAGTGCACGAGAGCGAGTGTTCTTCGTTGATGGATCCTCAGAGGAATCAGAGTTGTGATTTTTTGGGAGTTCTTTGCTATTGGGCGAGCCGACCTTAGAAATGAAGGCAGAATGAGACGAGAATAGAAATGAAGTGTAATTTGTATGTGGATGAGTGCAGAGTATTTCTCTGGAATCACACGACCGGTTTGGCGGTTATTGGCGCTCGTCAGATGTGGCTGCTAGTAGTCTCATCTACATTCTTGTACTGCTGCACCTCGAATTTGTGCTTCCAGGGCGACGTACCAAATGTTCCGGGAGAAGGGCTCCACCAACCTTGATCCTGAAACTTGGAGTGGCATAGAGCCGTATAAGTTTTCGATTGACCGGAGGTGTTGACTATTCGAGCGATTACTAATTATCGCCCACCGCTCCTCTCCGTTTTTATTCTCTGGATCCGCTTTTCTATGTATATGTAGCGAACACGCTAAGCCTCATTGAAGAAGACCAGTTGAGGTTGTCTTTTGAAGACATGCTCTTCAGAGCCAGGTATTTCATAATTGTTCGTCAGATGAAGAATATCTTTAGTCACTTTAGAGATCCAAGATTCAAGTCACTAATGGTTTTTACTCATTTTCCTTTATCCACGTCATACCTATCTTAGCATGGTTCTCAGGTCCTCATTCCATCGAAGTACTCCATAGTCTCGTCTCTACGCTTTCTGATTGCTCTCTTTTCCGTCCAGTGGTGGGTCGAAGGACACAATAAGCAAATATGAGGATATCGAGTTCTTCCGTCGACAAACCGGCGCATCCAGTGTGATGATTGCCCGAGCAGCCATGTGGTACCCAGCCATATTCCGTCCACCAAACGAAAAAGAAGAACCACCTATGTTGCATGATGTCATTCGTGAATATCTCATCCTGGTACGCAATCAACTCACCGCTGCCATTTGATACTTCCTCCCCCTCGTTTTCTGATCACCTTTTATGTCATCGAAAGTATCTACAGCAGTACACGTTCATTAGTTGGCACAAATTGCGTATACAGACGTCGCTAGTCACGACAGGAACGCATTTCATTGAAACATGTTATCTTGCTTAAACTCGCATGATTAGATTCTGAATTTTGAATTTAGCTGTTCTATGGAGGAACGTTTAATCCGATTTGATTGCACCGGATCACTTTAAGATGTTGCTGGTAAAAAAAGTGGGACCCAAATGGGTTTACATTAAATGTGTGAAATCGGGTGGGAATTCGGCATTTGTCGATTGGTATTAATAACACAACCGTCTGTGATCTGCGGAACCTAATGTTAGTTTATGCGCTGTATTATGTAGTATTGACGTTTGATAAACCTTTAAGTCACCCCCGGGTAGCCTCGAATCTTTGATGCTCGATCCATAAATGTTGGTGCCGGTTTTGCCTCTCAATCCGACCGACAGTAGTTTGAACTGGTTAGAAGTCAACTTAGGTCTCAAGTCTATCTGTCCGGTAATCCAGGTTGAAATTAGTTGCACCATTTAAAATTTTTAGATTGCAGTTGTCAAGGTCAGGGGATTCAAAACCGAAGTAGAGCGGTCACTTTGGTTGTAACCGACGCTTCACCGTCGCCTGGCTCGTTATCACACTTGACCTATGTGGTCCTGGATGGCTCAGATTTTTAGGATTCATTTTGATAGAGCGGTGCTTGCGGGTCATTAAGATGTCTCTTCCTCCACGTTTTTGCTGGTGTCATTGTAATAAAACAGCAAACATGCAATAACAGTAGTGTTCGGGACTCTTTCGAAACTACTATTGATTATCTCGTCCGGGAGTAAGGTATTCATCTGTGTAGTTTACCATTCTTATCTGAAATTTCCACTGAATACCATCACAACTAGACAGCAATCTAACAAAAACTACAATGATGGGGTTAGCTAAGGACTACGGACTTCGTATAATGCAATGACCTCAATTGCTGGATGATAGTGGTTCAATTGCGGCTGTTTTTGACAGCCTATTTAATGTACCGCTAGAAGCGACGTGCTGTTCGATGAACTCGTAGGTTATAGACTTTCGAATTGAGAGAAGCAGTTTAATACAAAAGTTCACACCACCATCGCTAGTATTGGACGCGTGTGCAACATCCACTGACGAATAGATCGAATTGAAACGCCGGATCTTTTTCACTTTCCGAAAATACCGTTGGCCTCTGATCCTGATTTGTTTTTCCTATCATCCTCGGAAATACCGGTGAAACTGATAGCAGTATATCTTGGTGTATGACTTCATGTTGTTGCCTATCATCCAGATATTCTGACCTCATTTTTGGTTTCAGCATTTGGATACTTCTCCAAGGGACAAGTTTTTCATGCATCTTTGTGTTCGCGTTCACTGATTCATTCCTATAAATTGATTTATTTTGTGCAGCTCACTGTATCATGGGATTTAATAAAATGGTATGTGTGGTTCGATCTCACTGTCTCTGTGATTGACTTCATTAGTACAATGGGTCTTAGACGTTCCAGGTTGATGCTCGTCACTCGACTCTCATGCTGAAATTGTGTATCTGATGTGATGCCGAACGCGGTTGAATGCTCTAACAGTACAAAGCATCTAGCACGATCGAGTCATCCAATCCGCATAATCAGATAACGACTCTTACATAATGATCACATCTCCCCTGTGCTACTGCGTGAAACCTTTTGCCATTTTGAACGTTGTTTTCATTCCTCGATCAGTTTCTATGTAGTCTTTTATTGAATTATGTCCCGTCCAGGCTGTACGATTTGGTCATCATACCAATGGTGTTAAGTATTGCATCCAACAAATGCTTCATCGTGAGGGGGATACTCCGCTGTTCTTAGACACATTGGCTGCTGTTGACATGAACCAGTTGTGGTGAGTGGACGTTTCTCATTTCAGTCATACCAGATCTCTTTGTATACTTCTGAGTCCGTCTCTTGCTTTTTCATTGAAATCTGATCGCTGAGCTTGGCGTTTAGATTACAAAGGTTTCATCACCAGTCGAGGTGACATCGTCAGTGCATGTACGAAAATCAACAACTTGAGCTACTACCAACACAAATTCTCAAATCCATTGAGACCATCTCTTGCTGTTTCTGTTTCTTGTAGAGTAATTTTCTCATTTCGTTGAGTTGTTTGCTCATTTGGTTTTTTCAAACAGTACAACAATGTTTGTCAGGAGAATTGCTCGTCTATCAGTTTGAGAATCACTTGTTAGCAATTTGGTATATCCCAGCTTAAATCCAATTTGGATTTGTCAGAAGAAAAAACGATGCTGCATGTGGTGGTTTTACGCGCTCACAAACAGCAATGAACCACAACAGGAATTACCTTTCGATATAATCATAATTAGTGAAACATATGGTATTCAATTGCACATGTGTAATTATTTCCTTGCTGTGAATTCAAAGATTTATGCGGAACGGTTTGACAATGGCCGATAGATCTTCTGTAAATATGACTCTCACCACTAATTGGTTGGACCGGTATTCATTGTGGTTGATTTTTCGTGGTGATTGCCTCTGAACGCTCGGCAGCCCTTAACCCAAAGGACGCTGGTACTTTAGGTTTCTGGTGGAAATGAATTGCGAAATACCATGTGACAGACTAGAAGACATTATCCCATATTTGGCCCCATAAGTCACACCAATGAATGACTGTTTTAATTCATAATTGCATGAATCAATGTTCACATAATCTCTTACCCAAACACCTTTGGAGTCCACTTGTTACAACCAGTGAAACAAACAGAAGTTTAACATATTTCAAACGGGCAGAAAAGTTTACCGATGATGAAACCGGAACTATTAGTAAGATGCTGACATAGACCGGGAATAATAATAAAGATGCCGTTTTTCCAAAATATAAAGCTACCCAGTATGCTCTTGCCGCGTTTTCATCTTGACTAAATATCTAGGTAGGTGTCTATAGTGCAGATTTGTTTATAGGTGAATTGCCACCAAATTCAAGTAGAGGGAGAGAGAAAAGGAAAGAAAAACAACATCTGTGTATTTTTTCGTCTTGTGCATGGAATGTTGATAACATTCTGCCGTAGAAATAAGGGAATTTTTTTCAATCTTCACTGTCGAATGTAGCTGACTTCCTACCTTCAACGCGTGCTTGATATAGGCTGTTCTTCTAGCATGTAAATGGTTTTGTTCAGTTTCGCATGCTCTGCATGAGCAAATATGGAAAATTCAAATGTGCAGGGCTTTTTAATTGGTCCACTGCCCCCACATTGTGCTACTAAATGGTTCCACTTATTCTGGATCACTGCTTCTCTATCATTCTAACAACGCTGATAACTGTCGTAGCACTCTTGAATGGTTTTCACACCAAAGTCAACTTTAACGCAAATGAGAATTCTCCTAAGTAAAAATCGTGCAATTCATAATCAACACCTATCAGTAAACTCAAGTCAACTTAGAATGTCTCGGTTGTCACAAAATTAAGTTCCGTATGTATTTAAAGTTGTGAGGACCGGTAGCATATTCCATAAAATACCAGTTCTTATCGAAAAGGCTATCTAGTTAGCATTTAGAAGTATAACCTGTGGCAACCATGTGTGTGAAATTTTCATCCTCCATTGTTTTCGTTTTCAGATAAATTTACTTTCGCGACCAAGGCTACTCATGTTTATCTGGTCCTATTACCGCCATATGATATACCGTGCAAGTACTATAATCTTCGAAATATTAGCGAAAAAATTTCCAAATACATCACATTCGGTGATAGATATATCATTATTCCATAATAGCGACTTATCTGCTACATTTAGTAGGCTTTCCGAATTTCCTAACTAATTCGAACCCGTTGCTGTTTTTGAATTGCTTTGAACAATAAACTCCATTTGTTTAATTGCCTATTTAAATCTGCATCCACAAAACCTCCAGTTCAACTTGGGGCGTTTTAGATCGATGCCGTGAGCTCAGCTTCTCCAGTTTGAAAAGTCATCGTGTAGATGATACCAATCCACTTCGGTATTTTGAACCTCCCGAAAAGAAACGTGCACGATTGGATGGGAACGAACGTGATCCAGCTTCGGTGCAATCAATCACCCGCCATATCCCGTTTGAACGTCGTTATTGGCCCGTCCACGGAATCACACCGAAACAGGTTCTGATTGCCTATTGTCAGAAGCAGAAAATGAAACCGCCCGAATTTCACACAGTACGTTCTCAAATCCGGGTCCGTCGTCCATAATGCTGTGATTCAGTGTAACGTCTGGCGATCGGACACTTGAATGTTGGCATAAGTTGGTCTCATTGAGACTGGACGGTTGGACTCCTGCACAGTTGACTCACTGCTTCTTGTTAGGATTCCGTCTAGAAAGTACTGTTTAAGAAAACTGGAATATGTCCCCACTGCTTCTCTTTCGACATGATTCACGCATGTGTATGGTGGAAAGAACGTACGTCACAGCCACTAGGCCCCACTACCGGGTAAGTGGATGGGAACCGCGAAGTGTGACCCTAAAACTCAGAGTGACACCAAGCTACATGCGTTCTCACTAGGCCTGCTATGGTAGTGACCTGGGCGACGGCGATTTGCCGTCTATGGCCAAAGTATATTTGCTTGTATGCTAGTTCTCTGTTGAGCTATCCAGCACTTCATTCAACTGGCAGTCTCGTAGTTCATATATTTTTATTCGACCAGTTAGGAATAGTCTTTTTGTCGGTTGCAGTTGCCTTTTAGTTTTCTTATGACCAGTTTAATTCAGCTCACGCAATCCCTAACCTCACACTGATATGCTGTGGTTTTGTTTTTGCGGTCTCATTTATTATCTATCTAACGTCATATATCAGCGGAAGAATATCGGACAAACATGAAGCAAGGCGTGAAGAGAAGTATTACGTAGAAGGCGGGTTTTGATTGAAAGAAAATCACAGTCTGTGACGATTAGCTCTACTGGTTAATATCGGTGGCCATTCCTTCGGAAGGTTATCTTCATTAGAATGACTCGATAGTCTAACTTGTCCATGTTGCATGAGTTCATTAGTTAAAACTTTTATACCCTTATTTTGTGCCCACCGCGTATCACCTCGAACCATTACCTGATCGTACACAATTTAGAGAGCAGCTTACATCGCTGTCGGGATGATTATTTTTCTGTGCTTTCTTAACTTAAGAATGTTGACGTGATTGAACAGCGCCTGGTCTCCAGTTCACTTTGGTGCGATTCATAACCAACTAGCCTAAATGCTTCACTATTAGTGAATAAACGTTTGTTGTCTCACAGTTCTCCTGCCTGGTTGTTTCCACTTGTGCTGCCATCCGTTTACTTTGCTCTGCTATACTGCATTTGTTTGTACGACTGTAGCGTTGTCATTGACACAATTAATTCCGCATGGTCTAACTCTGTTTTTGATGAACTCCTAAGGTCGAGCAACCGGGTACCCGTCTGTTCTTTTCCACCGCCACAGTGAACGACATTCAGTATCAAAACACATTCGGGCAAGTTGCTTTACCGCGAATTATCGTTTTATTGCCCGTAAATTTTATGCCTTCTCAGTGATTAGTTCGTTTTTAGTGAATCCTGTCGTTTGCTCCGGCTTTCTGCTGCTGAAGATTGGCATAAAACGAAACTTTTGCGTATAGGACGCTTTAAAATGGTCTTCTTTGGTCACGTAACTTTTGTTCTGCTGTTGGAGTTTTTCGTCTCAACTATTTCCGTCATATGCATGCTATTTTCCTGCTGCTCTGTGATGATGTTTTATTGAGCCTTTGGACCAGGCTTATTTCAGCCGTTCTGTTCTCAGTATCGGCCTATCTTCCTCTTTCTGTTTTAAATTAGTACAGTAGTCATGGCACAGTGTATTCCGTCGATTTAGCCCATAGGACCTGACCGTAGCGTGGTACCTCATCCTAACTACACTGTTCCAGAAGTTAACATGTTTGCGCACTCCGCTGATCAGCTCGCAGATATATTTTGTGCACAGTGGTTTGAATAGTCATGAAAGGAAAATGTTTTCGTCAGAAATAGGCCGCTTTGGAGTCTCGTCGTTTTGTCACTCCGCTGAGCCAGATACATTCGTCTTTCGGACACCAACAAAGGCGTCATTTAGCAGTTGTGCATTGTATGAACGATACATCCCAATCCGACTTATTACTTGAATACTTATATCTTCTTTGCGATTGAAATACCAATGGGTGTTGTAACTTGGGACAATAGTTAGGACTATAGCATGACTCGGGGATGCTGCACTAAATTCGGTTCATTTAGTACCGGATTGTCACCCATTGTTATAACCTTGCAGCTTATTCTTGTGGCATGTTCCAGTGTCTTTCAACAGCACTGCAGTTGGAGTTACTTGAGTTAAATCGTTGTGGCTCTTGTCAGCTGAGGTTCACAGGTGTATGGTGTCCTAATTTTTTCTCGAGATCTTTGTTACCTTTTAGGCATGTTGACTGTAGAATTCTCGAATTCTACAGATTGCGTGGCTTCAGATTACACAGAGTAGTAGATTAATCCCAGAATCGGAACAGCGGAGCAGCAACTGACATGAACGTTTATTGACCAGTCAGCAGCATTAGAATGGTCGGAAATAGTTTTAAATACATGACAGATTAGTAAAACGTAGAAACTAAATGTACTGTCAATAATGAGACTCATGGACGCAGCAGTCGAAGGACCAATAAGAAGAGGACAGAAATTGCACAGAAAGCGATTCACTCATACTAGAAAAGCAAATAGTTATCCCGTATTGGTCCAGTTTAGCACAGTCAGATCATGTCATGTGAGCAGAGGCAGTTGGTGGGTCACCTGTACAGCCTAAAAGAATCACATTTGCGCGACCAATCAAAATTCTGATAAAGCATAGTGCGGTCAGATGGTCGGTAGACTACGCCCCATGTCTGACAGGACATGCAAACGTGAGCACGCAAACAGACTGATCTGAAGTCAATGCTGTCTTCAGCAGGTCAGTAATCAGACAGTAGTGTGGCGTGTGCGCATGTGTGAACGGGTTCATGAACACGTGCACGTTTAAATGTGCTCGTGTGTTGTGACAGAGTTTGTTGTTGGGCTCACGCCTCTAGCGATGTGCCGTTGAGGCCCTGGGGATTCAACAGTGACCGTCATCTTTTTCTTATTGCTTTCGCAGTAGCATTACCATGAAACCGGCTGGTGACAGAGTTTCTCGATTATGACATCAACCTTTATCACATTTACAGGTGCAAATCGAAAAAGTTTTCCGAGCAAGCTGTGTCTCTAGTTTGCCTCGAAATGCTCAATATACCCGATGGACGAATTTTGACCAACATTTGATTCATAACATCAACGGGATCCTGTAACAAATATACGCTATATATATAACATGAACTACGCTTTTCATTCACAAGTTAAATCACCCAAGAAGCTGCTGCCTGTAATAACTTACTTGGCGAAGATTACTGTGCGCGGGAAACAAAGCTGGCTAAATGCGTGTAGAAGGTTGTTTTGTTCGCGATATATATATATATACATAAGTATAAATGGAAGCAGTAGGTAGTATGTGCATGTTTGAAAGAAATTCTTCCGGGAAAACAGGACCGGTTTTGCGATTATTGTCCATCGTCAGGCATGCGTATCCGGCGCTCTCTTATCGGAACGTTGAGATACTTGTACACTGGGAATTGGTATGTCTGACGAGAATGGAATTTGTGGCTGTTTTGAGTGTGCATGGAAGCTGTTGGTGGAATAGTCCACAGAAGAAGGATAACTGTGATTGGTTGATAATTGTTTGTGATTTGGGCTGAGGGAAGCTTAGGCACGAGGGCATACTGCCGCAGGTTATGCATCTGTAGATATGTATATATAAATATTTCTTTACATATAAATATCGATATGTAGAGACAAGAGGAAACATCTGGATGACAGAAGAAATAACGTCCGAGAGTACATGACCAGTTTTGTGGTTATTGTTACTCGTCAGGTATGCGTATCCGGCGCTCTCTTATCGGAACGTTGAGATACTTGTACACTGGGAATTGGTATGTCTGACGAGAATGGAATTTGTGGCTGTTTTGAGTGTGCATGGAAGCTGTTGGTGGAATAGTCCACAGAAGAAGGACAACTGTGATTGGTTGATAATTGTTTGTGATTTGGGCTGAGGGAAGCTTAGGCACGAGGGCATACTGCCGCAGGTTATACATCTGTAGATATGTATACATAAATATTTCTTTGCATATAAATATCGATATGTAGAGACAAGAGGAAATATCTGGATGACAGGAGAAAATACTTCCGGGAGCACACGACCAGTTTTGCGGTTATTGTCGCTCGTCAGTTATGCGTAGCCGGTGCTCTCTTGTCCAAACATGCACATGCTTGTACACTCGTCTTTTGTCAGTCCACAGAAGAACGACAACTGTGATTGGTTGATAATTGTTTGTGATTTGGGCATAGCGATGCTTAGGAACGAGGGCAGAATGCCCCAGGATATACATATCTAGATATATATATACTTGTACATAAATATAAAAATATATATATCTATAAATATGAACACACATATATCGAGACAGTAGGAATTATCTGGGTGAGTGAAGAAAATTGTTGCGGGAACACAAGAGCAGTTTTGCGGTTGTTGTTGCTCGTCTACATGCGAAAGTAAACCTTCGTAATGACACTTCAGCCGATATATTAATTCATTCGAAATTCTTCGCTTTTTACAAGGGTTTTCCTGAAATTCCCACCTTCATTCGACGTCGAAGGCCTCGCAAGTACTCCATCGGCTAGTTCCCTTCCAGCTGCGTTCCAGTGAAAATGATTTTGGCTGTCAAAATCCACTGCTTGTTTTTGGACTGTAAAACACAGAAACCCAAACCCTGCGAGATGCATCAAGTGGTGATCTTTCTCGAAGCTTCTTTAGATAGCAATGACAGCAAACTTTCAAACCGTTAATCAAATGAGGATGGCTGGATCTACCGCTTTGTCTGAAATTACTGTACACTCAAATCTTCCCCGGGGACGATTTGCCTAGAGAAAGTAACGGAGGTTCTAGTTGTTTAGCTGTCGGGATTGAATAGTCCGGCTTTCTTGCTACATCGGGTGGTCTATGAGCATCGGCATACTGTTAACTGGACTTGACTCTCCGATACTGGAACCAGCCGTAGGTGCATGCTGACATTCCGAACTGGACAGCGCTTCTGAGACCCATATGGCTTTGGCATGAAATGAGAACAGCCGGAAACCAACAAGGATTATTTGTTAAAGGGCTAAGGGGCAAGCAAAAATTGCTTTGATGTACAGTTGGGCGGCTCCTCCCGTCCCTTTACTTCTCCTGCGATCACCAACAAGATATTGTGAGTCTCCAAGGCTTTTGTGCGATTAACAGCGCTCCACCGAGTCGGTCTGTCTGTGTCAACCTCCGCAAAATATCACAGATGCACTCAGTCCCAGTGAGCCTCTCCCACAAGGAATCAAATTCGAAAGAAGCTGCTCGAAGTTGCTACCCTTCTTTATATGGAATCTGTATATGGCAACCAGATATGAATGTCTCACGTGAATTCAATTTTCTCGACCAACGCTCATTAACATTAACGGTTTTCCCGTGAAAGACGGTCCTATTAATTATATTAGTAATTACCTCATCGATTCTCCCAATCCTTGTGGGTGTACGTTTGTCTTTTCCTCAATTTTGTTGTACTACGTCTTGGTCATCAAAACTTCATCCATCTGTGCGTTTTTTAGGTAAATAAACTGCTGTTACTGTTTTCTTTATTGTTAAACTGGACGTGCCTGTTGCAAAAAAATTCAAATCGCAGTTGCAGCAACAGCCAAGATTTACTGAATGAACTATAAAATCTTTCGTGGGGCACGGATAATGACATTCATATATTTTTAGAGCCTTCCCGCGAAGCTTGCAGGCTGCACTATCGCAATGTACAGTGGGACCAACACAGTCAGTATTTTGCTGGATACAGATCAATTATAAAGAATAAAGTAATTAGGTGGCCCTTTGTGTCCAAAAGTGCACAATCATACGTCATCCTGTCCATGGACGCGGAGCTATCAGTGTCAAGTTCGATCAACCAGCAACGATCGCTTGAGACCCTAATTGGTCGTTTTATTCCGGGACGATAAATAGCAGCGGATGCAAAGTCAGAAGTATGAGGGTAGTAGAAAACAAGACAAACAATATATGAGTAGTTTCGGAGTGAAATAAAATACCATTTGGACTCGAGCCGAATGTGTCGGTAAATTGAGTGCGGGAACTTGGAGGCATTGGCATAGCTAGTTTAACAGCCGTTTATAAAGAGAAGAAAAAACGTGCAAACTTTCATGTACTGGGAACTGGGTAGCCTAACCAACATGAATTATTATGGAAGGCTTCGAGTATAAATTACTTTGTAAGGTTCCAAATGTCAGCTGTATTGTCAAACAAAGAAAAGCACACGGAAGAAATTCAGAATAGGAATTTGCGAACGTGCAACAGATGATCAGTTAACAACAAGAAGGATAGAGAAATATTAGAGACGAATTTAAAGGGGTGATGAATGTGTGTAAAAACAAAGTTTTATTGAGCTGTTTATAAATTTTCGTCTACTTTCTTTCTAGTTAAAACAAACGCAGGGTAGAACCAGAGGAAGAGGTTATTCACTATGGCTTAAAGCCGGCGAGAATAGAGGCATATGGGTGTATGGAGTGCGCAACATTTGAGACCGATCCGGTGTCGGTTTACGAATTACAGTAAGCAGGCCGGTACAGGCGACTTGATGAGCGGACGACAGTGGAGTTGAGAAAAGAACAGACTTATGGGCCAGAAGTTTTTTTGGCGTAACTGAGTGCGACGAACCTTGGTGATGAGATGGATTTCGGTACCACACAGTAACCAAGTGCGCTTAGACGACGGCGGCCCTAGCGATGACCACGCCAGTAAATGTTGAAACGGGCGTCCAAAGAAGCATGTCAAATAGCGGGTCACCTGTAAGAGAATAGAAGAGAGGAGGGAAGGCCTGGGAGGTGTACCTCCAATGAAACGTAGTGGGTCCCATCACTTTACGCGATTGATCCCAGGGTACCCAGTGTGGTGTCATGTTTAGTATTATGGTGGCAATTACTGAAAGTGGTATAATGAGGAGTGAGCAACTATTTTATCATGGCTGGCAGGTGGAACACCATCCAACTGGCGGGTTTCCAACGTGACTTGGTCGTGAGCGATGCAGCTGAACAGAGGAGGTGTGTCTTGAGGGCACAGAAAAGCGGCGTAAAGTTTTATATTTACCTTTGCATGTTAAGAGTCAAAGGGGTTGAAGCTGACTAGGGTGAAACAGGGGGTTATGAGAAAAGCGAGGGAGTTTGAGTAAAGTCAAGTTGAGAGAAAGCAGGGAATGCACCAAAGTTTTCATCACTTAATTAACAGCATTACGCAGATCAGTGAAACTGATGGATTTCATAGGACTAAGGTTGACTAGAGAAGACAGAAACTTTAATTGACAAAGGAACAGGAGAAAGGATTGGAGACGGCGGCGTAAATACGGACACGGACGTCATCAAAAGTTGTCGAAAAGGTTGTATGACTCCACCGTGTTTTGCATGCATCAAAACGGGTAGACAACTGGTGGGATATATAAAACTAGGAAAGAATGGACAAAATACCAGGGTATTGATCCTCCTGGCGGAAAGTGGGTCTACAGTTGTGAAAAAGGCAAACAAATAAAATTAATCGGCTGCCTATTAAGTGTATAAAAGAGCAAAAGGTGCTTAGAAAATGCTTCGAAAGTCAGCAATAAGACCTGAGAAAACATCTCGATGTCCCTCAGAATCCCAGAATAACCTCGCATGCTCGGTACATTGAGCTGTGAGCATCAACTTTGACGACCGTCTGGGAGATGTCAATGGTGCTATTTAATCGTTATTCAAAGGATGACGGGTTTCCACTGGCGCATGTTTCAGGTGGAAGCTTATCCTACATCGTTGCGTATTTGGAAAGAGAGAACGTGGGCTGCAGTTTTTTCTAGGAAAACGGGACGGGGACCGTGTTACTGCCACTTCCTAGTAAATTTCGGTGCTGGCAGAATTTCTTAGCAATGAGAAGACCTCACGTGACTTACACTTCATTAGAAAATGAAAAAATGACAATTTAGTTTTCGGCAATAGAGTTGTTCCAGGTTTAACACAGTGCATTTCTGTCTATAGTCAGATTCCGGACGGTTTTCTAGTGGTCACTTATTGAAGGACATTTGCTCATTTGCAATAGCTATTCTGTGATTTTGGCGCATAGGACAGTAAACAATAGCACCATATTGCACTAGTGGTTTTGCTCTTGGCATGTGAATGCCTGACTTGCTCCCTAGAAAACAAAATCTTCTGTATATCAACCTAGTAATCTCATGGAATCCAGAAACCCACAGGCAAATTTTCAAAAATTTAAAATCGGAAAAGTAATATAACACCAAATAACGCACCTCGGGTTTAACTGGGAACACCTGTATTTTGACGTTGAGGGATTTCAGTAGAAAGAGGCAATTAAAAGTGAAAAAACGAATCTTCTCAGTTTGTCATCTTGTAGTGGAACTCGGATTTCTTCCTCCGGATGGCTTGTTTAACCGAAAGTTGACCGCCAAGCGCGGTTACCACTTGTGCGTTACTCACGCTCACCCCTGTCAAAATATACTCAACCGGCTACCGCTTCCGACTGTCTTTTCCTTGTACCGGTCAAGTATCAGGGTTGCTAGTATTACAGTCGTACGCAGCCGAGTAAGAGTGACGCAGGAGTGGTCACAAAGGTTGGGGGCAGGCAAGCATAATATGAGATTCGCGTTAGGACCATCGGTTTTACAGGTCTTGATCCTCTGATTCAATTGATTTCCAACCTTCACACCCCACAACAGCTATCCAATTTCTTCCTACATTCGGCCTACTTCGCGTCAAACCGCTGCCTTTCACGGATACCGCCAAGCATCATTCCACCCCATTATATCTAGCCCTAACGCCAACTCAATGGGTCCACCCAACATACGACGAAATGAAATTTATTTCCAAACTTGCAACCGTGTGAACTGTGAACCAAACTTACTGGCATCCTCCGGTCGCAGGTATCTCACCTACACTCAAGCAAGTCTCCCACTCCACAACACTTTACCGTTTCTATCAAACTCTTTTTTCTCCCCGACCTATCCCGTCCTGCCATACCTGCATATACCCTACCCTACTTCCCCTATGTAGCCGAAAGTGAGATGGCCATTATTGCCATGGAGACAACGTCCCCTGAAGTTGGATGTAATGAAGACGAATTACATCACATCGGCTCACAAATGTCCTGTCCAACTGGTCTGATGGATCATTTGCCGTTCATTTCATCACGCTGCCCTGGGCAGACGCTTTCTTCCTCGATTGATGCAACACCCTCCCGAATGGTATTGAGTTATATTGTATTGTATTGACTTTTCCGTACACTAAATAATGTCGCATTTTAATCAAAAAATGTGAGGGTAAAAGTAAAAAATGGGGAGAGAAATAATTAAAAAGATGCACTCGTCGTCTCGTAAAAAATATGAAAGAATTTTTTCAGGAATAATCACAGCAAATTAGGAAGGGTTGATCAGGAATTCGGCTAAAACCCGGTCACGGTTTGTCAAAACTCGTGCTAAATGTGGGACAGTGGGGTTCCTATAGATATTGAGTTTCGGATGGTATGGAACGAAAAGCGGATCGTGTCGAAATATGGGGGCGACACTTTAAAAGATCGTTGTACAGACGATGCGTGGGATCAGAAAGAATTTCGTGAGCAAATTTCTCACACGCAGATAAATGCCGATCACATAGATTGAAGCACAATTCAGTTCGTGATACGAGGGACACGGCTAATAATTGATAGCCCCCAGCAAAGAACTTTAGAATCTTTTCTGAGTAAACCTAGAAAAATAACAGAACAACAGTAAATGATTGGAAAAACATTGGCATGCAAATCGGGAGATTGTACTTTGTTGCACCTTGTAGTGCCGAAGCTTCCTGATTTGAAATGACAACCGTCGGAGATTCTCTACACAGGTAGAAATGTGAGTAGATCACTTCAGATTTTTATCAATAGTAACTCCTAGATATTTCACATAATCAGCCCTGGTAAATTTTTGAGTTGGTGGAAGACATTTCGGATGGGTAGGCCGAGGGAGAGAAAACAGACATTCGAAACATTTAGATGTGTTGAGATCTAAACCAGCTGGTGCAGAGAAATCGCAAACAGAAGATAGGTTGTTGGGAAAACTTTGAAAATCATCGTTGTTCGAAATGGATTGAGAAAGGGCAGCATCATCAACATACTCAAATAGATGACGAGGGGATCTAGTAGATTAGTCGCTGATATAAGTAGAGGAAAGATACGGTGGAAGAACAGCGTCTTGTAGCACTCCTGAGTTGTTTATCAACGGTTTCGTAACTTTACCGTCCATTCGTGTGCACTAGGTTCAGTTGGTAAAGTAATCAGACAGTCATGCTAATAAAGAACTGGAACAACCAAATGTTTGCAGTTTGCGGAGTAGAAGAGACTGTAGGACTGATTCATATGCCGACGAATAGTCCAGGAAGGCGCAACGCGCAGATTTCATTGATGCGTTTAAAGACTTACAAATGTGGTGAATGAGGGAGGGGACAGCGTCGAAAGTGGACCTGTAAGATTCTTAGGCAAGCTGAAAAGGGTCGTTAGGGGGATATACAGAAGATCGCAGGTGCTTAAGAATAGCACGCTCAGTTTAAGACCGGAAGACGTTAAGGCGATGTGGAGAAAACGTTTTGTCAAGGCAATGGAACTGCTGGATTTAGGGGTGGCAATGATGGCTACATTCAGGGGCGGGAGACGACATTATAAATGAGTCAGTTAGAGAAGTAAATACACCGGTCAGAGCCAAAACAGCTGAGGACAGACTGTCGGGACGTATACCCTCGAGGACTATGCACTATCCAAGTAACAACTAAATACTTGGATAAGATCCGCTGGTTACGTCTTGTCATTATCGAGCCCTTTGATATCCGGAAAGTGCAGTGGATAATATTTGTGACGGGATTATATTGATTATGGCAATGGAAGTACTAAGAAACATTCGTTTATGTACGTACTAGTGACATGAACGGCCTCTAGAACTCTAAAGATGCTAGTTCTTTGCCAAGAAGTTTAGCCTTTTCACGCTCGATCAAGGTTATGTCCATCAAGAAAGCTCCAAGTGACATTTGCAGATCGTGACATTATAGCAAAATTTTGTCGCTGTTATGCTGTTTCTTGTCACCATGGGATAAAGACGGCTGTCATTTACCCGCTATACGGGTCAAACTGTCATTCACAATTTTGGATGATCACAGTGGGTACCAGGAGTGCGTTGGGGGAGACTCTGGGGTGTTTTAGTTTGGTATTAGGTGAGCAAACCATAGCGCCAGATGTGTGCAGGATTTTTACGAGGGCTCGTAGGAACACACCGGTGGATTTCTCATGTTTATTTAACTTCTCTGCGCACTTACCTGTTGCCATCTGTCTTTTGACGAGACACTGCACAAGATGTACATTAGTAGTCTTATCCGTCCCCTATCCTTTGCCTGTGCGCGTTTCTTCGTCACTGCAGGTAACGTACACCTTTATCACGCACGCTCCAGGTGTCTCAGCGCCACTTTACAAGTAAATGACTATTATTACATCATTTATATGGTTAGGGCTACCATTACTTTGTCTTTACTCCATGGCTCAGGTCTCATAGACATTCCGCTTCCTACCTCTCCCCTAGCGGTGAAGTAAAGAATAATGCTGAAAGATGTTCCTATCTGCATACAACAAGGAACTTGCAACATGGATCTAGAGATCTATCAGTCCACTAACGGCAACATGTCAAACATCCCGCCCTGGTACTTCACCCACAAGCATTCCTGTCCTGCTGTTCCTTCGTCATCCTTCGCCTTCACGCCGCACCGTCCACATACCATTGTCATCCCAAATGTAACAACAGCTCGACAGGAACGAACCTGACATTTGCAACGAAATCTCATATCTTGCCCAGCCGGTGCCCTCTTTTAGCTAGTAGATACGGAACCAAAACTTCTCCCGTTTCACCCTCCTTTTTGAATCATATGTGCCATCTCATTATTTTTGTAACCGGCTGCTTCCCGAAGTCGTTCTTTTCCCCGTTCAACCACAATTGTAGCTACACTCATGTGATTAAAACAAAAATTGTCCAATTATCTTAACCTATCCCATGTAAATGTACACTTTTTTAGTACCAGTCAATTTCTGTCGCAACAAGCCTACTACCGTTTACCTAGAGAGCTGTTCACACAAGCGCCGAGTCGTATATGCAACTCATTGGCCTTGCATCCAGGAGAACAGAGCGTTTGAACAATCCGTAGACAGAGTTGAATCCCAACTTCAAAACACAATTGATTCGCAAATCTCACAATACCGGGGTGTAACGTTACACAATATACAAGCACAAACAAACCTCAAACATGCTATTGCAAGGACTAAAAACTGAATTCGATGTCACCATGCGGAAATACCAACGTGATTAACGCGGGCCACAAAACACTGAATGTCACACTCGCGTGGTGAGGGCGAGCAGACGAAGTTTCGAGCAAATAAAAGTATGCACGATATGGAGCACCAAATTCAAATATGGCACTAATCTCACGAATTATGATCCGGAAGATATTTTCGGAGGATTTTTCTCTGTCAGGCATTAAACCGCCCACCAAAATCCCTCTGAACCAGACGAGTCAAGTTAAAAATGAGGGCATGGATTCATGGGAACTTACCTAATTTCTACTATCCGTGCAAGGCTCTTTCGACGAACGCTCTAAGCTTGCCCGCAACACACTGTCTTTTGCGCTGGTTTCTTCTTCATTAGTTTCGTAACCCCATTTCGGCCGTTGTTAAGGCCACTAAGAGCAAGTTGCCCAGAATGTAATCAACAGAGAGTGAGTCTTCGAAACTAGTATCACAGAAGCGATGTGGTATGTGTGGGTGTTTCCGGTTGGCAAATCATTTGGAGCATGACCATAGGCAAAAATTACACGCTGACTTGTGTGTTAGACACATGATAAACATGGGGAGTAAGTAGGAAATAGACTGACAGAGGGCGTGTTCCATGGTACAGTTTTCTTCACGAGGCACGTGATTCACTGGGTGTTTTGGGGTATCACGATCGATCAAGGAAGCGATCGACGCACAACGCAGCGCAACTGTTGGTTGAGGAAATGATTTTAATTCATCGTTCAGTGTAGCAGAAAAGGGTGGTTGAGCTGCGACTAGTCTAGGAATAGCGCATGCTATTCCGTGTCAATGTGGTCTAACGATGTAATTAAATGGCTTCCAAATATAATGGCGGAGTTAACACTTCCACATTTTCGGCCCCTGAAATTCGCATGTGGTCCGCTTTCGGAAACTATCGAATCAACCCGAGTTCCCCTTCTGCCAATAGGCCTATGCAGCGCACATCGCGAAACAGAATTCCTTTGACGTTTTAACGATGAACGTCCCTACAGATGAACCAAAAATTGCAGTCAACCGTTGCAAAAACTCATCACGCCACCAAATGACGTTGACATGTTCCTCGGAGATCAGTATTACGCAGTTAGAGCTAAGCAAGATTTCACAACGTACCCACTTTTGGCTACCCTACAGATTCGGTGATTACTATTGCAGTCATCTACAAAAGACCCTGGCCAGGTAACCATTTTGCTACTAACCGCGAATATATACCGGTTGTAGATAAACGAGTTCCGCGAAAACGCTGAAAGATATTAAAATCAAATGGCCATTACGGAGGACATGGCATGTTTCTCGAAAGCTCCGGGTACATGTATAGTTGCATGGTCAAGCGTTGCAACGAGGAGCATGACTTAAAGAGTTAAAGAGACGGATCATCTAAGATTACACATGGTTACCAGCAGGTTAATATGGGTAATGCTTGGCACACTGCTCAGCGTTTAGATGCACCAAAAGTGTGTATCGCAGGAACAAAATTCGGTTGGGAAACAGCCACGGGTGTCAAGAAGTGGCCAAAGTGTTCAAAATTGAACAAGTCTATATAGTGTTCGCGGAAGGTAATCTGCGACAAAGGAAGCCAATCAATCGTGAGTTATCAATGAAAATTTGCAAACTTGGCTAAATGGACTAGATGAAAGGACGGAGGAGGAAAACAGACGAGTAACATCAAAGTAGGGATGGAATTTTAAAGGTCACGCATTGTGCGGTTCTTTATGCAACCAAGGGAGTAAGCAAAATCCGTTCGGAGGTGCTGAGTAATGCAGAACGATGATGTGGATAACAGTGACCTATTGCTTGATGGTGCAGCGAGAGAAAGCGTCACCAAGTGCGAGGGGAATAGCGAAGAGTAGTATGCAATGCGTTAGAAAAATTATCCGATGGCAGCGTGAAATGAGATTGAATCATTCTGGCTCCTTTCAGCAAGTGATCAAATTGTTAACAGTCACAATTAGAATAATATTCCCAGAGGGAATTGGAAGAGGTATCCGGATTTATTGCTGAACAGCAGAGTTTATATGTGGGTGTTTTGGCAAATGATTACTGTTAATGTGATGGGCTTGTTGGCCGCAGTCAGGTCAAGTTGTGTAGTCAGGAAGATTTGCCTGCTCATGGGACGTTACCGTTGGAGATCACGTTACGCCGCCTCTAGCTCCAAGCGGACTTGTAATAGGGACCACAAGTTGTCGTTGGCGAATCATGCTGGTTAACGTCATCGTTCCGCTTCAGCGTGGCTTGTAAAGTAGATATTTTGATTGACATGGAGTGGCAATCTCGGTGCGTCTAGAAAGTCTAGAATAATGGAGGACACAGCAGTCTGGAAAGTGTTTTCGCTAAGGGGTTATGGTGAGTGACAAGGGAGATATAAATAGGTAGGTAAATGGGCCGAAACTTATGAGAGGGAGTGGGAAAATGGGGGAGACATTCATGGCATTGACACGCCTGTGGGTTGGACAGCACTAGGCATATTTGCGTGCCAAGGATAGATCCACACTCAAAATGGTTCAAGTTACTTTTTTTACACGGCAGTCAGAGAGGGTTAATCTTAGGTAGTCCATACAGCACTAGTATATTAGTTTCTTTTGCGTCCTCAGATAGAGTGCTACGGAAAGCACATGCTAAGTAGCAATAAGGGGCTATGGTTGGAGCTTGGGCCTTCGTTGACCTGATGAATGCGATCCGGTCAGGAGGTAAGATATCCACTTGTGCCCCGGAAAACGCGAAGGTTAATAGGGTGAGAGAAATCCGAAGGGTTAAGACGATGAGGGAAATTGAAAGAAAAAGTAAAAATAAGTTCGTCGGTTGGGGAGTATAAAGAGGGGGAATGTGGAGTGAGTGGTTCTTTGTCAGTGACTCACTTCCAAATGGGAGCTGACAGTGGAGGATGGTATTGCTGATAACCGGTGGTTTAGTGTTCTTTGCAGCTAACGAACAATGTAATTAATATTTTGCCTTCAAGTTTTTTT
The DNA here is from genome assembly GCA_008360955.1 of Fasciolopsis buskii. Taxonomy (NCBI): domain Eukaryota; kingdom Metazoa; phylum Platyhelminthes; class Trematoda; order Plagiorchiida; family Fasciolidae; genus Fasciolopsis; species Fasciolopsis buskii. The sequence continues at coordinate 43,040 of LUCM01009914.1, read as the reverse complement.
TCTTTATTCAATGAGACTATTTTTCTCCGAATGGATTTGTGTAAACGTCTCCTATCACAACTTGATGACTGGCATTCGTGGAGTTAAAATGCCACCGAAACCCTAGCGTGACGGTTTTATCCTTCACCTTGCTGGAAATCATGCCCCGATTTAAATTCAAATATTGTTTACTCACACCATAATCTTTGAACCGTTATCAGGGTACATGTTCGATGGCAAGCCTCACGTATTCATGATATTTCGCCGCGCCAGTAAGAAGGAATGCATGCAATTCGAGGCGTAAAGCTCGTAGTTTCATAAAGATTATTAATCATCGGTATCCTTTTTCTGCGCGTTTCCCTTATCTTAGCCATAGTGGGCCAAAACAGTCGGCTGTAATTTTGCCGAGCGGCAACCGGTCAGGCGAGACTCCGGATTTCGTAAGGGTAGCCATTGGCTGCCTCCCCATTGCTGGCATGCATCACCGACATATTATACACCCATTGGTCGCTTGTTCCATCATTGCCCTTCCGCCCAAGACCCAAAAGCGTTTTCGTATTATACTCAGTTCGTGGTTTCACACGCATGGCCATTGCCCCATAAGCATTTTTTGCGAGCAGAACAGAGACGTGATGCCGGGCTAGAAGGAAAATTGGATATTTCGTGGTAATGCATAGCAGTCAGTCAGTCTACCATATACTCACAACAAACCATTACCGAGTTTTTAGTTCAACCAATTGAGAGTTCTATCATCGGTACGGACCCCCCGTCATTGTACACCGAATCCCTCAGATTTCGGTATTCGGATATAGTCGCATTCTGAGGATCGCAGCTATTCTGGAACAACAACACCGATAGGCATGCTGCCAAATGGTCGGACATCCCTCGTTATAAGCAGCTGCCCTTTAACTGTGGCCGGCCGAAACAGCGCCCAAAGCATGTGTCAATGAAGAGCACTTTTTGAGTCTTGTTTGAAAGCACACAACCATGACCAAAACCGTTGTGATTACGCCATCCTTTACCGTCAGCGCCTGCTTGGACTGGCTGCTAGAATTTCTCACAGGCCGATGGTTCTCAGGTAGGCTGAGAAATTCTGGGCCGTTGGTCCACGTTTCCAATGGCCGTGAGGTCGTGACCCTGCAGGAGCAAAAATCAGGAGATCGTTGGCTGATTTTATATGCCTTCGCTCTTCAAAATTGGTGCATATAATTGTATATAATTTTAGGTGTGTTTGCGATAGAAGCATATAAATTGCCCTTAAAGTCACGGATTTCACGAGGCACCATCTATGATTCCGTTCAAAGCGCTAGGGTCAAGTTAATGAGCTGAAACTTCCTGCAGTCCGCATTACCTTCACTGCCAAATCTGCTACCTTTAACTCCAGGTATGGGATCGATGCCGACTTCAAAGCTGCGCCTCGAGCTCTGGCCAGCAATATTCTGTCGTCGCGATTGCCGTCTCCTCCACCCTACCGTCCATATATTATGGCATCGTAATCATCCTGCGATGCGTCGGAAAAAGTGCCCAACTCTCTTTCTGTTTTTCTTGCGTGGTTTGGAAGCAGGCCTCTCGGAAATTTTATGCTCCCCTGCTCCTAATGCTAGCCAGCAATTCTTCCCGCAATAAATTATTCCCATGATCAGTAGGTCATCCCAACTAGCTTCTCTTCCGGCACAGTGGATGTGGGGAATTCTTTCCCGGAAGCCACCAGGGAGAAACAAGCCCAAGAAGACCACAGGAGTTGAAGAAAGACTACGGGACCCCCTACTCCACCATTGCTGAAAGCCCCGATTCGGGCAGCGGTCAATGCGAGCAAAACTCATACATTCAGCAAAACTCAGTGAAACTCAGGCGTGTAACTTGCAAATACAGGAGTCTTTAGCTAAATCGCCGTTGACTGACCATCTAGCAGTTCATTCAAAGCACAGGCAGCCCAAGTCCAACTGTGGTTGAAGCTTGCAGCTGCATCTAAACCGATGGTTAAAGCTTTCGCCGCTAAATCTCTGAGATACGAAATATGGCAGCCCGATCCTGAGCGCACCCAGGCACCTCGTATTCATAGAGCTACATTCAGGGGATGTACATTGGGGCCAACCTGGGGGAGGGTATGGGTAGGTGTGCTCTGTATATCAGCAGCGAGTTGATGGTTGCTTGCCTCATTGACGTATTCCTGGACCAAGTTCCATGCGGCTGCGCAACGGAATTGCCTCGTTTGAGTAAGCTACAGGCCCCCAAGCTCTCCAAATGCAAGAAATGACGTAATACGAACAACAGTGAAACAGTGGCCCCGTTGAATCACCAGTTTGCACTCATTATGGTTGGCTCCAAGTTGCCTGGCTTATGCTTCTATCCTCTGTTATGCGCCGCAGGATCAAGATCTCCCTCTGGGGATTCTTTATTAAGGTGCTTAAGCTGAGTTGGCATGAGCATGAGGGGCTCCACTCAGACGGCACTGAGTTGCGTCTCCCCCAACGAGCCACAAGCCATTGACCAAATCGAATAACCAACCACTCTGTGGCTGAAAGATCAATTGTTCATGACACGTGGTTTATTGCACACAACACCGCTGTTTCAGACAGCTAAACCTACCAGCTAGAACTTCAATAATGCCAATTTTTCATGTATGAGATGTCTCCCAGATAACTTTTCATGGCCTGTCTCACCATGCGTAGCTCAGCGTTTGACGGGAATCAAATAAATTGTCACTAACACAACGTAAATGTCCGTGTATCGGTCACGTATGGGAACCTGAAAACCCGAGCCGAAACTGTGTAGCAGAACACTAAAAATCTTCAGGAAAACGAGGACCGCATGGGACACTTATCGATTATCACAAAATGTGCAGGACCATAATGATTACATTTTCCAGAGAAATCCGTGCAACACCCGGCGCAAGAAGGATATTGCAGGTTACCAGAGGTAATTCCTTAATCCCGCACGGTCATATCCAACGAAAATCTGCGGACAGCTCCCCAAGGTGTTTACTGCCACCTGGAGATCGCCGGTATGCGTAGGCCAGATGGTACAACAACGGGCAGCAACAGTGAAGCGGCCAACTTACTGACTGTATACCACTCTTCGATGTTAGCTCCGCCCATACCGAGATGTCAAGAGATGGAGACATGGAAGTTGAAAGGGCAGAAACTCGTCGCAAGACGAAGCCGAATTGATTGGCCTCTTGACCAGACGTGTAAGGTGAGAGCTAAGCAAACCAAAGAAAAGGAAATCATCGGGACTCAAAGAGATCTCGCCTATTATGTTGCAACAGTGCGCAGGCCACCTGGCTCATTTAGTACATGAGCCATTTAACCACCAAATGCGAACGGGCTATGTTCCAGTAGAATGGAAGGCCCGTTTGGCCCCTCCAGTCTTCAGCTCTGACAAAATAGGGGTCCAGTTACGCCACATTCAGTAGTATCTTTCACCACAGAAATCCTGATCGATGCAGTTTTGCGCAGCGACCTTTAGCTCGGCTACCCACAAGGTGCACGTCATGGGTTTAGAGATCACGGATCATGTTAAATAAACCGCACTGAGAGCATGGGCTGGTAGAGCGGGACAGTGGACAGAAGGGTTCAGCTGGATACAGTCTCATTGGATTTATCTAGAGCACTCAACCGGCTGAGCTATCTACGGAAGCTGGAACCGCTACGGGATATTAGGCTGTTTAAAACCCACATTACCCGGTGAGGCACTATCTGCGCACTCAAAAATTCCAAGTCCAAGTAAGCACGCCTGTTTCCAGTGTCTTTGATGACCCAAGCCGTGTATCTTACGGGGTGCGTATTAGAAACAATGTCGTTCAAGATTTTTGTGAATAGCCTTCCTCAACAGTTCGAAAAGTAGGAAATGCCTCGGACGGGCAGAGAATGAAATCAGAACTCGATCGAAGAAACCAGTGGTCTGGCGCCAAGGACTTCCCTTCCAATGCAGATAAGTGCGAGCTAACTCACGTTGGTGGACAGTGTCAATGGGAAAACACCCGGAAGAATGAAAGACAGAAGTGACTTAAAGCCGAATTTACGTGATGGAACCCGATGCCGCTTGATGCATGCTTATGTAAAAGGGCAACCGATTGGAACCGTAACGAAAGGGGGCCGTGAAAGCCAAACATTACGCAAACGAGATTGGATGGCACGTTCTGCGTCAATCGAAATATTTTTGAATTTTTATATAAATCCGTGAAATGCAAGTATTACTTGAACTTTTTACTGTTCATTTGCGTCTTCTTGCTTAATTCGGTCAAGTACATTCGGCCGTGAGTGACCGAATTGTCCACGGAAAGCAACACTAAAAAACAATCACCGTCATTTATCAAGGCTGCACTGTTTTCAGCGGCGGAGCCTGAACGCTGGTGCCACCGAGGAAAAAGATCAGGTGTAACGGTTCAAATCAAGCTGCAGATAAAGGCGGAACGTGAGGAAGGAGAGGGATACGAAGAATTTCTCACGGCCGGTGGCCGGTCTTTGTGTTCCCTCAAAAGAAATTCGGCGTCTGAAAGGTCGCCGCGATCGGTGCTGCTAAACTGCACTTCAGTGAAAATTCCTTAACTATGTTTTTACGTCCTTCTCGTAGACATCCGACGATTGATGCCGAAAGTCCGAGCAACGACACTGGTTTTGTCCGTCGCCTAATTTTTGCTCGACATATTTAACTTTTTTCGTTTTGTTTTCGCGATCTCTTGTCGAGATCGATTTTCGGACATTCGGCACAGTCGTGGGTAAACCCAACCGAAGGCAGTTTGTTTTGTCCCGATCCGCCTTCACTTTATCACACATTCGTTCACCGTAGACATTCATTTCACTTAAGTTGTTTTCGGTTGTCATGCTTAAGAACGTATTTACGGAGCCTGATCAAGCGTGTAGAAGTCATCGTGTTGGCTGAAACCTTAGAACAGATTCTTTCTATTTATTTCTTCTCAGATTTTTGTCCTAAATGTTGATTACTTTTAGTTTGATAGTGGTTGAGGACCACTGTCAAAGATAGAACCGCTGTGCAGATGATTTTTAAACCTAGAATACAGCTGTAGATTGTCCGAACCAATATCGTTTTTCCTTCGGTTTTGCAGCAGTTTGGACTGCGCGTTGCTATGAGGTTTAGAGACGCTATCCGAAATATGGGAAGCTTATCCTTGGAGGGAGAGGTAGTCTATATTTCTTGACTTCCGATAGGCATGCGCAAGGCAAGATCAAGTTTGTACATGGATGACAGTTGAGACACGGTAAACATAAACTACACACGAAGATCCAGTGTGCCTGTGCTCTCATTATTAGAGCCTGCAATGTGATAGGCTGGGCACGGACCTTTGAGTTTTCGACTCAAAGCTACATAATCCTTTGCCAAGAGTTTTTGGGGCTGATTTCAAATCGCGCGGAGCCAATCAATCCATGCTTAAAGGCACCAAAGATGTTTACAGCGGGCGCAAACTTCAGCTGGAGACCAACGGAGGATAATGTCATATGGCCGGGTTCCTCGAAAATCAAGAGGTTTATTTGTTGGATATGAAGATCAACATCGATGTCTTACCGGGATGGAGATGAGTCAAATCCACACTGGTTATCATAGGAGGTGAATGAAATGTGGTAACTTACAACATTTAATAGTTAATATAATGCCGACGATGAAACAGAGGGAAACCTTCAACGTAGCATCAAACTATTTAAGGGACAAAATTGCATGAAGAATTATGCATGGGGAGACAATGGAACTCACAAGGGTGGTTAATGGAATCATGCTGGTGGGAGAGAACTGTGGTCTGACGGGAAGAAAGCGAGTTCGTCTAGGAATTGGAATCGACCCCTAAATACACCTGCCGTGAATGACCTGTGTGATGTCCTTTTTTGATATCGTAGTTCTTGGTGTTCCCTGGCAGTAAGGGTCTGTAGTTTGTTAACCATGGGTTATCTAAGATAAGGCACCCGGAAAGGCCCTTGGCGTGGCTTAGTTTGTCTGAGGGTGAGGCGGGCCGGTACTGGAGGGTCAGATCCAGATGACAGCTTCCTAGCGGAGATAGGCAGCCGGCGCATAGGATTTTGTGGTGCTTTCGGCGGGAGTATGCGTTGCATCTGTAGTCGTTAGCGAGCCTGGAGAAAAGCCGAAGAGAGAGAAGGCAATCTGGAATTTGTTTCCTCTGATGTTCAGATGAGTAAACGAAAAATGGAAATGGCGGTAGCAGTCATTATCTTACAACGATTACGAAGTCCAGACGACTGTCTTGTATGCAACGAGGAATCAGTTGTACCTAATCCTATGTGATCTACCGCCGATCTTTACTACTTCGAATTTTCAAGAAAGGGCACCAGTGAAATATGTCGCGGACAGCAGCGTAGACCCGATGCTAGGACAGGAGATTCCACTTGAAGTTGTAAAGAGGAGGGAAAGGGAAGCATGAGAATGTTAGGATCAGTAATTTTTGTTTGAACAGGACGACAGCAACGTGTACCCACTGTAGTTTAGTAAGCTTCCATAAAAAATTAAGAAAGGTAAACGGCGGCAGTTGTTCTAGACGTCAGAATACGTACCAAGTGTGAGGTTGGGGTGACAGGGATATGTTGAAAACCAGAGGGGTGAATAGTGAGGCATAAATGGATAGTCCGATGCGCTACTGCCCCGGATCGTCCAAAAAAGCCAGATAGTTATCTACAGAACAACGGCTGTATGGGGTTTCCTTTTTCGCAGGGTCAGGTTTGGGCTGAGGGCACACATATCTACTTTAGAGGGTGGCCCATTCTTTCGTAACCCGAATATGCTTTTGTTGCTGGGTCAAACAGATCCCAGCAGAAAATGCGTTTTCGAACGGAGGAACGGTTGAGCCGATATAGATGCTTTCCATAGTTCCTCCGCCTGACCTTAATTTTCGGCGTCATATATATTTTTTCAATTGCCTGGTGGGGTTTGCTTTCACCACGCTCGGAGATGTGGAAGGAAACGTGCCGCTGCCGTTTGGGCTTTCGCATGTACGGACTAAAGAAGACCAGTGTGGGGATAAGTGAGCACACTGAAGATGGTGGCGAAACACAAACCTCTACGTATGGTCCCGTCATCGTCAACGTCTTATCTTGCTTCCAATATCGAGTGCTGCTTGAAATTTGCTGATGTGGACTGGTTTGTTGCGTACACAAAGCAGATCGTCTGTGTGACGTTAGGCTGCACAGTTAAGACAGAAGAGTCTACCAGGTTCGAGTAAGCAGGTGACTGGGGGGTCAAGATGGGTAGATACGGAAGGTAAAGAGAGCCTCTAAAGTGTCCTTTGATGAAACTTCTGCAACGAGAAAAACTAGTTTCGGTAATACCCGGCACATAGGCAGGATCCTTTATGTTTTCAGAGTACGTAAATGATAGAGAAACCTACTAGAAGACCGATATATGGTGGGTTCATCGCGTTTAACTAATCCGCATTCTTCTGCTATCACAGATCTTGGTGCAACTTGGTGTTGTTGACTGAGATTTTAATTTTCGAGACTTTACCGTAGTAACTGCTAAAATCCTGAACCAACTTCGCACGCCCAAGTCTCTGAGGGATAAGTGTCGTATATAAGCATAAGTGTTTGAACAGTCGGTAATTTGCGGACTTCGGTTTTGAATTCGATATTAGACGACGATAGGGGACGCAGCTGTTGGGGCAATAAATTCTACAAGGAATAATATTTCACAGTGAAAAGTTTTGCTGTAATGCTGATTCTTGCTACGATAGTTGCGACGATGAGCTTCGTATTTCGAAGGGAGTATGGAGTTTGATTTTTGAACTGAAGTTCTGAAATATGACCGTTACCATTAAAGGATATTAAGTTTGCTTTCACACGGTGAAGCCACAGAGGTTCCAGATCCACCAGTGGACATAGTTCCTTGTAAATTACACTTGACGAAATGCCTACTATCCGCTTCGTAATTTCACGCTGAAAATTTACGATTGCGAGTCTGTCGCACTGCCGCCTGCTGGAGCAGATCTCAGAAAAACACTAGAGAATGGGTCTGACGTGTGTTTTGAAGAGGGTTAACTTACTCGCATTCAGCTTAAAAGTCCTATGTAGCGACCCAACGATTTTACTTGCTTTTGCAACTTCAGTAAGTGCTTGCTCCGAAAGTATGAAGCTACAGGATTAAGAAAACACAATTCAGTGAACAAGCTCGTTTTAAGCGATTCGTACTCATGCCATTGTATCACTATATATCTTGACACAAATTTCACTATAGGTAGGATTGGGTTGGTCAGATACAAATGTAGGTGGGGGAGGGATTTGTGGTGTTACATGCATAACCTGAATACACAATAATGTGTTCCGTTAATTGTTTTGTTGTCTATGGTTTGCACTGGGACGGAAGGTGGGTCAAGGGAGTTGAAGCGCAACCACAAATTGTTTTTGAGAACACAATGGAGGATTGCGACGACGGACTGCGGCAGCAGGATTGGTTTAAACCCAAGTCACGAATTTTGACGCCAATGAGGATGATTTGACAAGCAATTTTAAGGCTCCCTCTGGATGAAGTGCACTTGTAGCACAAGACGCAGCCTTTTCGGCTGAGAAATTCATCGTCCATTTGTCTGCCCAAGTGTAGGGGGATAATAGGTCTTGGGTTGTTTCGGCGACAACAGAGCCTAGAGCCTCAGGCTCAAAGGTGCAAACGATTTTGATGTCACTGGCGAATAAGAAGGGGATACCGGTTCGGACAACGTTGATGACATTATTCACGTACTAAAGAAGCAGCAGGGGGTCTAGTAAACTGCCTTAAATTACACCACTAATCACTGGTCCGGGGAGAGATCTGAAACCATTTAATTTGCCATATGATTTCTGGATGAAAGTTATGACGTAAACCATGACAGTATGGGGCCGCTGATCCCATAGAATTTGATCTTGTCTGTTAGCCTACAGTGAGATACTCTATCGAAAGCTTTTGTCATGACCAAACAGACTACTATCACCAACTTTCCGGGGTTAGCAGCCGTAGCGATTATTTCTGGGAAATCAATCATACACCTAACACGAGAGTTTTATTGGAGGAAACCATGCTAACTAATGTTCACACGTTTGCAGTTTATAAGTTATGAGGTGAGCTGCTTTCAAATCAAGCGCTCCAAGACTCCAGAGGAAATCGGGGTATGACTGATCGATCTATAATTGGCTGAGTCAAATCGTGTGCCTTTTTATGCATGGGAATTATGGCAGAAGTTTTCATCGAGAGTTTTTCAGTGGTCGGCAGTTATTAGGGATAAGAAGACTTGTAACGGGACATGAATTTGTTCCTCCGGATGGCTTGTTCAACCGCAAGTTGATCACCCAGCGCGGTTGCTATTTGCGCTTTGCTTAAGCATGCTTCGCTCGCTCGCTTCTATTAAAATATACTGAACCTTCTACCAGTTCCGATTGTCATCTCGTTGTACCGATCGGGTTTAACGTTTGGGAGTAAAACTGACGCACACGTGTTCACAAAGTTTAAAGGCAAACAAATGTAATACGACATCAGCTTTAGTACAATCGGTTCTACAAATTGGCGTGCCCAACATGACTGATCAGCCACGTGTATCTATTCATTTTTGCTGATGCGTCGTTTGCTCTTTTCAATGGTGAATATTACCGCTGTTTTTTATCAGCTTTGCGAAATGCCTTTACGGTTTGCTTCTCATTGGCTGCGTTTTTCCATCGGCAGTGTTCCGCACAATTTGTTTGCGTTACTTCTTTCGTTTTTGAAAACGATGTCATGCCCAGGGAACGAAAACTGTCGCCAGACTTAACAGTAGGGGCGCTAACTCTCCAGTTATCCTTGTTCATGCCATCTGATCCTCAACTCCGGCTTACTCCAGTTGAATTGGAGCTGAAGATTTGTAGGATAACTAGCAATGTCAGCCAATTAAGATGGGTACTGGCCGTCTTCCTCCAGATATGACCCTTTGTGTTAGGGACGTCATTGTATCATTATGTGGTTACGCTGCGTTGAAAGAAAAGATAATAAGGCGGACTACCCCCACTGAAGAACAGCGCATCTGACAGTCGCCTTAGGGGTCGAGCCCAGTAACACGAAAGCCTCAAAACTACTGCAAGAAATGCGGCATCTCAAGAGTCCACCGTTCGACGACGACCCAGCGTTAAGAGAACTGTGGCTTCATCGGCTCCTATCGCATCAGCCTCCTGTGCTTGGTGCTGCCCATAAGTATTCACTAGAGGAGACCGCCAAAGTCGCGGATGACATCGTGTCGCGCTATAGCCCAAGTGTCTCAGCAGTGAATAATTTTTCACCCCCCATAACTGCCTCCTTATCTTCGCAGGATGGATTAACAAATATTCTGACGAGGATCGACGCAACGTTACAGCGGCTAACAGTCTATAGAGATGGGCGACTGTATAAGTTCAACCCGCGTCGCAGCAAAGGCAGTAGCCTCCCTCCCAAGCAACCCTTCCTGTTATCCGAGGAAGGTTATTGTAAGCACCATTACCGCTTTGGAGGCTAACCAAAAGGGTGTGACCGCGGTTGCACATTTCCAGGCAGGAAACAGAGAAACTAGATTCCCGGTTCGTGGTTGTAGCACACGACAACAGACTACCCACTAATTTTCGCCTCCTTAACGCCGAAGAATTGCCGACTAACAGGCTATTTTTTGGGGACACAAGTGCCGAGGTTAGCGTAATCACCGTGAACGGAGTAATTTGATCGCTGCATCGGTAGAGATGCTACGGGCTGCGAACGGCACTGACATCCACACGTACGAACATCGTTCCCTCAATCTCGACTTAGGCGTGAATCGTAAATATCGTCAGGTGTTCATTATCGCCGACTTTCCATATCCTGTTATTGGCCTAGTGTTCCTCCAGCATTCGGTCCTAGTAGTCAACGCTTGGCACAGAAAAATCATAGGTCGTCAAAAGTCGCTGACCCTGACCGGCTTGTACGCCGTCGTCGACCAAATTACGTCCCAGTACACTGAACCGCCAGTCCCAGCAGCCACGCAACGAGCTAGTTTGTGACTATCCGTGCATACTGCGACACGCTGGCTCACCTACCGCCGTCAGTACTAAGGTGGCCGGCCACATACAGACCACAAGACCCTCAAATTTTAGTCGGCCCAGCCGCAGACAAGTTCCACCTGACTAAGACCGATTTCGACCACATACTGGAACTGGGCATTATTCAGCCTTCCAGTAGTCCCTGTGCCTCTACGCTCTACATGGCTCCCGAGCACAACGGCGACTGGCGAACTTGTGGGCACTACAGGGCACTCAACAGGGCTCGTCCCCTATAGGTACCCGACTCCCCACATACAGGACAACACTTCAGCGCTGTCCGGTTGCAAGATCTTCAGCAGCAAAAATTTAGTTCGGGCGTACAATCAATTCCCCTTAGAGGATAAAGACATACCAAAAGCGGCGGTGACCACATCTTTTGGGCTGTTGGAGTTCGTGAGGTTACCCTTCTGGCTCAGCAATGAGACTCAAATCGTTCAAAGGTTTATGCACGAAGTCACACGCGGGTTAGAGAATATATATGTGTACCTAGAGGATATCCTAGTAGCTCGCCCCTTGGAGCAGCAACATTCCGCTCACCTACCGGCTCTTTTCGGCCGCCTCAACAAGCAAAGCGTAACAATTAGCGCTTCTAATTTTGAGCTTGGAAAATCCAGCGTCACATTCCTAGGGCATATTTTCTCGTCCTCGGGTATAGCTCCCTTGCCAGATTGGGTCACCGCTAAGCAGGACTACCCAGAGCCTCATTCGTATCGGCAGTTACGGCAATTTGTCGGCCTAGTTAACTTCTACTGACGTTTCATTCCTAATTGAGCAGAAGCTGTTACCCCCCTTACAGATCTGTCACTAGGAGCTAAGCGCAAGTTCGCATTCCCCAAGGCTGCGAAACAGGCTTTCATTTCCGTTAAGGTTGCTATCACCAAAACAGCGCCACTGGCAAATCCTGATCCGAGCACCCATATCCCTGATAACCGACGCCTCAAACATTGCAGTCGGAGCTGTACTTCAGCGGTACACCGGAGGTTCTTGGAAGCCTTTAGCATTCTTTTCCAGGAGGCTGCAGCAGGAAGAGAGTAGCCACAGCACGTATGGCAGGGAGTTTCTCGCCGCCTACTTAGCTGTAGGACACCTCAGGCATGCATTCTAAGGTCTCAAATACGAGGTGTTTACAGATCATGAACCGCTGGTATACATGTTGCATTCAGGCTCTGACCGGTACTGGCCAGGCGAGATCAGTCGCTTAGACTTTGTTTCACAGTTCACTGTAGACGTACGACATGACTTTGGGGTGGAATGTTCCGCCGCCGATGCACTTTCTCGCAAACACCACCTCCGTCTGTCTCCAACACTGAGACTCGAACTCAATGCGATGTCACAGGCCCAAGTGATGGGTCCTCATATTGACAAATTTCGATGGTACAGCTCCTTAAACTTAGCAGTTAAGCCTATCACAGCGCTGCAGAATACAACTCCTTGTGACTTCTTTCAAGGTCGTCCACAGCCGGTGTTTCCAGCGGCTCACCGTTATACCACATTTCTGGTGATACACAACCTCGCCTACCCGGGTGTGGCTGCGGTGAGGTCAGTGACCGAAAATTTTGTGTGGTTCGACGTTAAATGTGACGTGCGCCAGGGGCCTTGCGCCTGCCTCCAATGCCACAGATAGAAAGCTCATCGACATACCAAAGCTACGTTGGCTAGTCTCTCTGAACCCTAGACACTATACACCACGCACACGTCCATCTCGAAGGCCCTCCCCCGCCGTTTCACAGCCATTTCTTCACACTCACCTGTGTAGACCGCTTTACTCGCCGGCAACAGGCCATACCAATTTCCGGCCCTATGTCAGAAGAGGCCACCAAAGCCTTCTTGTCTGGTTGGGTAAGTATATTTGGTTGCCCCGCTGTATTGACCACCGACCGTGGCTCGCATTTCGACGAAGAATTTTCAAATATGACTGAAACACTTGGGTATAAGCATAATAAAACAACCGCCTACCACCCACAAGCTAACGATCTGGTGGAAAGATTACACCGGCAGCTAAAAGCTGCTCTGCGAGCCCGGGCCAACACGCATAGAGCAAAGTACTACCATTAGCTCTATTAAGCCTTCGTAGTTCTGTTAAAGAATAAATGCGCACCACACCGAACGAGCTTGTGTTTGGTTGCACACTCCGTTTCCCCGGGGAGCTGGTGTCCCCATCGAGACCCACGCACTTTAGCTATGATGACTATACAAGCCGTCTTGCAGAACACATGCGAACGCTTCATGCTAATCCACCGCGGGACCAACGACCTTCGGGCTATATTCCAACCGCATTGAGTAATTCAACTCACGTTTCCGTGCATGTTGACGGTGTCCGACCACCACTGCAACCACCGTATGCCGGTCCGTTTGGCCTGGCAGGACGCGGTCCTAAAACGTTCATTTTGGACTTTGCCGGCCGACACGACACGGTGTCTATCAATCGTATCAAACATGCCGCTTTGGTTTGCAGGTCGAACGACGGACTCCTTTCATCTAATGAGTCTCACCATCCTGGTCGAGTCCAGCCATTACCAGCACCGCCCGTGGAGACTGACGGTGGAGCTAAAGCCACAGTACCACGAATTACACCATGAGCACCGAACATGCGAAGCAGCCTTAGCGGCCGCAAGGTAAACCAACCCGTTTGCTTTTCTGAATTTGTTATTATTTTTACCTCAGATGGTTAAATACTCTCCCGTCATAATTGCATGGTTGTAATCAACAGGATGCCATGTTTGTCGCGATAATTTACGCGCCTATAGACATGTCGACCCCACATTACACTGACAACTGCAGCATCGACCACTGTTAGATGCTCACGAGCACCGTTTCCACCAGTTTATCTGTCTTGCCCTCCCCCAGAAGAAGCACAGGGCCGAGGCGATTCCACGGACTCCGGCACGACAGTCATCGGTTCCATGGTCGATATCATGCACGTAGCAGAGAACGAAGAGAACCCGAGGTCAGACATTCATATTCAAACCTGCCTGGTGAAGTTTCTGGTCGGGAGTGAGACCCGCTGGTGTGGGACGCCGTTTAGTCCAGCGTTTTGACCGGCGCACATCAGGCGGGCAGCTCGGCTGCAGCGGTGCGCGGGTGAAGCTGGACCAGGGGATTACACCTGCCTCCACCTCCTAACGATGTTTTTCAGGTTGGGTGTCCGTCGCATGGTCATCTCCCAACAACTAACACCAACGGGATCAATAAAGGAGCGATCCAGTTATGTTTTCAACAGTGAGAGGCATAAAGTCATCCGCCAGTTTCCGGCTTGTTCTGTATAGTCCGAATCGAAGCTCTTTTCCGATGGTCTTCCAGGAGGCGGTTCCTTCAGCGGAACATGAATTTGTTCCTCCGGATAGTTTGTTTAACCGCACGTTGATCACCCAGCGGGGCTGCTGTTTGTGCTTTGCCCACGGGCGCTTCGCTTGCTCACTTCTATTGAAAATATATTCAACCTTTTACCAGTTCCGACTACCATCTCGGTGTGCTGGTCAAGTGGCAGGGTTGCAAGTGTTGCAATCGTACCGAGCCGAGTAAGGGTCGTCACAAAGGTTAAGGGAAAGCAAATCCAATACGGGATCCGCGCTTGGAGGATCGGTTTTACAGAGTCGGAGTGGATGGCAGGAGGCCGGTGGCTGAAGGGTTAATAAAATATCCTAACGGAGGTATGCAGGCTTCTGAATATGGAGCTTCAGGTCTGTGGGTTTTGACAAGTGGTTGGTATTTATTTTAACAGTGACCCAGGAACCTTTTGGGGATGATGGTCTCGAAGGTGATGCTTAATGCGACATTTGGCTGATGGGTTCTAGACTTCCTCGGAGTGGGATTGAGTTCACGAGGGTGGGCAGGGTTCTTACTTCCGAAAGGTGGGCCTAAAGTTGATGATAGAGTCATGAAGGACCCACGAGGTTCCTTATATGAGTGTTCCGGCAGTGGCTTGGGGTATGCCTTAATGAGAGAAATGATAAGGTGGTGTGTGTAATGGGGCAGATTCTCGGGGTGGTACAGAGGTAAGTCGGGTTTGGGCAGGCATGGTGGGCTTGGGGTCTAGGATATGTGCACAGGTGAAAATGTTCGACCTTGAGATAACGGCATTTCGCCTCTGGTTTTTGAGACTATAGGGAGTGACAGTGCAAGAGGCTGCCGGAATGGCCTTTTCGAAGAGTCGGCTGGTATACTGAGGCTAATAGTGTGGGGATGAATTAAGTTGCCAGATCCCTATTCTCAGGTATCTTGAGAAAACACCGGGTGGGGTACTTCACTCGGGTTTGTTTGGAAGAGGGTCAAATGGTCAGATTCAGATCTCCCGCAATCGACTGTGCTGCGGAGGCCACAGGCAGAGGTACTTTACAGCCCCTCATGGGACTCAATACTGGGGCAGTGGAGGGGTTTGATGGCTGTCAAAATAAAGGTGCTACAGCATATATTTCCGATCCAAAAGAAACCTCTTTTTGCGGGTAAGTTCTATCAGTAAACATTTATTTTTGTTAATAGGATTTTTGTCAGCAAATTGACAATTGTTGATAAATTATTTAGCCGTAGTCTCAGGTGAAAATTGAAAAATTATGAGACAATCGCACCGTTGCGGCTATTTCCTTAATCTAATGCGGCTGCACCTGTCATGAGGCATACCACAGGAGTTAAGTATGCGTGACCACCATTTCTAGGGACAGGCGATCGGGAACTTTGAATACAATGGCGGTTTTACCAGCTGCTGTTTGTTTTTGAATTTTTTTGGTGATTGAGTCTAAAAAGCTACATGGGAATATTAAGCTCTGGGGTTTACATTACATTTATCACCGGGGCTAGTTGCAAAAGTGCATCTTCCACTGACTGAACACTCTTCTGAAGCGTAGTTCTGATCTGTTCAAAGCTCGCAATTGTTTTGTGCGCCTTGTGGTATAGATTTACGAGGAAAACAGAACCTGAGGCCTGGCATATTATTACTGTTCGTTTCAAGCGCAGGTTGGCCCGTTTCCCTGCATGAACCACAAGATGATTGGCAACAGAACTAAGGGAAGCTTTATCTGAGGACATATGCTTTTTGTATTGTTACAGTGTTTACATTTATTTTGGCTCAGAGCTGAAAATCTGACAGCTTAATCTTAGACAAAATACAGGCGTTATGGTTTGGCACACAGTAAGTCAAAAATTGCTATTCAGAAAAATTGAGCGAACTATCCTTACTCAGGATAAAAAGTTCTAATTTTTCTGAAAATGCAACAATGACAACCTAGTAGAATGAGAAAATCAAGATGTCAACTCACACGAGGTACGGTTTGCCGCAGTCTATATAGTGTTTTGAATTGATTGCCCACTTCATCCGGACCTAGACTCGTGTGGCTCGTCAGTTCCGCACTTTGATGTGCCAATTTCTCGAAGTATGAAATCATCAAGTGGTGGCAGGTGAGGGAATGAACGTAGGTTGTAACTGAAAGTTCTCGACAATTTGCCTGTCCCTAAGAATAGTATTTCTTGTCAAGGTTCCAGGGTTTATGTTTCTCATCGACAAGCACCATGTCCAAAGCCAGCATTTCAATGGTCCAACTACAGTGGAGTCAACTTAAAGAAACTTTAGCTTCAGAGTTGAAGGAGCCCCGGGGAAATAACTGAGTGAGTTGTTAGTTGTTCGTCGAGTTCATGAGACAGTCAATTTGGCGGAGGGATTAAGGCGCATACTGTCCGTTAGCTCAGTCAAGGCCTACGAAGGTAATAGCGGAGTTTACAATTTACCAATGAGCAATCTGAGCATAAAGCTGGGTAAACGAAGTGCACCAACCTACTCGTGAAGTAGGGAGAGGACTGTACTGAGGGTAACAACGCATTGACAATGCCTAATACACCCGAGCTCTCCCTAGGTGTGGACTTGTCCAGAGTTTAGCTACTGTCACTCGCCAAGCGTCCAACCCTGACAAATCATGCAATGGTTGTCAACTACTACGGCACCCGCTAATTTATTGTGAGGGAAAGTAATGTGAGGAGATATGAGTACGTTATGCTCCCACCTGAGTATGGGTATGAAAAAGTTTGTACCATTTTCAAGGATCTTTTCGTCTGCCCCGTTGACATTCCCCATTGCCGCCATACGGGTCGTTTTAGAGCAACAAAGCAAGTCGGTTAGATGCCAACAAACTCTGCGGTTTAGCAGTGCACGTGGAGAGCTGCAAGTCTGCTTTTCAGCAGATGGAGTACACCGCCGATCTTAATTGGCTTGCCAACCCTAAGCAGGCATCGAAGCAAATACCATACCCCTTGCCAAAAAAGTGAAACGATAACGTAGATAGTCTAATCCAGAACGGGAGAGGACCGTAATTTTGAAAACTGGCTGACTTCGAGTCAATAAGAGCTACAATATCGTGAAATCGTTCAGCAGTTGGTGGAAACAAACAAGAGGAACTTCGAGCCTTGTGGGTCCTGGCACAAAGAAGCGTCCGTTAACCTGGTCCGAGCCACATTGTGCATCTCATGACGTAAGTCGCCAAGAGACTAGCACCGCAGAGAGCAGGGTGTGCGTAAAAAATATAATTCTTGGGCTGAAAACACCAGCTAGGTGGAAACTTACCAGAAGACTCGGTTGAAGTCTCGCAAACCGAAGCAGTAATTGCCCGGCAGAAGGACGCACTAACAGAACTAGGTATAACAGTGGGCTGTGGTGGCCGATATTCGCGACTACTTTAAGCGCCCGGCCCGAGACCTCACCAGCGAAATGGGCGATCAGCAATGGGCTTTGCAAGGCTATTATGTGGCATAGTGGTTACGCCTTAATGGGTATACTGCCCGTCAAGTTGAGATCCTCGCATGAAGAGGTAATATGCTATTCACTGTTAGATAACTGGTCTGGCACCACCCTCTCCAGGTCAGATGAGCTAGCCCTGTTGAATCTCAAGGAGCCAGGCGAGCCTTTGACGATAAAAGCGGTCAGTGAGACTGCAAAGGTAAACGCGGTCAGCAGGGCATTTCAGGAAAAGCCAGTGGATGAGACGGAGTCCAAGAACATCGAAACTGCCGTTGTTGTCGGTGAGCTGCCGATATTGCTGCGAGCGACAACGGTTTCCTAAACAGTTGAACACTGGCCGGATCCAGCTGACAATCCAACTGAAGAAATAGAATGGAGATTTTTGGTTCTAATGGTGTGTGACGTCCTGGATACCCGCTGGGTTCTTTAATGGGGGCTGCGCGTTATAACTAAAACCTGTGCCCTGATCATCTAGCTTGGTTTGTCCGGTTAAACGGCATGTCGGAAAAGCACGGCTAATTGCGTGTCCGCCGGGGATTTTGGCGTAAAAAGCCATTAACGAGAATGGGCCAAATAGATTTTACAGGCTTCTGGTCAGCAAGGAAGAAGTGCTCAGTAGATGACAAATAAGCTTTCACTATGGGTGAGTCATTTTCTCACTCTGTGGATGATCATTTGGTAGCTCTCTTACCACGGAGAGACGGGGATATAACGGCCCATAACCTGCTCGTGTGCACTTGGGAGGCCACAACATTCGAACCATAAGTTAGCGTGGGGTCAGAGCCTGCGTGCAAGGTGCACAGAATCCACGGAAATGACCATCAAAAAGCAATATGTCACACCAACAACACTGTATTAGCTAAGGCACGACCATTTGCTTTCATGGCGTCTGCAACAACGTGCATTTCTTAACCCCAGAATGCCACAGCATCTCTGTATAGTCGTGGGCTTTGTTGCCAATCACGATGGACGGTCGCCAAACGACCGGAGTTCAAACACAACGGCATCTGTTCGAGAGGGTATAATTGCGGTTTTGAAAGGGACGAATGGCCATTTCAGCTGAGGTGGAAGGAATTTTCCTGCAGGTTGGAGCGCCTGAGAGCAACAGGAGAGCTCTGTGCTGCCCACAAAGGGACTTATCAAGGGAATCTCATGAGCACCAAGTAACCGCAAATCCGCCTAGAGCAAGGCCTTCTCTTTTCTGCACCAACTGCGCCTTGAACGAAACCGGTGAACTGTTCGGCACTGGCTTGGATGAATCAGTGCCAGAGTCTATAAGGGCCAATTTCTACGTCGGCCACCTTTTAACGTCCTCCGCCAACGATGTCGAGACGGTCAAGTTTGCGAAGGATATCAGCGCATCCATGGCCCATGGAGCATTCCGACTTCTGAAATGGACCCTAAATTCGCCAAATGAATCAGCGACAGTTGTATGCCTGGATGTTGCTGCTACCGTAATGCCACTTCAGTCAGATGGAGCGACACGACACAGAGCACTACGGGTATCATGGGACACACGAATGCGCTGCCGTGGCATACGCGTGGTGCAGACCCGTAACCGAGTCGGCACACGATGTTCTGACACAGTATTTGTACGGTGTCATCTACAGAAGGTGTAACCACAGCTCATCTCCAACTTTCGGCGGCAATCCTGGTGGTCAAGTTTGGGGGGATAGCAACCAGAACATTGCTCAGCACCTTCCGAATGGTGTGGTGCTGGACAGACAGTCATTGTTTTACTGCATAGTTACAACTTTTTGATCAACCAACTGGAAGTTATCGACCAATATATCACAGTGCCACAGGGCAGGATAAGAATAAATGCTTTCAAGGATTCCCCGAAGGAGATAAAAACGAGAGCCAGACATGAAATCAAAATGTATGCCCCTACAAATAACTCAATCATGATCGCAACTTGCAGCCCCTTAAGTGAGGTACGAATTTTTCCGTGTAAAATTAAAGATAGTCAGGTCGCTTGACAAGATTATGCAAGAATTTCCCTCACCATTTTTTAGTCGTGGACTGCTAGTCATTTCACGTTTGAATGCGTAAAGATGCGTTTCGAAAGAACAAGATTTATCTGAATAGTGATGGTGGGTAATGGCTGGAATTCTCAAAAATAAAGAAGGTTGTGATGGATAGAAACGTTGAACGGAGAGAAAAAAACCAATAGCAAGCAAATTGAATAAAATGTGTCCAGGAGTATAAAGATACTGAAACAGTTAAGCGAATTGCGAAAGCGGTAATGGTCAGTTTCTTACGGGCTTTCCAGAGTCCAAACAACTGTCCTAAATTGGGCAGGGGGACGGATTCTTTTGATGACGCGGAACTTCCATCATCTTACAGCCTATAGGATATATGGCTCAGTCAGTCCTAGACTACATATTCCTTAGTTGTAACGCACCTCTCAGCCAGTTGGTGACGTCTCCGTGGACGCCGACGGCAACAGTCTGATAAGATGGCTAGCACAAGGGTAAAGGAATAAGCGTCATTCTTCACCTTGCTTTTGGCGTTTGTTTGGTTCATGGGCCCGCCGTAAATGCGACGGGGTGAGCCATTATTGATCATGTCTGAGCTACCACCGATGTTGCAGCTTTGGGTTACCAAGACAAGGGACCACTGGGTTGGGTAGTCAACGGTGGAGTGGACCGGATCCTACAAAAGGGTGTCCCAGGGAAGTCACGAAAATGTCCAAAGGGCAAAGCACGAGAATATTGGGATCAGTAATTTATGTTCGAGTGGAAGTTTAACTCCTGGTGACACCCTGTAGCTTTTAATTAGGAAAGGAAGAAGCGGCACCCGTTGTTCCAAACGTCAGCTTAGATGCCAGGTGTGCGTCGGAAGGGCAGGGGTCCGTTGAAAACTAGAGGGATAGGTGGTGAAGGACAGGTAGACATCCCGATGCACCAATTCCCCGGATCATCCCACAATTCAGCCATATGCATATCTAGCAAACAAAGCCCGTGTGGGGTTTCTCCATTCGCACGTCCAGTCCGAAGACTATATCGCCCACTAGCATTCAGGGGGGTGTTGATTGAGAGTCAATTACAAACTTCGTTAGCTGGCCAGAAACTCCTGTTTGACAAATTACCTCCATTCCACTCGTCTTCCTCTACGGCACCTACCGAAGGAATAGGAATTAAAAAGGGATGATCCACAATCCGCTTTCTAATATTGTCCCAAGTCTGTGGTAACTTGGGCGGCGATACTCAGAACGAAAATGCTTGCAGAAAGTTGTAGCGTGGTTGATTAGATTTTTGTCCCGTATCCGTACTGCTCATTTCTACTGGAACGATGTAGTAGTTCATGAACAAATCTGCAATGAGATCATCATATGGGATTCGGCTTCACCTCTTACTTCCTCAGTTTATCGTACGTCCGCGCTAATGCACTTTTTGACCTCACTTTTAGGGATGTACTCTCTTCACCAGTGACTTAATCAACTTACTCTTGAGCTTCTCCCAATGTGGGCTGTCGAAAGTATCAACGAACGTCTTGAGTGATTTATGGTCTCATCACATTCCGTGATTTTAAACACCTTCAGCTTGTGTAATCCTTAATCTTCATGTCATCCTATCCTCTTTACTGGTTTCGCAGGGCTGAACAGGTCGTTCTCGGTAGCCCCAAACATTCAACTACCCAAAAAACTGTTACCATGGCTCAATCCTAGTTTTCACATTTTTAGGAATAGATGCACTATTTTGCAGGTACGTTGTCGCGATCCAATAATCCCCATAACCCCAAGCTGGCAACCTAGCTAGAATAAATCGCTCTTACGTTTCAGATCTTGCATCCGGAGCAGACGCGCTTCCAACGCGTCCGTCCTCGTAATGGCGAGTCCAAATCTGCCATCCTATCGCTTCTGCTAGGAACCTGTATGCCAGAGCTGGCTCTCGAGTTCTGACCCGGTCAACGGAAACTACGCGGACTATCGCATTGGATATCTCAACTCGCATCTTTGCAATCGGATAAAACTGCGATCACTACTGTTTCCGGAACGGCTTACGCCCCTCATATTCCCCAACCGTACTGATGACTAAGATCAAATGCTGCGACAACAAAAATGATAGCATAAGGGGACATTCTTGATTAGTGAATTTATGGAGTTTCCTAAACAAAATTTCTCTTATCTATCGCACCTCGCAGTACAGCTTACCGCGGTCCGCATGCAAACAAAATCACTATCCTTAGGAGCTCCATATCCGAAGCTTCGCAAATTTCCTCCAGATTGTTCCAGACAATCTTGACAGCCTACCTCCGCCGTCAGCATCTTTTGGGTCATTTGTCGTCAAAAACGTGCCTTATCCAATTTGCCTGACGCTCCGCTTGGTTTTCACTACTTCCATCCAATTTCCACGTTACCACTGTTCGTCATCTCTTCAGTTCAACAATTCCGCCCATTACGTAACGCTCCTGACGTTTGGAGATTCCGGCCATATCTCAACATCTGCCATTGAGCTCCGTCCATGTTATGCGCCTGCAGTGAGCTCATTTAGTGCACTTAAACATGAAATTACTCGTAGTCCGCTGCTTGCAAACAATCCCAGAAAACTCCTTTTGGTCTTGAAAATTAGTTTTCTGTTTTTTGCTTTCAATGGCATACTTGTGCTTTCCCCATTGCTTTGCAGCATCTCATTTCACTTTCCAGTGGGCCTCTGCAATAACTCAAGGTTGCTCCCACCCCTTATCTTATTCGATTTCTATTATTTGCATTCCCTGTGCATCATCCATGCAAAAATTTGATTTTATCTTGCGCATGCTACTCGCAAATCAAGAAATATACATTATTATTATTAATATTATTATTATTATTATTGAAAGATAATCCATCAGTGGAAGGAACGAACCGAGTGAAAGTTAGGGTGATGGTACAGAAGCTGTTTGACGACATAAGGCAAGCAAGAAGTTGCAGTGACAAACACCCGTTGTGGAAGTCATGTCCAAAGTTTATCGGTGACTTGCTAGGCGTCGGGGGTCGATGGGCGCACATGAGTTATCCCGCGAATTTCGAGCATCAAGTATTCGTCTCCAATTGTCAGCCGACAGCTGAAATGATAATTACCCCCTGCCAAAGCAAGGAAGGTCAAATGGGCAATTCAGAGTTCTTAACCATCACCAGGGAGCGGTAATAGATTTTGGCGGGGAAAATTTCCATGAAGAGATTGGTAGGAAGATATGCGACATACTGGAAAAAACCACCTTTGTTGATCGGCAACTATTGGCCCAACTGTCCGTGTGTCGGAAGGTGGAAGAATGGTGGAGCCTCTCTAAATGGGTAAAATGCTTGGGACTATTTTAATTCAATACGAGTGTAAGTAAGAAATAAGTTATGGCCGTTCGTTCTCCTGCTTGCAAACCCGCTCGTGTTGCTTGAAGGTCATGCATAATCTGGATATCGACGCCTTTATCATGAACTTGGTTAGGCTTGGTGGTAGACGAGGGGCACAGAGAGAGGTAAGGCGACAACAGCAATATTTTCTTCTGGTGTGTCTCACATCTGAAGGACTGTTTACTCTGCCTCTAACAGCATAAAATTGCTGGTTACTTGTTGACAACGGAAGTCCTTTGGCACTTCAGTCCTCCATCTGTAGTCAATGAGGTATGGTCAAATAGCGCATGATCCGATCAGCTCGGAAGCTGCCGGTCGTGCTGACAAGAGGTCAAGTGGTAACTGATGAAGTCTCAGGCTCGTGTCTTCCAGAAGTCGAACGTCCTGTCAACAACCGGACGCTAGTAAGTGTCCTCCGACCAGCCGGTACGAAGGCCAAACAGCTCGTTTTGGCTAGGAGGCAACAATGACCCACTGGAAGGTGGTGGTACATATGGTAATTACTCGCGTCGATGTAAGCAGGCAAATCATCTGGCAAAATTCTTATGGCGACGGTGGTTGAAAGTATATCTGCCGACTCTTCAATTTAGGCAAACGCGGCTGCCTTAAAAACGTAATTTAAAAAGGAGTTGCTTGGTCTTGGTAGCCACAGAAGCCGAAGCAATTAGCCCCTAGGGATGGCGAATTACGTCCGGACTGACGCCGGTGGTCGGGTTTGAACATCACTTGTCCGCACATCTAATGGCATCTCACGTAGAGACCTACTTAAATTTGGTTTATTAGAAACAGTAAGCTAATCGCGGGACGCTAAACCTGAAAGGTATGCAAAAGTACTAATTTACGTCCTAACATAGATAAAGAGAGGCGAGTAACAGGCGTAATTCAAAAAGCACTAAGGAATAGGTGTCCTGGGGAATTAAATGAAATCAGAGCTTGAGCGAGTTGCTGCTATAGGACACTGCTACTCTTAGGAATTTTGACGCCCTATATAACATCATGATCGATTGCAAATTAACTAACTTTATTCGCCCTCGCTTCATTTTTCCGACATCGGAATATTTTTGCCGAACGTTCAAGCAACGACACCTAATTTTTGCTCGACATATTTAACTTTTTTCGTTTTGTTTTCGCGATCTCTTGTCGAGATCGATTTTCGGACATTCGGCACAGTCGTGGGTAAACCCAACCGAAGGCAGTTTGTTTTGTCCCGATCCGCCTTCACTTTATCACACATTCGTTCACCGTAGACATTCATTTCACTTAAGTTGTTTTCGGTTGTCATGCTTAAGAACGTATTTACGGAGCCTGATCAAGCGTGTAGAAGTCATCGTGTTGGCTGAAACCTTAGAACAGATTCTTTCTATTTATTTCTTCTCAGATTTTTGTCCTAAATGTTGATTACTTTTAGTTTGATAGTGGTTGAGGACCACTGTCAAAGATAGAACCGCTGTGCAGATGATTTTTAAACCTAGAATACAGCTGTAGATTGTCCGAACCAATATCGTTTTTCCTTCGGTTTTGCAGCAGTTTGGACTGCGCGTTGCTATGAGGTTTAGAGACGCTATCCGAAATATGAAGATCCTATCGTTGGGCGAGTAGTGTTGTTAACCACTTATGTTCATCCTGACCAATTCTAGGCATTTGGTGCCAAGTTATCAAAATGACGGCTATATTACTGGACCTGTTTTGAGCAATTTTTGAAGCTCCCTTACTGATAAGGTTTCCGTATGCTGCCTTGGCATGGTGTTTTGCGGAATTCATTCTGGTGCTGTAGACGAAGCATCCAGATGCGATGTGGAAATCATCAAGAGGACCATCTAGGTCACATGTAATTGCCGGTGTGAACACTTCCGATCTTCGGAAAAATTAATTCTGTGGTAGTTTCTTAGATTTTTCAAAGCCCCGGCGATTTATGAATACTGCGACAAGGACTCCTATACCACAGCGGAAAATCTGGATGTCCATTTTCAAATGACGGAACCCCTTCCTACAAATCGTTCCCACAGGCGATCCGGAAGCCACCTGATAAGGAAAAAGCGAGAACAAGGGACCGAGCTGATGAAATGTTGCTATGGTGTCAGGAGTTCCGTTTGCTTTGCACGAGCTGCTTTTAAAAAGTTTGTCATTCCAGAAGAAAGACCGGTCATATTGTGAAAGTGTGCCCTCAACTCAAGTTGGGTGCAAAAAGTAAAAATAATAAAGCTGAAAACGAATTCATTCGTGCTAGCGGTGAAGCTGTCAGCCGAATCCAGCCAGTTGACTTACCGCAATGTTGAGTTTCGATGTGGATAAAGGCGGTTTCACCATTGAAGCAAGAGGTTGTGAATCAACTGCTTCTAAAATTCGTTGACGTGATCCAGCCAATTGGCCCTGAGAAGCCTACTGCCGTAAGCGACCATGTTGTTGTCTCACCTCTTTGGTGGATTTGTAATTCCAATGCGACTGCAGCTTGAATGTATTTCAATCCGGTTCGAGGTCCCGGATGATTGTCCCCCCATCTTGGCGCCCAACACTGCGTGGAATGGGTTTACTTATTTCACTTCAGGGTGACATCCAGTTCTGCCTCAGACCAGAAGGCAGTCCAAAGTTTGCTAGCCCAGCGTTGCAATAACAGGGAGGGGGCAGCAGTGGATAGGGTGATACCGGAAGTCAGCGGTGATGCGATTCTTCAAACCTGACGAATATTGCTGTATGGACAATGGAATGGTTCCTTCAAGAAGGAAGATAAGCTAGAGAGGGAAACCATTACTTTATCTGTCAGCTCGTTAGTTTGGGTCATCCACATTGCGGTGGCAGTGAAAAGGGATGGACAAAGGCATTGTACCTTTGGTGACTGCCGCCTGACCGTCAACCCCAGATTGCGCAGATGTGCCACTGCTAAAACAGTTCCTGAAGATTTCATATAGCGCCTACTAGGTAACCAAAACTTCTCTAAAATCAGCCTGGTGATTGCGTAACCATACATTTTACTATAATCACAATCAAGGTAACTGACTACAGCTACTAATCCCTGGGGCTTATTCCAGTTCATCTTTCTCCTCTCTGAATATGGACATGGACAACGGGTTTACAGGGTTGGGTGGCGCAGTGTCTTTCCGAGATGACGCCACCAAAGAAGAGTGCGATTCATGAGCATAGCCCATGCCCAATCGGCTGATTCTGCGAAGCGTCACCGTCAAAGCGACCAAATGCACCTTTGTGTTTCCTGGCTGCAACTGTTTGGGTTCGGAATTAATGCCATCGGTTGTTCACCGGCTTTTTGGCGCTTGAAGAAATTTTCGGGTAGGAAGTCTTTGATAATTAAATCCCATCTACGTTCCACTCTAGGATGTCTGCTTTACCAATGGCGATTCGTCCCCAATTTCGCATCAGAATCACAGGCACTGTCCTCAGTTCGGTCATCACATGGGTATCGTTGGGCCAAGCGAACCGGGATATGGCTTTCCTCGATACCTACCTCAACATGTCTAAAACCCTTGGCCGTGTCCGTCACCCGCACCCCTTATCCAAAGCAAGCTGCTTTGGCATCACAGATCCTTTTTCATCCTGTCTCTCGACTTGCCTAACCCAAAGATCGCAGATGGTCTCCATTGGCAGCATTATCCCTAATCCCAGACCGGCTACTAGCGGCGTCATACAGGGCAGCGTACTTGGTCACCCGCTAATCCTTGTGTATACTAATGATGCGCTAAATTCAGTATCTCGCGGTGTCTCTTTCCTGTTTGCTGATGACATAAAAATGGTTAACCCTCGTAAGCCAAATGAAGTTGGTACTGCCGTTAGAGCAATTTTTGCCGATTTGTCTGCTTTGAAAGACTAGTGTAACTCCTGTATAATGAGCGTCCCTGCCGATAAGAGCGAAATGCTCATCTAGAGGCTTGATTTTGCCAGGCGGATCTCCCATTGCATGTGAACCCACCATTCGTGACCTTGTTCTCAACTACTAAGCCTCTAAATTTTTCAGAGCATGTGGTTATTCAGTTGACAAAAGCTAGGAGAAATGTAAGCCTGATTTTTCGCACAGTGAACCTATCTGACAGCATCCTCGGCATTTATAAAACACACGTTCGACAACTCTCTGAGTATGGCAATTTGATATACTTCAGCATGGAAAGGTCAAATAGGATCTCCCATGGAAGAGTTCAGAGACTCTGCACCAAGTGTCGACGGCTCTGAATTGCAAAGGACGGTGGTCAGCTCTCAAAAACTTGAGCGACATTGACGTGGCGACTGACAGTCAACCTGGTGAATAGGCATTCCTCCTCCGCCGACACATTTATGTTCTCCCGCGCCAGCCGATATATCCGTCACAGGCCTCTAACCATCCATACAAAAAATGTTGAATTTTCTTTCAAGTCGCATTTCTTTCTTGTTGTTTATTCCAAGTTTTGGAACAGACTTCCTATTTGTATTTGATGCATACAGAACCAATCTAATTTTGAGGCTGCCCTAAATACTTACTTAAGCTTCACTCGATTCCCCCAGCTATCCAACACTCATATCGCAGAAGAGCTTCCTTTTGAGTCAGCCATTTACAACTCACTCTGAATCTTTCTTCTGATCTATAATCCACATGATGAAACCTGGAACAGGTATCAGGAAGTACATTCATAACCTGGCCTTGTGCATAAGCCGGAGATTACAGTCTCATGTAAGTTAAAGCCATGTTGTGTTTATTTCCCTCCTACCGTCCTCCGCCAGTTACACTTCCCTGTTTTAAAGAAGCAGTGCAGTTCTCTTGACCCAAGAACCTCCATTAATTCAGTATTTGCTTTCTTTCTTTTAATGCAATCGCATGAGGTTTATTCTTCCTCGTTTGCATTTACACATACCAGTCTTTCCACCACAACAAAATAAAGTACCGTCCTATTTCTTTTACGTTATTTTTCTCCACCTGACCTACCTAAAAGACGCTCTGTGGGTAAGGAAACGCGATTACGCCTTGTAATGGTTTCGTCCTTACCCCCTCTCGCGTGCTCAACAAGGGTTGTAATCATTTCTGGAATGCTCATCCGTAATTTCCGTTTACACAGCCCTGTACGGGGACACCTCGTTGCAGCAGAAACAAAGTCATGGCTTGCTAACGTGTGAAAAACAGAACAACCTCAGCAGTTGCGAAAAATTGCTAATACGCGGAAACTTATGATCGGGCTTAGGAGCTATGGAAGGTTCTTAGATGAACTTGACCACAACTCTGTTACTAAAAATAAATACTGAAGTTGAAGCCGGACTGTATAATAAATGGACCACATTCAGCACTGGGTTTGTACCCTATCAGCCTAGCCCGGTCCTGCAAAAAGGAAACCCTCACACTGACGGCGCACGCTCGATATGCCACTGGATCTCAGCGAAGAAATTTTAGGATAGTACAGCCCTTGGCTCTCTAAATATATCCTTGGTCTCGCACATCTGTTTCCACCACATAAAAAAGGAATCCCATATGCAGGCCGAAAACGCGTGTTCACGGCCTCTACAACAGCCACCATACTATCATATTGAAACTAAAACAGCCGTCATATCATTACATTCAACCTCATTAGCACTCTGTTCGATGGAATTTTCCTTAACGGGGACACCCTTAAAATCACATCTATGAATAAGGATGCCGTTGCTGAAACGCTACTGCCCATGGTAATTCCGGTGACGCGAAATCCTCCGGTGTAAGCCGGAATCAAGCTGTGTGAACCGTAAAATATACCGACGAACATCTCTTAAAATATGAGCGGGATATAATTCAGACACAATATCCGATAATATATCCGCTATATACTCCCAAACCGGCGAACTTATTTTTACTTTTTCTTTCAATTTCCCTCATCGTCTTAACCCTTCGAATTTCTCTCACCCTATTAACCTTCGCGTTTTCCGGGGCACAAGTGGATATCTTACCTCCTGACCGGATCGCATTCATCAGGTCAACGAAGGCCCAAGCTCCAACCATAGCCCCTTATTGCTACTTAGCATGCGCTTTCCGTAGCACTCTATCTGAGGACGCAAAAGAAACTAATATACTAGTGCTGTATGGACTACCTAAGATTAACCCTCTCTGACTGCCGTGTAAAAAAAAGTAACTTGAACCATTTTGAGTGTGGATCTATCCTTGGCACGCAAATATGCCTAGTGCTGTCCAACCCACAGGCGTGTCAATGCCATGAATGTCTCCCCCATTTTCCCACTCCCTCTCATAAGTTTCGGCCCATTTACCTACCTATTTATATCTCCCTTGTCACTCACCATAACCCCTTAGCGAAAACACTTTCCAGACTGCTGTGTCCTCCATTATTCTAGACTTTCTAGACGCACCGAGATTGCCACTCCATGTCAATCAAAATATCTACTTTACAAGCCACGCTGAAGCGGAACGATGACGTTAACCAGCATGATTCGCCAACGACAACTTGTGGTCCCTATTACAAGTCCGCTTGGAGCTAGAGGCGGCGTAACGTGATCTCCAACGGTAACGTCCCATGAGCAGGCAAATCTTCCTGACTACACAACTTGACCTGACTGCGGCCAACAAGCCCATCACATTAACAGTAATCATTTGCCAAAACACCCACATATAAACTCTGCTGTTCAGCAATAAATCCGGATACCTCTTCCAATTCCCTCTGGGAATATTATTCTAATTGTGACTGTTAACAATTTGATCACTTGCTGAAAGGAGCCAGAATGATTCAATCTCATTTCACGCTGCCATCGGATAATTTTTCTAACGCATTGCATACTACTCTTCGCTATTCCCCTCGCACTTGGTGACGCTTTCTCTCGCTGCACCATCAAGCAATAGGTCACTGTTATCCACATCATCGTTCTGCATTACTCAGCACCTCCGAACGGATTTTGCTTACTCCCTTGGTTGCATAAAGAACCGCACAATGCGTGACCTTTAAAATTCCATCCCTACTTTGATGTTACTCGTCTGTTTTCCTCCTCCGTCCTTTCATCTAGTCCATTTAGCCAAGTTTGCAAATTTTCATTGATAACTCACGATTGATTGGCTTCCTTTGTCGCAGATTACCTTCCGCGAACACTATATAGACTTGTTCAATTTTGAACACTTTGGCCACTTCTTGACACCCGTGGCTGTTTCCCAACCGAATTTTGTTCCTGCGATACACACTTTTGGTGCATCTAAACGCTGAACAGTGTGCCAAGCATTACCCATATTAACCTGCTGGTAACCATGTGTAATCTTAGATGATCCGTCTCTTTAACTCTTTAAGTCATGCTCCTCGTTGCAACGCTTGATCATGCAACTATGCATGTACCCCGGAGCTTTCGAGAAATTTGCAATGTCTAATCTAGCTGCATTTCCAATTAGATCACACTAATATACTGCGAGATGCCTGGTCCTCCAGGTTCTCGCACCGAGAGCTCCTTGAATTAGTTGCTTAGACAACAGTAGAGTTGAACCTCTCCTCATTTCCTGCAAGAGTTGAAACAATTAATGAAATGCTTTCCTCTGGACCACCTCCTGATCTTTACTATTCAGGCACTGTCCTCTCCAAACACAGCTAACCATACATTGTCTAGTCTGCCTTTGAATTCGCGCACTGATCCCACTTCGATAACTTCCTACGGTAGCTTGTTCCAGCCATTCATCATTCGTGTGGCAAACGATTTGCTTCTGAAGCCGGTGGTTATGTGTTCTCGCCCAGTTGTTTTCTCGTCCCGTCCTAGTGTATCGTTGCCCCTTATCTGCAATTTATTCTAACCTTGGTGGTGCAGATGCTTCACAAATATTTGTTCTGCCTATGTTCAAAATTGCCACTGATCACCAAGCTCTTCGACCCCTGTTTAATCCAAACAATTCCGTCGGCAAGTCTACGGCCGCAATGATACAAAGTTGGAGTATTGCTTATGCGACATACCACTACTGCCGTGTTTAAAAACCCTCTAAAGCGTACTCACAAGTCCTGGTACTCAATTTTTGCTGGCGGAACAGTGCAACTTCAGCCACGCCGGCATCCAGGGACGACTCACGTAAATTTAGAAAACTTCTCTACTCCGCGGTCATGTCGGCAGCGACTGCAGAATGACTACAAAATGTGAAGCCCAAATGAAACCGGTTTTCCCACATCAAGAATAAATCACCCCACAACCAGAGGGTTTGTTGCGCCCGGGGAAGGACTGATTATCCCACCTCCTTCTCACGGGACACTTCTCGATGAATTGCGCAAGGGCAACGTTGGAGTGGAGTAGATAAAGTCTGTGGTATCGCGGACACGTTGGTAGCCAGAACTGGACGCCGGTATCTGCACAACGGCGCAAACCTTTAAGGCGTGCACCCGCAAATTTCATTCTCTACCGAACAATTGAAATGCTCAGCTTAATGTCCAGTTTACGTGGAAGCCCATCCACGCAGGCTTCTCTGGTCCATTTTGAACCGATGTTATGCTTTGGTGCTGTCATTTTCTCATTCCAAACTGCCCAATTTGCCTTTGAGAAGTACGCCTGCTACGTTATTCGTAATCCAAGTCTTCAGGAAGTGTCGCAGTGGTAAACGGATCCTACAAGTGTTCGCCACGGACGAGTAGGGGTTTTGCACAACTCAGTTAAAGTTTTGGCTCCATTGCAAGTCGACCTCTGTGAGGCCGAGCACGTTCGAATGGCTCAGCGGAGAACGTGGTACGATCGGCGAAGAGCGCCCTGCTTCCTACCAGTTCCAAAAACATGCGAAGTCTGGAAACCATCAAATACAACTCCCACCTGAAATATCTCAGTGCAGCGCAAGCACCACAAAAATGAGCTATGTTGGGCTATTCGAATCCAGGCGACCAAGATGCTTATATTAAGAGACAAATGGATCAGTTATCGGTCGAGAAGACTGATCTGAATGACTCAACTGTTCATCAAACTTATGTCAGTCGGATTCACGTCAGATTACCGTGTGCCACGGATGCGATCTTGGATGGCAGCCAGATGCATGACGGGAATACGGGCGACCTATAAACGGAAAAGACGGGTGTAAAG
Organism: Fasciolopsis buskii; assembly: GCA_008360955.1. Taxonomy (NCBI): domain Eukaryota; kingdom Metazoa; phylum Platyhelminthes; class Trematoda; order Plagiorchiida; family Fasciolidae; genus Fasciolopsis; species Fasciolopsis buskii. The sequence continues at coordinate 11,035 of LUCM01009914.1, read as the reverse complement.
TCTACATCACCACTGCAACGCATGGCTGAGGAATATCTTCCAAAAAACTCCTCTTATATAAAAATCCATGGGGTCATTGCGATAAGGGTTACTTTGGTAATACATGTTATGTATGATTTATTTGCTTCAACATTTGTTTGTTTCCACTCCGTGCACGATTTTGAAGCTCACTGCATCGGGACCCGCGTGAACTACGTTGTTATTACTGCATGATGTTAGCTGCTCTCGTTTTATATTCTGTGATTGCCTAACTCAAGTTTGGTTGTGCTCATATAATCATTAACTTCATAATTCAGTACCGAGGAATTCGCAAACCGTTTGTGTTTCGGATTTTGGATTCGGCTTTGACTTCGCATTGCTCAAACGCTGCTGCGATACAATTTCCGAAGTCTCTTTGGATGCAATCCAAAAAGAACTTGAAAGTGAAAAGTTGTGGTGAGTCAAAGCGCAATTTCTGTGACGCACTCCGATGCTGCTTCATGTATGCCTGCTTAGAAAGGCAACCGACTGGTACCGCAACGACAGGCGGCACTGAAATCCAATCAATGAACGAATACCATTGAACAGGAGGCGCTTCAGAAGTCGCGAAATTTCCAAAGTCATACAGAAATCTATGAGTAGTAAACAAGTTGAGCTTGCTCCTGTTCATTCGTGGTCTTCTTGCTTAGTTCTCCCGCAGATTAGTGTCGAAACCGAGTCCATACTTGCGAGTAAATTAACCAGCTCTGTGCTGTGAATGACCGAATTCTGTCTTATACTACTAAGTTTAGATTGTACGAAGAGGGATTTGGAGTCGACTGCTGCCGACGACCTGCCACAGGCAGCAAAATGTGACGTGCTATACCGAAGGGGCAAGCTCAATCAGAACCAAACCAATCGCATTCTGGGCAGGCTCCTTCCTGACTCGTTCCGTCGGTTATTCGCTGCCCTATTTAGAATTCATCCTTTGTAAACATCGGTGCAAATCCACCAGCCCGTGGATGGACAAAAGCATAATTCGAAGAGTTCAAGGAGTGACCGCAAACTCTGCACATTTTTCCAGGAAATGGGCTTAACACGATAGACCCTGCGCTCCGAGCCCGATTAGTATGGAGTGCAGACGATCAAGAGGGAAACCCACTCCTCATGAAATATCCGAATGAGGCGTCAACATGATAACAAATACCTGTTTGAACTAGCTCCCACGTTGGCTTTTCGTGATCACTCGCTGGGGCGTCAAAAGACGATTGGGTCAGAAATTGTCTAGGAGTAACTGAGCGCCTTTTGAAACACCCCAGGCGGCGTTCGATCCAGCGCCTAATTTGTTGGTGCGAGGGAACCGACCGAAATCTGAGATGGCTTTTGGAGGTTCCATCTTATTGGAGCTGTTTCTGAATGGCTGATTGATAGTCCTTTTTAAGGATCAGCGTATGATCGCGAACGATTATCAAAGAGATTCGCTGACCGAATGCCGGAGATGAGGAGTCCAATCCACCAAATGTCTTGCTCATTGCTTTCGACCTTCCAGTGGCGATAGTCTGTCGCCGCCCGCAGCAACGGACAGTGAGAAAGTCTTGCTGGAGCACTGTGGGCGACGCCAAAGGCCTTCTGGACAGACATGATTTTCCTCATTACCACAACGCACATTAGCCACTTATCGCACTTGCAGTGTAAATTAACAGTACCAAAAGTTCCCGGGGGAGAGAAAAAACAAAAAAATAAGAGCGGTAACAACGGAACGTTATCCACAGAGTGATACACAGTTCAAAGGGGAGAAAGGAGAAAAACGAAACGGAGAGGAGAGAACGAAAATCGAATTAAACAAAGAAAGCCGGCAGCCAAAGAAAAACAGAAAACAGACGACAGAAACGCCATTCGGATGAGGATGTGAGAAAAGATTGAAATACAGGGAGGTTGCTATCACATTATGAAGACAGACCATGGCTGAATGTCAGGAAACTGAATACCGGAACGGAGGAAGGAAAAGGGAGAATGGAAAGAGAAATAAGGCTAAATGAAAAAACAGCGAGCAAAAAACAGGGGAAAAGAGGAAAGAAGAGTTAATGGATTCTTCTTGCCATGGGTACATGAACGCAAACCAAATAAACACACATTCTCCATATATTGATGAGCAGTATTTGAAAGTAGGCCGCTCTCAAGACGTTTCGTGGATGCAAAGTTGTCTGACATCCGGCTAAATGGGCATTAGCAGTCACCAGCTGAAAGATTAGCCGGCCATCCTCTTTCCTCTTCCCATCATCCTTCTCCCGCCTCGCTCACTCTCCATCAGTTGCAACTGTATCTAAGTGCTCATCTTCGCCTAGCGGCTTTCAGGTTTTATCTTGAGCACAGTGGGCCTGGAAGAGCCCACCACTCTAAAGCTCGATTGTGACGGATGCGGCTATGCGGAATAGAGTTCACAGTGGGCACATTGCAAAGCGAGTGCTGGATAGTGACTTATGACTAGATGGTTTGCGACAGGAATCACGAGGCATGCGCTGATCTTAGGCCGAAAACCCACGTTCAGCTGGCACCACATTCAGACATTTCTCCCTAACCTTTCCTAAATTCCAGAATTTGTCCCCGAACAATCTGTTGCCAAAAGAATGAACAAAAACTTTATCGGAAAGAAAGATACTAAGAAGACATCCGTCTACTGCCGTGCCGTAAACTAACCACATTAATCAAGGCCACTTGAAAACTGCGGTTCCTTGGCTCGTCAATCCCCATGTGCTTCGTGAAATCTCGTGAACTGGAATGGATGGGAGCGCCTCCTTCAAGGTCATTGACCGCTTCACATTTGTCCTTCTGACGGTTCTGCTCAAGAGCATGTTCGTCCTATGCGTATTCTTATTCGCACTTTCTGCGGTCTTTTTGCTTATTATGACTGGAAGGAACCGTTACAGTCTTCGAGTTAGGCATCATAACGCCCACGACTTCCCCGTCTGCAGAGTGTGTGCAGGGTTGTTTAGAAACGAACTCAGGAACTTGCGTTTTTTCTTGTGTTGGCACTTTTATTGCAGCCAGATGTACTGTTAAATGTCACTCCCAAGTTATTAACATTCCATCGACTTCGTTCATCTCAATGGAAGATAACGACGGAATGCATGGTATACCGTTGTTTGTATGGCAGTTCTCACGAACGTTTTTGGATCCAGTTTTACACGTAGTAATTTTATTTTGCAGGAATAAGTTTGAATACCATTTGGAATGTTCTCCCTGTTTCGGTATTAATAATGTTTAGGGTGGTTGCGCAACCGTTTGCTCCCACTTTTGCTTTGCGCTGCACCGACTTTGTTCGTACTACTTCGTAGAATTTATCCATATGTGAAAAGCTCCAGAAAAATGGTTGTGTAGCGTGCAAGTGGTTATTAAGCCCACGACCCAAAGTCTGTAACCTGTTGTGACAAGTAGTTTCACCTTACCTGATCTGATTTAGACCAGGACGAATATAATTTTTCTGAATCAGATACCTCGGAACTTGTGGAAATCATCTGTGCATCATGTTCTGTCGTTTCTTGAACCACCAGGAGCACTGAAACATCCTCGGAGGATGCCTGTTCCATTGCGAAATTACCCGCACCTTGTGCCTCGAACACTGCGTCGTACGCGGGTGTGGTGGCAACGACGATGACAAATTTAAGTCAGCCGAAACGCCGGCCAGGAGGCTGATATAACCAGGGTTCTTTCTGTGTCAGTAAATGTTCCGAAAGGAAGAACACTAGGAGTAACGCCAGTTGTTCCAGACACGAAGCCTGGAGCGTCAGCACCACTGGTTGTTGTTGAAAGTTCTAGGGAGAAGGTAACACTGCGGGACCAGTGCTTCCTGCTTACGAATGTTCCTGAGTCAACTGCCACCTTATCTCAGGAGAGTTAAACCATACATTCAGTCATTTGCGAGACATATTGGAAAAGTTATTCTCTGCTGTCGAGGAAACGGTTGCCGACTCCGCGTGAAGTCAGCTTTCCGTCTACGAGTCGGGACCATCTCGATATCGGGATTCGCAGTTGTTGACATCACACTAATTACATCAGCACTCGCCCATCTGTACTGCCCCTTAAATTATTCGACCCAACAGTCGTGAATGGACTACTCATTCTTATCACATATGGTCTTATTAACCGAGGTTCGCTGTCCGCCATTGTCGTGTATTGCTTAGCCAGGCTTTGATCGTTATCCGAAGAAGCGCCTACTTCCATTTGTTCGGCCAGTTCTACACATTGCCTTCCAATGACGAAGATACTCCCGCTGGGCGCCTTCAACTGCGTTGGCTGGTTAGTCTAGGGAAGTCGGCTTAACCCCGGCTCCAACTCAATCACTGGTGGGGCCTGAAGCATATGACTGTCTGCTCACTGACATCTGTAGGATAGGGGTGTGCTGGACATGCAGGATGTCTAGCCCCATCCAAAGCATGGATGAGGTGGTCAGTCAGTCACCGGTCCCCAGTGGGTTACGTGACTCAAATTATCCTGCTGTCTTATGGGTCATAGGCTCGGGGTGAGTTCCCCTAAGTCGGCCGTCCACTTCGGTCTTGGTAACCGGGTAACACCCAGCTCATAGGAACTCTGGATCCACATGAATCGCCAATAACGTTGAAGTAGAAGCTAGACGAGCTATCGTATGTGGTGAACTGTGCAGTGTTCCTTTTTTGTTTTTTTCGTCCTTTGCCATGACTTCGAGGGCACGTTCTGTACTCAGATATCCATATATGGTATGTTGCTTTTGGTTATAACGTCTTCACTTCAGTGACGGACTTAATGGTCTAATGACAATCCGACACACTTTCTTCGTGAGTTTCCTGCAGCATAAACCAACGACAGTGGGTGGTGTGGGAATGGATTAGAGATATTGCAGTAGAATTTACTTGTTTCTCGATTTCACAGATGAATGTGTTCGTTGCTGATGGCTTACTACTTCCGATAAGGTGTTTTTCCAGAACCGGTGAGCGAATACATTTTGTCATTGCCAGGTTTTGGCGGATTATCAGCAGCTTTTGGTCCTGTCAGTCATTCTTTATATGAACCAAAGGAAGGAGTTGGCTAAGATGTTTCCGAAGCCAAAATCGGTGTCACCTCGGGGAAGCAGCCCTCGAACATGACCGCTTTCTCTTTTACCATCTTGGTGCTTCGCAAGGCCGTAATGTGAATCGTAATCAATGAGTTTCATTTCCTCCATCGAAGGACCGTATTTCGAGGATCCATCCTTGCGCTTGAGCAACTCAGGACCTGAAACAGGCAGCCTCGTTGGCACGGAAACCCCGTTCGTTGATTACCGAACGAGATGAAAGTGCTTGCGTTGGTCGCATTTGTTGCAACACAGTAGGGAACGAATGGGAAACAGCGAGTCCGGAAGCACTAGCTTTCTGGGGTACACGGGATTCAAGAGGCGAAGTTTTGCTCTTAGAAGATATGCCCAGTTCGGGCTGTATTCAATATACGGCGGAACAGTAATGAGCTGAAGGACGACAAAATGAGTAGAAAGATGTCAGGTGAACAAGTACAAATAGGACTTGAACATGAATTTCCCGCCGCGAAGTTTGGAGATTTCGGGATCTCAGAGCCCTTGAGATGGTCTTCCACAGCTTACTGTTCAAGTGTTTTGCTTGTCCATTGGCTTGTGAAATATACACCGCTGTATGATTAATCGTAAGCTCTTTATTCCCGGAAAAATGTTTTATCTCCGGCTATGCGAAGACAACCTCTCTGTAGAAGTGTGTGGGGATAGATATGCCAAACAGATTTAGCATTTAGTTACAGTGGCAAATTATATGTTTGAACTTGCAATTGCGAATGGAAACCGAGAGTTGTCGCCAATAAGGAGGGTCAGAAGGTAATGATTTTGAGTGGCCAAACAATACCTGTTCTCTTGAACGGCTAAGTAGCCTAAGTCGTGCCCTCCCCCAACTTCTTCCATCGAGTTGGGGGAATTCGTGGTACGTTCAGAGTAAAGCGCAGAGTTTGCTCTAGGGTAGTACAAATAAATATTGTAAATTTTTTGAAGTTATTCCATTAAGTCTGGAAAAACGCATGCTTCCAGAAAGTCAGCAGCTAATTAGTTCTCTCCGGCTTTGTAAATTATCATAAGGATAACCAAACAGCTCCAGTTGCCGCTTCGGGATCTTAGTATTTTCTATTTTGCTCTTCTTTCCTTACACTGTCCACTTCTGTTTGTGCGACCATTAGCTTTGCATGGAAGTGCTCTGGTTTTGGTTACTACTTCGTTGCACCAACTACTCAAAAGAGAAGAAAGGACGAATGGAATAACGCCACTGATTGCCACATTGAACCACATCACTCGATGCTTCTAACTATCGCGTCGAGGGATATCGTGAATCCCACACTGCTAGTGTAACTGCATCTACACGAGCCTTTCCACCAGCTAAAGCTTTCATACATTTTACCCATGTCATTGACTAGCCACTTCGAACCACCTTACAATTGTTGCTTGCTTCAAAAAGAGCACACCAGGGCAGTCATCCTGTGTGCATGTTCACAGCACGTCCAAACAACCTTAACCTATTCTCACTCACCGACAATTCTAAGGCTAAACCCCTGTTTACGCTGTCACAGCGAGACTACACCTTGACGTGATGTGACAGCTTGCGTGCCTCCATGATCCAGCGAGCTATACAGGATGGCATATTTCAAGCCGAAGATCCAATCATGCCTGAAAGGTCAATGGGTTGAGGCCTGACAAAGTAATCTGGTCCTCCAAGTTGGGGGTTGATCTGAGTTAGCAGCTCAGCCGGAAAAACGAATGGAAGACTAATTGATCCAAGTAGATGGACTCCCACTCAGCTATTCCCCGCTGCCTTGCGGTCAGGTTCTTGTTAGAATCAAAGGCTTTGGTTGAGAACTCTAATCGTTCTTCTGCTTAGCGGCTGGACACCCTAGCAGTACCCGCCCATTATTCCCCATGAGTTACACGTTTGCAAATAATTCCAAACTGCATGGGTCGTCGCGCAGGATGATCAGGACCACGCTGCCCATTGCATCGAGCGGGATGGGTAGTGATAAGTATGCTACTGCTCAGAGTTCCTCTTTATTCAACTGTCTCTTTCTGTCTCCAACCCAATCTGTTTGCCCCTTCTGCCTACCGCATTAGTATCTCCATGATAAAACACCGCCCGGCACTTCGCAACGGTTTATTGTCAAGTAGCTGAGCAGTGGTTTTCAGTCTGTTAAGTCACATTTTCTCAAGCCTCGTCAGCTTCTGCATCTGGGTTCCTTCATGTGCGCACTTTAATGCCAGGCTCTTCCCAACAGGCTTGTTTGGCTCTGACAGTGGACTCACTTTCGATTGATGTCTGCTGCGGAGTGAAACACCGAATTCAGGATTTCGAGTAGAAGTAATTCACTGAAACTGGCCCACGTCTTCGTCAAGATATTTTCTTCGCACTTCAGGAGACGAAGCAGCTCAAGCCTGTGGGTCAACCGTTGGTGTAGGAATAGTCTTGAGATTGAGAAGGCCGAAGCAGCCCTTTTAGACTGGATCCCAGTTAAACAGTCGCTTGTGTGCCATGAGGAATGCAGGATCAGTCGGACGTTCGACAAGGATAGTAGTGTTAAAGCGTAGTAGTTATTCTTGTTATCTCAGCATACCTTCCAACAGACTGGCGAGCACTTGATATAGAAAAGACGAATTTACGATAACCTCGTCACTGCTGTTCGGAGAGCAAACGCTCTGACATTGTAGTGGTAGCAGGTGATTTTGAATGCACAAAGTTGGAAAACTGAGTGCATCGGGAGTCGCTGTTTAGGTTGGGCGATGCGCCTGGCCTGCACAGCAAAGCAGACAAACGAGAAAAGACTTCTCCAATTCTGTGCAGATAAAAAAATCAAAAAATTTTATATTCCTATCTAGTACGAATTCCGACCCACAGTTCAAGCGGCACTGTGACATATGGGCTCTTACTCGACAGATACTTTGAGTCAGATTGACCATATTGCAGTTAGCTACCGTCGGCGCGGTTCTGTCCAGAACTGTAGTTCATACTGGACCACGTAACGTCGAATCGGAACATGGCGTTTGTTAATGCGATTTTGGCTGCAGCTGAATGGCCATCAACGCAGGCCACAAATCCGATTGGCTGCTCGAACGTTTGTCTGATTCGGCTGTTCGCAACAGCTACGAACAGAAACCTGCCCGAGGACACTAAGAACGCGACCAGTAGCAATGTAGACGATCAGTGGGTGGAGACTGTGTCAAATTAGCCAGGCGATGGCAATTTGCAGCGAATTCGCGCCGCGTCCCGACCTAGTGTTCATCAAAACACGGATCTCTCAAGCGTCGCTAATTCTAATGGACAAAAACGCGAGCTGCCTAAACTGAAGGAAATGAATAAGATGCGTTAGGGACCATTTGCAGCGTCACCGTCAGCTTTAAACAGCAAGGCAAACCTCACTGACCGCTGCCTTTTCCCCCAGGATTACACGTTTATATTAAAAAGAGTGGAATACCAACGGAACAGGGAGTGGGACCTACAAAGGCAGCGAAAGATAAGATGCTGCTGCAGCCACACAACAGGACACACAGCTAACTGTACAAAACGCACGTGTTTTCAATCATTCTGATTCGGTAGAAAATGACAGCAGTCGCCACTGGTTCACGGTTCACCTGCCATTATCCTTCAGCTGTCTCCAGCCAGCAAGTTCGACGAGTCTCTTCGATACCCCAACCACGCAAGGCGTGAGAACACCTACTTTTACTTAACTTCGCTGCCACATCTTTCCTCATCCAAGTTGCCACGTTCATCTGTTGGCCTCCACATGGCTTTTTTCCATTCCTTAGGAGGAACAACAAAATAGGGCCACGATATGGTAAACGAGTGTTCGTCATTACGCCAACACGTGACTCCAACCAGCGTTAGTCTACTAGTTTCATACGCTGAAACAGCTATTCTCACGGATCTCGCAAAAGCGGTCCGCTAAGTCTAATGGAGCAAAAACGCGAGCTGCCTAACTGCAAGAAAGTGGAATAAGATACGTAGACATTTGCAGCGTCAGTTGACCATTAAGCACTTAGGAATAACGCCGCGAAAACTGGTGGGTTAAGGTTAGCCGAAAGAGATGGACACTGAGCGTCCGCTTCAGGTTAAAGTCAAAATGACTGTTTTAAGCTTATACGCGACAGCCGGTGGCGGGAACTTCGGTTTAGTGAAGTCGTGTGCGATAAGAAATGGAAAAGCTCATCCTATGGGTGAGACAGAAACACGACCTGGCACCGTTAGGCAGAGCATTTCAAGGAATCAGTTTAAACTGCCATACCTAATCGTATCTAGTCCGACGTTGGAGCGTGGCATCCTTGTGAGGTGTCCGCTTAGATCCCCCAAAGGAAGTGGAAGTGAAGTCGAGGTATTCGGCTTCTGAAGAGGGAAAAGCAGCCCGGTCCGACGACCTTCCCCCAATTCTCTTCAAATTGGGTGGAAAAGTGCGGATGATTGAAATCAACGTACCTCCTTGCTTCGTGATATTTGGAACGACGAGCGTTATCCGTTATCGTGGGGTGAGTCACTGATTGTGCCCATCTCAAGAAGGGTAAACGGAGTGATTGCAGCCAATCACTCGTGGAATTAGTTTAATTCCGATCAGTTACTAAGGTGTAGCTTCGATAATCGCGCGCCGTTTGACACCCGATTCGCGAAGAGCATATCCGCGAACACAGGCCGGATTTCGGCCAAGTCTAGTTGCATCGACCAAATATTCACTCTTCGAACAGATACTCGAAAAACGCGCCACAAACGCACCGCCGTCCCTACGATCGTAGTCTTTCTCGACTTGAAAGGTGCTTTCGACTCCGTGGATCGACCAGCACTATTTCAGTGTTCTCCGTCTGAAAGCGTATTTTATTTTAACCCAAGAAATTCGTGAACCTGTTTGCGAGCATTGTAACTCGCATACTTGTGATCACCTGAAGGGTAATAGGTAAACTAATCAGTTATTCGAAAATGACTGGCAGTGTTCGAAAGGATGTCTCCATCTCTCCATTCTTTTTCAACTTCGTCATGGACGAAGTGATGGAAGATGCTTTAGGAGGTCTTCGGGATCTAGGAAGTTGGAACTTGGGAAAGTGGAGGGAAGCTATGCGACCTAGATTACGCAGACGACGTTGTGTGCCTGTCGAGTCTGCGGACTCGTGCACAACGGGCCACTAGATAGACCGTCGAGATCGGTTGCTCGGTTCCGGCATGTGCTTTGCCTTCAAAGTGCAAAGTACTGTTACAAGGGCTGGAACGAGAGGCAGCGCCAAAACTTGATAACTGGAATGGAGAGGCAAATAACGATTGTGGATCGTTTTCCAAAACCTACCTTGGTAAGCTGCGTGTCGAACGATGGTAGCTCGGGGAGTGGAGGTATGTATGCGTATATCCAAGGCTCGTACAGCTTCGCTGGATCCGAAAGCACTTGTGGCGTCCGCCTGAATATTTCACTAAAGTTTGAAAGGTCGTGGTGCATTCTGTGCTGGCAGTGCGTTCAGTTTCTTTGTATCGGTTGGGCGAGAACGCTGGAGCCACTGCGTGTGGGCGATGTTTGCCGGTTGGAAGGTTTTCGACAACCGAATTGACGTAGTATGGCTTAGGATTGGATTGGAGTGACTGGGAGAGTAATATTGGAGTTAGGAAAACTGGCATTGGGTGCCACTTCTGAGAAATACTTGTTTCAGCGTTATGAAAAATATTAGTAGACTACGCTTGGTGGATCACGTGTTGCCCGTATGACGAAAACACTCGTCTTAACCATATCGTGCCCTATTTTGTGTTCCTCCTAAGGACATGGAAAAGCCAATGTGGAGGCCAACAGATGACGTGCAACTTGGGAGAGAAAATGTGCAGCGACAAGTTAGGTAAAGTAGGTGTCTCACGCTTCGTGGTTGGGGTCCGAAAGACTCGTCCGACTATGCTGGCTGAACACTGAAGGATATGGGACAGTGAACCGTGAACAGTGGCGAACGTGGCTGTCATTTTCTACCGAATCAAGAATGATTGAAAACACGTGCGTTTGTCAGTTTTAGGCTGTGTTCCGTGTGTTGCTGCAGCAGCATCTTATCTTTTCCTGC